>WOVY01015317.1:0-122588 GCA_013436015.1 Rhipicephalus annulatus
AATAAAAAGATAGCATAGCAGGTTCCGCATAGGCAATCAACAATAAATTACGTAAGTGCTCAGGTCATAAACGTAAGGCTGCGGAAGAGGATTGATTGCGCTGGCCGCAGGAGTTCGACGAGGGGGCAAACGAGGAGCTTGACTACAATAAACTGGACCTAGTAACAAAGTGTTGCGGTTAAGTGCAGTCTAAGGTGTTTGCATGTAGTGGCACTTGCATTCGATCGCGCCCGCAACTTCAGTGTTCAACAACTTTTTAATTAACCATCGCTCCTTCCATGCCCGACGTATATATAGCAACAGAAAACAAAGACATCACTGAGTGCGTGTGTGTGTGTTACCGATATTAAAGAAAAGAAACACACTCAAAATAAGCATCCATTGGTTAACAAATGTGCTCTAGCGAAATAAGTCAACAGCTACAGCAGAGAATGGCCTTTCGACTACATACTAAAGCTAATCCCTCCTCCAGTGAATCAAAATGTACCGAAAAAGTCAACGAAAAAGGAGCCATGCCCTTTTTAAAAGATAAACTGGACCACTCGCAAAACTGCGTTCGAAAAAAAGTAGCGACGACAGTTTCGTTAAAACTTATTCTGAAAGAACAAAAAAAAAGATAACATTGTAAAGAAAGTGCTGCAGCACATTTGAAACATTTCTCCATGCGAGTCAGTTTCGTATTACGCTGTTTTACGTGACAGCCCTGCAAATGGGCTCGTCATAGATTAGTCTTGTATCGTAGATTCATGAGGGGCAAGGGAGAGATACAGTGGCAGTACACCGAAGCCGAAACGAGGATAAAAAAAAAAATTTTGTAGCCTTGTCTAGTGTGTGTTCGCATGTGGTTTTGCTCGCTCGGCCGAGTCTCACAAACAACAGCATCCTCGTAATACCACCTGAGCAGGAGAAACAAGGCAGTGCATCGCCGCGATCTGCTCGTGCCACATGACGCTGTCCCCTCACACGACCCTCTCTCCCCCTCCCACCTCCAAAGTGTCACAGTCTTGTCCCTCTCGCTCTCTCCTTTCCCCCCTATTTGTTGATGCATGTAATTCATGGGTGCAGGTGAAAAACATTGTGTGATGACTGC
Source organism: Rhipicephalus annulatus (assembly GCA_013436015.1). Taxonomy (NCBI): domain Eukaryota; kingdom Metazoa; phylum Arthropoda; class Arachnida; order Ixodida; family Ixodidae; genus Rhipicephalus; species Rhipicephalus annulatus. The sequence goes on from WOVY01015317.1 coordinate 1,091, forward strand.
CGACACCGTGGGGTGCGGGGAAAAAAATACACCGCTGCCGGGTGTGCACGCGCCTTTCGTCGATGATGTGGCGGCCGTGGCAGCTGGACTCTCTTTTCGGCGCAAGTGACAGCCGCGGCAACGTCTTGCAGGCGAGTGTCATTGTGCGTTGCCTGCAGTCATTAGCTGTCCTGCTTGGCCTGACGGTTCCGTAGTGCCTGGGCAAGGTCGTTCCTGAGGGCGTCCTGTTGCTTCCGGTCCTGCAGCGGCTGCAGGGAGCGCAGGCCGTTGACGATGTCCTTCGTTTTGCCAAAGTAGATCTCGTTCAGCGTCGTCCTGATCTTGTTCTCCATGTCCTGGCAGGAAAAAAAATAAAGCAGCGAGACAATGATTTCCATCCAAGTAAACTTTAAAGGGCCCTGAACAACCTTGAAAAGGTAAAGAACGTGCCTGTTTTTCACTCCCGACATTTCCACTCCTTAAGGTGTGATTAGTGACACCTGCGGTCTGTTAACGTAATGTCACGAAGAAATAAGCTCTCGATTGGTCCATATACAAGTTGCGCATCAGTTGTGCATACTCTCCTACCCTGCTCTGCTACGCAGTCACTTGTCTGTTCTGCCTTGCTTCACATGAATATCGTGCACGGTCATCCGATTTGGCATCGTTGTGTGCTTTTTCAATGCACAAGTAGAGATGACAGTGAATAGCCGAAAAGCACAAATTCTGAAGGCTCAGTGCTTAGTGCTGACATCATCCGCGAGTTTATGAAGAAATAAGTGGTAAGGAGGAGGCAGTGCCTGCAGGAAGGCAACTACTCTCTCGTCCTTGAACTCTCGATGGTTTATGAACTCTCTAAAATCATACTTATGCACATGTGTAAGTTGCACAGATCTGAATAAACACTACGAAGAGAAAATAACTTCATTAAAGAAAAACAAATGGCAAGATGTGGGAAGAATTGTCTCCTTCCCCTAGTGGCGACCAAGAGTCCTTGCGCTCTGGCAGCATCTTCGGCTTGCCGAAGGACTTCCAGTTGCACTTCTGGGTCTGCGCTTAGCAGTGCGGTCTCCTACTGCCTCTCCATTACTGTACTTTTTTTTTATTTTTGTGCTGTCACTGAGGGCAAGCACACAGTATATGATTAACGTCCGCCTTTTGATTACAGAACTTACACAAATCTGAGTATATCCCTGGGTAGATCTGGTGATAAGTTACCGGGTTCAGAAAAGTGTTGGTTTGTAAGAAATGCCATGCTGTCGCCTGCTGCTTGTTAGCGAGGTATGTGCCGGGGGAAGCGGGCCTTTCCTAGCCTGCAGTATCTTGTGATCTCTTCATAACTAACCATGCGGTCCTTCTCTGGTCCCCGGACTTCACGCTGTGCCTGTTCGGCTGGCCAGTTCCCCAGCCAGGTCGTGCGCGATTTCGTTCCCGGGGAAGAAAGGAGTGAGCAGGTGCCCATATAATACGAACTACCCGCTTGTCGCAAAAGTTAGCCAGAATTCCCTTGACACCCTTCCCTTGGCAGAATACTATGAAAAAAACAAAATTACTGACGATGATAATACTGCTTATTACGAAATTTTTCAGTGCAGCTCTATATGTATCGTCCAGGATACCATACAATATAGTTTACCAAAGGCATGATGTGCCAGCTTTTCTTCCGTGGTTTACTTTTACAGTTAAGCCAGGGTATAACAAGATTGACGAATTCCTGAAAAAACTCGTTATAAAAATAACTTAAGTTATACACAGGTTTCGTACGAAAATTCAAAAAACGCACAAATTAAAACATAAGGGGAACTGAAGGCAGAGCTAACCCAGAACACCTTATTTAGCCATAAAAAAACTGCGTTACTACTGCGTTAGCAATAACATGGACACTCTCAGCGGGTTTTTGCAGTTGCCGCCATGTTCCGCAACAAGTTCAAACTGATAACATGCCCCCCCCCCCCCCCCCCCGCATCGGAACTTTTACTAGCGAGTAAAAAAGCGCAAGCGCTGTTGAAGTAGGGATTAAATCTGTAGCCCTCATTTAGGCAGAGAATAGCAACAACAATAAAAAAAGACGGATGTCTCACAGGCAGCATTTTTTCATCCCATTGTTCGCTTGATTGTTCTTTTCTAGCGAGAAGAAAAGGGGGAGAGGTCGCAATAAAACCTACCTCAACCATCTTTCCAATGTTGGCAATGTGAGGAACTGCTTCACTGACTGGACTGTCTTGCTCCATCTGCAATGAAAAGTGGGAGGCAGATTAGGGCCATGCATCAACAATGTGCAGTATGCAGTAACCTACGTATACATATAGTAAACAAGGTAGCCGAAAGAAAAGCATGCTCTTATTAACCAGAACCTCAAGAGACCAGCAAAATAGTATTATCCATTCAACAAGAGTTCCATTTACTGAGAGATGAACATGAACACAGAATAGAAGTACGAAACCAATCCTGTCAGAAGCACTTGTTCCAATTAAGCAGCAGTTGCGCTCAATTAAGAGATGTCCGTTTACTGAAGGTCTACTGTACAAGATGTCAACAGATGAGCCGTAGTGTTTACATTTTCCCAAAACGCTTAAAAACAATTATAAACAGGCCCTCTTATAATAATCCCAGATATAACGAGTTATCACCTGTAATGACCATAATTTGGTGCACTTAATTTTTCTTGTGCTACCCATTGAAACTGCACCCACATACAGGGAACATTGTTCAAAGCCTCCTAATTTTACAACATACACTTCAGACATGGTCATGGTAAAAAATACGACACATATGAAGCAATAAGTAAGTTAAAACAGGCTTTCTAAAGCGCGGGTGACCACTGACGACGAAGATATCCTAGATCCGCGAGCACTGCACGCAAATTTCGGACGCTGCGAGCGGTATGGCTCACTTTTCAGGTGTTTCTTCAATGGCAGAATGGCAGTGAAGAAAGACATAATACGAGGCAGCATAAAGCCCCGCTATCACCTTGTGCATGGCAACCTTTTCTGATGCCGCTGCCATGCAGCTACAAACTGCCCAGAACAAACCAATAAGCAATAACTGCAATGACTTTTCTTACATGTATATTCACCGAGCCTCTCAATTTGTCGACACCACCACGCATCATAAAAAATCTTTCATTTTTCAGTGATGCAGAGACCGGTCGACCAATGATTACGATTTCCGCACGATTGTGGCAATGCCTTCACGAATAAGTATCCGGGAAGAGCGAAGGCAAGAAGGCAGCCTGTGATGAACATGCCATCATGATTAGCACTAACAACCTTATTACAGTCATCAGCTGCTACCTGCTCGGTTGGGCTTCAGGCATAAACTGATTGACTTGACAGCGTTACAAGCGCGCCACGCTGCCATTCGCAACTTCGCCACCGCGTATTTGAGACCATTTTGAAGTGCGCGTCGCTTTGTCGAAGAGAAAGAAGCTCGCTGGTGTTGAACAGTGTGGGCACATGGGAAAGGCGGATGCGCTGATGAAGAGCGTATGCTGCACGTGCTATCAGGCGACAACACAGGCATGCTGTGCCCTCATCATTTAGGGACCGATAGAGCACCACAGAGATGTACAGCATGTTGCTTGCAAAAAAAAAAAAGCTTGCTTTCCGCCACATGTAATGCACAATCCAGAGTGAAACAGGCACGTAGAATGCACAAATGAAGCATACACTACACAACAAGTGACCCGCAATGGCGGAGTAAGCCAGAAAGGCGACATGCTGCATGCAAGAAGACGGTGACCATTGGTTCGACGTGGCAGTATCGCATTTCACTGAAATGCTGTCAATTCGTTGCAAAGTCAATTCAACTCCCTTCCAGCACCCATAGGCGCCGCTTCACGACATACGCGAATACTAGGGGTTGTTGGCACTCTCTACAAGAATGGGCATTTAAAAAAGCAGCTTCGTCGCTAAGTGCACAAATGATAAAAACGGGTTGCACGAAAAAATAAATGGGGGATGACAGATTGTTGTGAGAAAACTAATACATCGGATGGGATACATTGACAGACACTAGTGATAACGATCGCAAAGCTGCCAATTTTTCAGATATGATTAAGTTCGAACGCTCCTATGAAACTGCTACAAGGCCAATGACAACGTATGAAGTTTCAGACACTGAAACTCTTCCAAGTGTCAACTTTAGCTCAAATTTTATGCCCGAAAGTGAACGAACGGAATCCGCTTTGCTGCTGCCACAACAAAGCGGATTTTAAAAGTCAGCTGTGCGAAATGCCACAATGCTAAGCGGTGAAGCATACTGCGAATCCAAACAGGCACTGGGGGATGTGGTTGTTGCTGGGATTTCAGGAGCTTGAGTTTTTTGTTTTTCTTCTTCCTTTTTCGAGGATTTTCCGTTCTATTACCCTCTCGGCCCAGACACCCAACAGCCAGAATTAATTCTTATGACCGATCATGTGGCACACGGAATTCCTGTAAACGCCTTGTTTCACCGTAGAAAACACAAAAGTTGACAGGGCGGCAGCTTCTCGTTATAACCAATATATTGTTTAAACTGATATCGTTACAAGTGAATTCCACTATACAATCAACTGATATAACAACCACTTTTCACAGCTCAACTGTGCAGCAATACGTTATACTCTAAAAGCGAAAGCTACACATTCTTCAGACGTTGGCCAACTTCCCATATTCTTGCATCTCATCAGAGATGGCGGGGTTGCTGCGACCCATTCGCAAGAATCGCCACAGTGGACGTCAAAAAGAGTCGATCATGCATGTGCACTCCTGGTACCACACCACTCTTCCATTATCCTGGCAGCGATGTCATAGCAGGGCGGGATACAGGACAATGTTCAATAATCAGCGAAAAAAACACCGAATGCATCATCAACGAAAGCTGTTGCACGCGTTGAGTGAGAAAGCCCAAATAAAAAAAACGGCTGGCTTTCCCATAATTATGTATGAATTAAATATCTACCGGCAAAGCACACAGTCTCGAGATTACAACTGGTACAGTTTTGCACATGTTCGCAAGGGCGCACTTCACAAAACTACACTGTGCACTCGCCCGTATAGACACCATTGTGTGCTGTCACAGGGCAAAATATATGGTGGGCACTGCCAAGTGGACGTAGACGATGGCGCCTCAGCTCAACAACAAGCTGGTATTCCCCACGCAGTTTAGGGCAATCTTTCAAAGAATACAGCAACTGCACCACAAAGCCGCTGTCTCCGCAATTACCCTCTGGCGGCGAGCCCATCACTGGCAACCAAATGAGCGCAGGCTCGACATTGGCATGTGAAAGGGAAACTGTATAGTGTAGCTGCCTTTGAAATGTGGCTACTGTGATTGGCAAATAAGATTTCGGTGTAAAAAATCATAATTAAAGCAGCATAGATTTAGCACAACTAAAGGTTCAGTAATAATTTTGATAGTAGTGGCGCAGAAGAACCCAAATGGCTGTCAGTAATTGGAGTGGGGGAACCCCATTGATCTTATCTGCTCGTAGCTCCTGAACACTTACCTGTCTTGTGAGACTGCCACCAAGGTTCATGGTTCCTGAACCAGGTTTTTTCGTCTGCAGCCAAAGCATGGCTGTTGACGTCAGCTTGTAGTGCGCATTCCGGCCACTTGATTTCTCCTGAAAGAGAATGAGACTGACAAAGCTTAGCTCGACAAAAAGAGAAAAAAAAGCACTAAGAAGAAAAAAACATTGAAGAAGAATGCTAACAAGCACTTCATTGATGAGTAGATGTAATAAAATTCAATTGTGGCATTTGATACGTCAAGCCACCACATGATGATGAGGCAGGTCTCTGTGAGAGGACTCTGGTTTAATGCGCCTAATGTTCTTTAAGTTACACCAAGGTACAGTAAAGTTTTTGCATTTCAGCCCCATGTAAATGCAACCGCGGTGGCAGAGAATCAAACTTGTGCCCTCAAGCTTAGGACTGGAACACCTGTTGTGATGCGGTGACAAAAATATGGTAACCTAACATGAATAGCAAAGATAAAGAATATATAAAAAATTTTGAATGGCTCTACAATAAAACTTGCAACGAATGATTTTTCACATTTGGCAAAAGTAGCTGTGTTCCAGTGCACGACCTTAAGTATAATGTAATCTTATAAGAAATGAATAAAAGATTTTTTAGCTGTTGTTTACACACAACCTTAATGAGAACCAACAGACAAGCAACGCATAAGGGACATTCTGAGTAGTTTTTTTTAGCGGTGGTGTTATACAGTACAGCAAAAGCTCGTTAATTCGACACCCGTTAATTCGGGAAATTCGGATAATTCGGACGGCTCTATTGGTCCCGGCCAAGTGCATGTTAATCTAATGGGACCAACCTTCGTTATTTCGTCGGAATCCGGCTCCGCACCGCTTAATTCGGACAAATGCTGACGGCTGCTGCTACACAAAAGTGTGATAAAGCAGCGCTGGCACCACTGGAGTGAAACCGAAACCTGAGTGGCATCGCCATCATCATCAACTAGTGGGGGCGATCGCAGCGTCACCGAATGTCGACGTCTTCTTTCTTCTCCACTCAGCGCCTCCGACGCCATTTTCCCTTGTGTTGTCGTGTCGGAACCATCTCTTCTTGCGGAGTTCTCATTTTCTTCCATTGTGACCGTATTTGCATGCCACCACCATCGTGCGCTACAGTGATGGCAACGCCGAAAAAGCGGCAGAACTACGACGCGAAGAACTTGGCAACTAAAGTGGAAATTTTGGAAGCACTGAAGAACGGAAAATCGCGACAGCAGGTTATGACCAAATGCAACGTGAAGCGGGAGCACGTTGAGAACGTACGTGAAAAATGAACAACAGATTCGACAAGCCTTTGAAAGCGAGAAGTTCATGCCTCTAGAAAGCGGTTGCGAACCGCTTCTCATCCCCAGCTCGAAGAAGCTTTGCTCCGATGGATTACCGACTGTCGCAACGCGCATCTGTCTTTGAGCGGACCTCTCATCATGGGTGAGAAGTACGCTTGCAATGATGAACATTGAATCGTTCAAACGCGTCAGAAGGGTGGTTAGCGAGGTTTCGAGAGAGACACGAACTTGTCTTCAGGAGTGGTGGCGGCGAAAAGGCCAGTGTTGACGAAAGCGTGACCACCGAGAGGAGAAATGTGAAGCTGCTGGAGCACATCGCCGCATATGAACCACGTCACGTGTTCAATGCAGATGAAACTGCTCTAGTTTTTTAGAGCTCTGCCCGACAAGATGGTGACTTTCAAAGGGGACGCGTGCATTGGTGCAAGAAGTGCAAGCAAAGGATAACTGTGCTTCTTGCCACCAATATGACTGGCACGGAGCGCTTGCCACTACTTGTCGTCGGGAAGGCGCTTAAGCCACGTTGTTTTAAGAACGTCAAAAGATTTCCTGTCGAGTAACACAGCGAACAGGAAGGCATGGATGACATCGGACATTTTTCGCGGCTGGCTGCCAGCAGTTGGACCGGCACTTCACGTTGAAGGACTGCAAGATAATTATGGTTGTTGACAACTGCAGTGCCCATAACTGTACAGTCGAACTGAAGAGCATCAAAGTAGTTTTTTTGCCGCCCAACACTACCTCTCCTCTTCAGCCGATAGACCAGGGTATCATTCACTACGAGAAGTCTAAGTACCGCAAGCACCTGCTAGAGCGAATGATCCTATGCTCAGAAGCTGGAAAGTTGTATCAAGTGGACTTACTCGGCGCAGTGCACATCATCGCCCACGTGTGAAAAAACACTCCGCCGCAAGTCATCGCCAACTGTTTTCGGCACAGCGGTTATGTGAGGCCCGAGCATGCAGCAGTATCTGACGATGGCATCAAGGAGGTGTCAGCAGAGTCCACCGACGATGAGCTGCCCGACTTTCTATGCTGTCCTTCCCACAGATGTGACCTTTCAGGACTACATCGCGATTGATCATGGTGTCGCCACGAGTGGTCTCCTGACCGATCAAGAGATTATTAATGATGTCACGGGCGCCCATGAAGACCACGACTCCGACGAATAATCATGCGAGGAGATACAGCCGCGACCTCATCGCACCTCACGGGAAGTCTCGGAGGCGCTCGTAATATTAGAGGACCCTTGCCTGAACGCTCCCGACAGCTTTGCGTGCTGTTGGCCATTTGGAACAGTTAAGAAAAATTGTGATGTCAGCCGAAATCTGCGCGAAAACGCAGACGACAATTACAAAATACTTCAACAAATAAAGGTATGCTTCTGCAGCTTGATTTTAAATGTTTGCTTTCCCTGTTAATTCGTTAATTTGGCATTCGGTTAATTCGGACAGTTTTCCGGTCCCGTCAAATCCGAATTAACGAGCTTTTACAGTATAACCTCGCTAAAACGGATCTGCTTACAAGATACATTCCGATACTACCTACAATTTGCGGCTTTATGTTGATCTCCCTATTTGTAGCATTCATCGAGATTCGTTTACAACGGATTCGGGTACAACCATAGTTTTCTCACAAATACCCAGAGGGAAGTGTGGTGCCACAGTCTACGCGAATTTCTTAAAGGGCGATGTTGGAGCGCTGGGAATGATGGTATATACGTCTGCGAGGCTTGTGTTGGCTGGTGTTGAGCGGAGCTTCGGCTCAAAAGTGAATACGACTGCGTAAATAAAGCTTCTCTAAAACAAAACGTTTAGAAGCGGATTTCATTCACGCGTTTTACATTCTAAAATAAAAGTATACTCATCTTGACGGCACAACCAAACAGCGTAAGGAACACACGACATAAACATGATGGAAAAAACGCTTCTTGCGCTTCGTAAAAATGTACCTCAATGTAGAAGGTTCTTGCGTTATTTTAAATACAACATGTTTCTGAGCAATGACAAAAATAAATAGCCTATTGCGTGCTCTTTTAGTAAGAACTCAATCATTTTAACATGAAGTCAGGCGAGTCTTGGAGCGGACTTTTCACATCACTTGGCATACTTCCAGGACGGAAGCAACGTGCCTGCAGTGTCAACACAGGTGGCGGCCATTTTAAGACTGCCTTGCTTGGCTTGGATCGATCTGGCTAATGGGGCTTACTACGACTAATCGCTAATGCATCATATGAAAGTCGATGCATAATTTTGAATGATTACAGTGTTATCAAAGCAAAAACAGTCTGCTTATAGACAAAAAAATTAAAAAAACACTAGAGCAATACTTACTTAGCAATTAAAGTAAAAAAAAAAGTTGATGGAAAGCGCTCGCTTGGTAACGGCCTTTCTCGAAATAGAAGTTACGTTCGGCATGGCGCTAACAGCTGGTGCTTTGTGCGGCAGGGCCTGTTTTGACCTTTTGTTAGTCCACTACTCGTGTATCGTGTGCATCGGTTGGTTGTAGATGTGATCACGGTGTGATGGAACCTATGCAGCCAAACACATCAGCCAATGTCCCGCGTCGTAAGCCATTGCAAGCGACAAAGCGTAAGCAGATATCCCTGAAAGACAAGCTTGATATCACTGAGCAAGTTAAGAAGGGAAAGAAGCAGGTGGACTTCACCGTGGCATATGGCTTGTCAAAGAAGATGGTCAACACCATTGTCAATGCCAAAGCGACGATCTTGTCGAAGAAAGTATCAGGTGACTTACAAACCAAGAGGTTTCGGCTCCGTGAAGCTTCATATCCTGATGACGAAAAGGCCCTGCTGATATGGCTTCGTGACGCTTGTTCGCGAAATACTCTCGTGAATGAACTGCTGCTACGAAAACGTATGGAGCAACTTGCATTTGTTCTAAATCAAGAACTGTCCAATGCAGTGAAGGTTGGCTCAACCATTTTAAATCGAGGCACGGAATCGCTTTTAAGTGTCATCCAGAGTCGGCCAGCGTCGACGACACTGTTGTTGCCAACTGGAAAACCGATGTTCTTCCCGCTCACCACGAAGACTATGCACCGCGAGATGTGTTCAATGCCGATGAGAACATTTTTTGGTATAAGTTAAAGCCAGGAACAGGGTGTCTACCAATTACATTTTTCCAAATTCCCTGACTTTTCCAGGTTTTCCATGACCATTTCAAGCAAATTCCATGACCGGTACGTCTGCTTGGAAGAAACTGCGCACTGGAAAACAAACTCCTGAGCGGTAAAAAGAAATTATGAGGCGCTCATATAAAATGGAAACCATGCTGCTTTATTGCATTCCCTTGTCTGAAAGCATTTTTTATAATAAATAAAATATTCAAAGACACAATAATTGTCCCTCGACAAACAGAAAAGCTTGTTTACTTGCATCGGCAATGCCTTCACTGTTTCAAGGATCAATCTCTTGCTGCAGCATGGAGACCTGAAGCTGTGCGTCTTCCATCAGTTTTTGCTTCTTTGATTCAAGCTCTTTCACAAGAGCCGCAGTCCTCTTCTTTTTCCTTTCAGCATCCAATACGTCCAACCGTTCCTTCTTTTTCCTCTCCAGGTCTTCCTTCCATTTGATGTTGGAACTTCGAACCATGTCTATCATCTTGTCTGTTACGTCAACTTCTGCAACACCACCTGCTGCAGGACACCTCATCGTACACTAACCTTTGTGCTACAAGTGACTCCTCCTTCATATTTTCCACAAGACATTCCTGTTCACTGAAAATCCCCGCTCCACGGAAGAATTTCCATGTGAAAGGCACAGCACAATCTTCACAACAGCAGTAGCTCTTCATGAGAACTTGCACAGAGTTCCACCCACAGCTTCTCCAAGCGCTCTCTTGCACGATCAAATTTTCGCAAACGCACTTGTGCAGTGCTGTTCGAGCACACTTGTACATATGATCTACTTGCTCTCTCTCCTTGTAGGCCTGTAAGGCGCCCATGCTCTATAAGTACTTCAAGTGCAATGTTTAGCTGCTTCTGGCCAGCTTCCACAGAAGCGGCACAAACTGCTGGGTTTAAGCAACTGGCCCCCCTTGTCAGCTTGTATTTCAGAGGTGATCTTTCGATTATCTTTGCTGAACAGGCCTTAATAAATAAGATGCATTCTTTTTTGACACTTACCACCGCAGTGTGAGTGGTTTAGTGATCTTTCGCAACTCACTTTGGTGGCAAGGCCTATGTCAAAGGCAGCTATACCAATGATGTGTTTGGGTTCTCCAGATCAATTTTTATCAGTTTGAAAATGTGCCTGCAGCATCCAGCTTTCCTTTAGCACGATTCGTCCCAGCAGTGACCGCAACAGGCCGTCCAGTGCTGTTGCAAGAAAAGGTAGCATTGGCTTTTCTGTCTGAAAACTCAGCCAAAAATGGCTCCAATTCTTCTGAAACTGAAAGCATAAAGGCCAGCTTTACTGGCAGCATCTCGTCTTTCACAGCCGTCTCGACATGAGCATAGCTGCCACACGCTGGAACTTTCTTTTCTTTCTTGACATGCTCAAACATATTTGACCACATTTGGGAGGACTTGCAGTGCCCTAGCAAGAGCCTTGCCATTTTCCAGCCAGCGCACTGAGCAAAACTTTAGCGGAAACAGTATGCTCCCTGTGAAATTGACATAGTCGGCTCGGCGTGCAGGGACGTTTTTGAACAAATTGTACAAGCTTCTAAGAAACACTACTGTGTTCCACTTTGTCACATTTGGCCTGTTTTAAATGCACCACTCAAAACATGCAGTCCGCAGCTTCCAATGTCCACAATATTCTGATTTCCATCAGACGCAGAAAACTCTTGCTTTCAACGACTTCAACAACTTCAAATTGACGTTTGGACCATCCATCGAAAGATGAAGTATTTTTGCCGGCTCAATGTTCTCAGTGGCCTTTTTGAAAGCGGCAGCTAAATCTTCTGCGCGAGTGTGTCCTAAAAAAACAGGACGTCAGGGTAGCGGGTTTTGACAACATCGTCAGCTGGGTCCCAAAACCTGATCAAAACGTCCATTTGCTCTTTCTGAGCAATTTTGTTCAGGGACTCGTCAAAGCCACGACCCCGTGTGGGACACTATGCAGCTTTGATAGCAGCCTGTTTCGGAAGTACGGGGCTATACCGTAACAATTGTATAGCCAACTTTGTCCTTACCAAGTTGCAACTTCTTCGCGACGTCGCCCGTGGGGAACATGATGGGAAAAAAGCGCCGCTGACGCTGCCTGCTGAACGAAACGATCCATGGGTCGCTATGGTGTTCAGACACCAAACAACTTCTGCTTTCGTGACACATTTTTTGACCAGAAACCCATTTAAGGATGCCTTCCCGTCAGGCGCGACGGCCACCGGTTTAGCAGGCACGCTTTCAGCACTCGTGCTTGGCACAGTCGATACACATTCACCCGTAGTCCGTAGCAGTCATGGAACACGGCAAGTTGGGTCCAGCACCGAAAAACGCGCGGATGTTTGTCTGGGAAGCACTTTGCACAATGCTCACAGCAGTTAGGTGTTTCTTGCTCACAGCGTGACTGGAGACAGCAGCGATGCCCATATTGCTAAGCGAGAAAGTCTTCTGGCATGCTGCACAGTGAGCCTTACTTGTATCGTTCGGCACTGCTCTAATCCATGAGGCGGTGCTCGGATATTCCGCGTTCACCCAATCAGGGTTAAACGAACACTTCTTCGCAAGAGGCATAGCAAACTCAACTGCATGCTCACGGCATCACAAGAAGAATGGCAATATGGCTGCAGCCAGGCATCTTGATAGGTGGATTCGATTGGATTGGATCCGATCTGGATTACCATATTTGCTCTACTGCTGTTTTTGTATCCCAGTCCAATTTACGCACCTGTAAACTACACATTTCAGTAAAAAAATAATTACGACTCGCATATTCTGTGCACCTTGCCCTGTGCTGATGGCACTTCCAGCCTAACCAGAAAACCCTCAAGCCGAGCCGAGATCGCGGCCAAGACAAACATGCACAATTTTTATGCGCGTGAGTAACGTACTCGGAAGTAGAAGCGCCAGCTATGCACTGCTTTTTTTTAACTATGCTTCTGCTTAGCTGTTCTGTGTGGTTTAAGGAGCGATTTTTAAAGCTTTGATTAATGCTAATGAATATTTTCGTGACGATCTGTAAGACTACAGTCAGTTTCCATGACCTGGCCGGATTTTTCAGAAATTCCCTGACTTTTTCCCTGACTTTTCCAGGCGTGTTCAAATTCCCTGACTTTTCCAGGTTTTCCAGGTTTTCCAGGTTGGTAGACACCCTGCAGGAAATACTTTTTGTTTTGCCAAAGACGCGTGCCATGGCGGCAAAAAGTCCAAGGAGCGCGTTACAGTTCTCTTTTGCAGCAATATAGATGGGAGCGAAAAAAACCAAACATTTGGTTATACAGTCAAATCTCGATATAACGAATTAAGTGGGACCGCCGCAACTCTTACGTTATTTTGAAATATCGTTGTAATGAAAAACTTCGATTGTAAGCAAGAGGTCAAACCTAGGAGCGAACATGACGTACCTTGGCAGTTGCCGTGTGCGCCGACAAGCAAACACAAAAAAAAAAATTACACACACTTCAAACGTTCTTTATTTGAAGAAATCTGTGATTTTCTTCTGACGCGTGGAGCACAAACGGCTGATTAAGTACGCCTCAACACCTTCCACCTTACGTAGCACCTCATCGGGCACATCACTGCACCGACCAATGGAGGTGCGGACTTTGTTCATGTGCACTAAAACATCCGAGTGCGATATGGTCTCATCCTCTTCAGTGTTCGGTGATAGTACAGAGTCCTCTTCCTTCGGGTCGTCGTCGTCATCGTCACTGGAGACGTCGCGAACGCTTTTGACAATCTCCTCGGTTGTCATGTCCACCGACGTTAGTGCTGCGCTGTCGCTCTCCACGCAGTCGTCGAAGGAAGAGACGTCGGGCAACAGTTCCTCAACCTCAGTCCACAGGTCTCCTGGGTTGCTGTGGTCCTCTTCCAGGTTGTCTTCAACTTGGGCAGGCGCCTTGATTAGGCCTGCTTTTCGCCAACAGTTACGAATTGTTGACGTCTTCACATTCCATCAAGCTCCCGCCAGCATTTCCGCCGCTTGACGAACGTTGACTGATGTCGGCTGCTTTAAGCGGCGATTTATAATAAAACGCTGCACAAGGCGCTTGCGAAATTCCGTCTTAACACTCTTTATGATGCCTTGATCTAGTGGTTGCAGCAACGACGTGTTGTTCGGTGGCAGAAACTCCAGGCGAACGTGCGTCAAGCGAACATTCACAATGTGGGCTGAACAGTTGTCGACGATCAAAAGAATTTTTCTATTTTCTTTCCTCATTTGTTCGTCGAGTTTGACGAGCCACTGCGAAAACAATTCTCTTGTCATCCAGGCACGTTTGTTCGCACAATAGTCGAACGGTAGGGATACGACGTTCTTCATGCAGCGAGGCTTTGCGTATTTTCCAATGACAAGCGGCTTGATTTTCTTCAGGCCCGACGCATTGCAGCAGAGCAAGACCGTCACGCGGAGATGCGACTTCTTGCCTCCTTTACACTGCTGACCTTTGAAGTGCATCGTCCGATCTGGCAAGAGCTGGTAGAAGCACGCGGTCTCGTCCGCGTTGAAAATGTCGTCTTCGGAGTACGACTCTGCCACCTCTCGGAAACGATCGTTCCGCTAGGAATCTGCACCCTCTTTGTCCGCAGCCTTTCTTCACCTGAGACTACCTGCCAGGTTATGCCGTTTCTCTGGCGGAAAACGAAAAAGCCAACCTGCACTTGCATCAAACCCAGTTACTTCAAGTGCGTCGGCGAACTAGCGGGCTTTTTCTTGAAGCATTGGGCAGACACTGGGATGTTTTGCAGCCGGGCATCTTTAAACCAGGTCAGCACAGCTTGGTCGACATCTTGAAAATTTCCCAGGCGCAACCGTTTCCTCGTAGGTGCAAGTTGTGACTCTCCGTGAGGCTTCAGAATCTTTTCTCTGTCTTTCCGAATGGTCGCGACAGTCGACGGGGCAATGCCACGCTCCCTGCAGAGGTCGATTTGCTTTTTGCCCGAGTCAAGTTCCCTCAACAAATCCACCTTTTCTTGCAGGGAAAACTGCTTTCGCCTCTTCTTAGCGCTGTCACCTGGTGCATTCATCGTCGGGTCTCCAAACACTTTGCAGAAAGCTAAGAAAAAAAGAACGACAACAAAACGCAGCAGACTTCACACGTGCGTGGCACGAAGGACGCACGACGAAGGACGAGGGCAACGAGGCTAGGCCTGCTAAGCTGCCACACATCAAACCATACCTGTGTGGTGGCGCTAGCAGTCGGCTCTCAACACGGGTGATGATGATAGCTTCCGTGCATGGAAAAAAACAGCGGCTACTGCGCTACGTGAGAGTTGCGGTGCTGCTACTTTTAACTAAATTCGTAATACTGATGTTCCTTGCATATAGGCGAGCAAATAAATTATGCCACGTTATTCTGAAATATACATTGTACTGAAATTCGTTGTTCTGAAATATTTTTACATTAAAAATATATAGGCAATCTGGCGGGGATTTTCAAATATTCGTAAATCTGAAAAAATCGTTAATTCGGTGTTCGTAGTAACGAGATTTGACTGTAGGCAAGTCGAAAGGATTGCGGTGCATGCACAACATGCACGTTTCTCGTGGACTGGGATTCGAACAATAGTGCCTGGATGGCCAAGGATATTTTCAACCGATGGTTGCTCGACTTTGACAGCAAGATGCACCAACAAAACAGGAATGCGTTACTTTTCCTCAACAATTGCTCGAGTCACATGCACCTTCACCAGCTACACGCAACTGTCTCATACTTCCCACCTAACACAACGTCAAAGGCGCAGCCTATTGATCAAGGCATTGTGCACTCAGTAAAGTAAAGGTATTGCTCACGTTTCGCTGAGCGTTTACTTTTCGACATGCAGCAAAAGCGAGACTCGGTCATAGACCTCAATTTTGCTGTGCAGGTATTTTCGGCGGTGTAGGCGCAGATTCAGCCAGCAATAATACAAAATTGCTTTAGAAAGCTGGCTTTTTTCTTCGGTGACAGTTACTGCACAGACCCCTTGCCACTGAAAGGCCAGCCAGACCCCAGTGTCTGGTCAGCTGTCGAGGAGGCCTTTGGGTGCCAGCAGTTTTCCGATTATGTAACTGTGGATAATGACCTTGTCAGCTCAGGGCAGCTGACAGATGAAGAAATTGTTGCCCAATTCGCAGTGTGCGAAATGCAGAGCAGCAGGATGAAGGCGCAAATGAAGACGGCACCTCACAGACTCTCAGCAAACGTAACTCCTGTTAAATGTAACATATTTTCCCGGTCCCTTCACGTTCCACTTATTGAAAGTCTACTGCAGATTTGTTGGGTATTTCTGTGCAGAAGCATTGCTCAGCGCCGTTTGAAGCAATGGCGGCGAGTATGAATGAGTCATTTTTGACAGCTGACATCACATCGATTCAGAACACAACTTTGGCATACGCATGTGGCTACAGAATATACCAGGAGAAGGAAAGGACGGCGGCTCACCTGGACTTCCACGACGTGGATGGAGTCCCAACTGCCCAATAATCTTCTTGGAGCCGTCGCCGCCCTTTTTGATGAGTACCACACCCGCAAAGCCGTGGTCTAGGTCCCAAAGGTAGACGGACGAGACGCCACCCTCAAAGTAATCTCCCGGTACTGGTCAAAGGCATTGTTGGCGTCCACTTCCAGCTTGCGGAGCCGCTCCGAGGGCAGGGCGCCGTCCTCCAGCGGGGGTTCGTAGTTGTTGCTCCACGGGGACCTGCAAGAGATCGTAAGTTTTGTCAAGGTGTAATGACACCAAATTTTTGAAGCTGACTTTACTCTGGCATTAAAAATGCCTTGTATGCAGAGACTGCTCTCACCAAGTGTGAAGCGCACTAAATGCCGATACCTTTTTCTAAATTTAAGTAACTTTCTGCACAATCACACCTACTGATATCAACACTAACAAGATGTCGTGCTATAGTATCAGTTTACCACACACGATCTGTGATGACGTCATGCACCAAACATACGAAATGGCTATTGTGAGTCACCAATGAAGTCACGAAGCAAAGTGTCACAGGAAACGTTACTAATAGTAATATCTCTGGTTTAAAACCATGCTATGATTATGAGAGACATCGTAGAGGAGGGCTCCTGAAATTTAGACCATCTGGGTGTCTTTCAAGTGCACTGACATTGCAGAGCACACATACAAGGGAAGTCGCATGGCATCGTGTCACACAAAAACATGCATGCACAGTTGTAGGTCAAACTGACAAACACGGTACAGGGATGTTTGTAGTCTTCTCCTGGCTAAATTATTCTGGCACATATAAGTACACTACAAAGTGAAACTAGATTTTAAATAACTTGCTGTAAGCAATTTTTCAGGGCACACTCACGCTTACCAGAACATTTTCCTTTCATTTTGCAAAAAAAAAAAAACTAAAACTTTTCGTGCCACTGCCTTTTCAAGCTCGCCTGAATAAAGAATTTTTCCGACCAACCTGAGGTTGGTCAACAAATGCAAGGTTCAATTCATGGTCGTCGCATTCACATGCTATTGCAAGGATACAACGGAATTAAAAAAACTCATGGAATGAAGTTTTTAAGTGCATGTTGAGGACAACATAATGAAGTACAAATTGATTCGCGACTTGCCTTTCCACTACTATGACAACACATCTCTGATGTGTAAAATAGTGCACTAAACATGCTACCACAGACAACTCAAACAGGAACAAGCTAAGAATACACTGAATGCATTCTTCCATTTCTGTTTATAGACATCATTACATATGTGGCTAGTTGGTCACCTAAATTTTGTGGGCAAAGCAACATGCTTACGCATTTACAAATAAGAAAAGGAAAGAGATAAAGAATTTACCTTAACGGAAAAGTTTTCACTAATGAGCTTTCACAATAAAGGCGGCACATCATTGTCGCCAATGGCACTTCCACGCTCTACATACTGAGCAAGCAGTGGTGATATCCAGCAAAAGTTTTGAAAAACACTACCATTACTCTCACAGTCTTTCTTAACTTTGCATTCAACTCATGGAAGCAAGCAGTTGACAGCATTTCTTTGCCTGTGCACAGACAACAAGCTTGGCACTGTGCCTGAAACACTGCTAGCCGTGCATACCAACGCGTTTGAACCTAAGTTGCAAAAAATTTTGCACAAGCAATATGGCCAAAGTGACTGACCAAGAATATTTGCGAGATCAAAAACAGAACAAACACGAGGCAATGTTTACAAAATGAGCTTCACTAGCCATTTTTATGATACTATCTTGAGTTTTACATGCTGTGGTTGGTGCTATCACCCCTGTAAAGTTGTTTGCATCTCATGGCGCACGTGTTTCGCGCATAGGCCGCATTTCGGGTTCACGACTACCGAGCGCTAGGTAGCGTTGTGCTCATCAGCGTTTATCACCACCACCATCATCATCATGCTGCTAAAGCGGTAGCGTCGGCGGTGGCACCTATCAACATGCCTTGGTGGTAGCAGAGGAGAGATGAGCAGTTCTCTTGCGGGTGGCGGTCTGGCACAATGGTTGTCTCTCGTGTGGGTCCCCGATGCGCGCTGGAGGCCCTTGTGGTGAGTCAAGCGTTGGCGACACCACCCTGCGTGTGTTCTTGTGTTTGTCATGTTCTCGAGTGTAGTGTATTATTGTGTAAGGTTGTTTAGCACGTGGATTACAAGTGATGTATAATAGTTTGGCTGACAATATCATCGTTCCAAAAGTAAGTTAAATATAAACGCGTATCGTTTTGGTTTGTTCCGACCGTGTCTACTGTGTCCATTTTACTCCAAAAGCATGGCACGCTCGCCACTCGAGATCCACAATGGCGCCTAATGTGGGCTCTTGGAGCATCGGATGACAGTGGTCGCTGTTCGGTACAAGCTTTTGTTTCAGCTGGAGAAGAGTAGGCCTGGGGTGCTAGGGGGACTTCCATTGCATCGGCGGTGTGCTTTGTTGAGAGCGAGAAGATCGGTTTTTGTGACGTGTTTGAACTGTCGGCACGTTGAGTTTTACTTTCTTTGCTCGCAAGTGGTCTTTTTGTTGTTGTTGGTTTGCAAGAACGTTGTTCGGTTGGGACGAGAGAGGCCTGTGGTCTGCATGCTGGGGTGAGCAAAGCTTAGAGCACATGGATGTAGGCCAAGCAAGAGGCGAGTGATTACGGAAGGCTCGTAGGTGTCAGAGTTTTCTATAAATAGCTTTTCTATCTTTTTGGGGCTCGGGGAGCCGGGCGCCGTAGGTGTCTTGTCTTGCGGCTTGACAACGGGGGCATCGTGACACCGTCCGGGACGGTGCACGCCAATCATTCGGTAAGCTGCTGTGTGCGGCAAGTGAGTAGGGCCGCCTTACAGAATGAATGTCTGCTGCCGGCTGCCTCTTCTACGCCTAGGCTGTGTAATGAGGCATGCCACAGAGGAGGGCTCGAAAATTTCTGTTACCTGGCGCTCTAACGTGAACTGTACACAGACATGAAGCATTCACCTCTACTGAAAGTGTGAGTGCTATGGCCAGCATCAAAGCCATGACTTTCGAGTCAGCAGCCGAGCATTGTAACCATTATACCTCAGAGGTAAGCCCCAATTTTGTGACTGAAAAAGACTCCACCTTCAACGATAAGCTGTAGTCCAAGTCGTGATAGTGCATGTTACGTTCAGGAAAAGAGGGCAGTTAGCAAAGCTTTTTCAAGTTGCTATTTCCGGAGTTTGCTACGTATTCGTTCATTTCCATGTCATTTCACATGACTGCCCATGCCATGACCAGTGTAGATGGCCGATCAATTACCTGTAGGAGTCACCATCCCTGTTGTAGTCGCAGAGCAGATAGTCCTTGCCGCACTTTTTGTCAGTGGCTATCTTCAGTGGCTGGTCAACGGAGGACAGGAGCTCTTCACAAAGCCCAGGCACCTGACCACAAGAGTGAGATCTAGTTACCAATGATGCATTTGAAAACAACTAAAGCGTGGTTTGTTGGGCAAGTCGGTACATATTTAAACTTGAAGTAAGCAACTAAAACATCAAAATTGGAAAAACTAGTGAGAGGCACAAACAGAAACAGTTACACGGATGTGGCTACTAACAATTGACATTTAACTTCGAAAAACACCTCCTCCTAAGTCGTTCCGTGTTTTTGACCAGAAAAAAGTTATTTTCTTGAACAGAGGTGATTTCCATGGATAACATTGGAGCAGCGATATAGTAGGGTGCTTTTTGCCCATACTCTGCACAGGCAAAAAAAAAAGGCAAGTTTGTGAAACGAACTAGATAAATAAAGATATAACTTGGCCCAGCAAACATACTTGTAAAACTAGGTGGTAGCATGTTACTAGCTCGTATGTCTGATTTTAATTTGCATACAATGATGAAATGTTTTGGGGGGTACTAAACACTAAATTACATTATTAGGCACATCAAAATGATGTAGGCATTCACTAAAAAAAGATGCCACCGGCATGAAAAAAAAAGGAGCTACTGATGATATACTTCGTTTATGTATGCACTGCTGCATGCACAGTGGTTTGGAACTTGAAAATAAGACGCACAGCCTGCGAAAAAACAGGGAAGCAAGGAATGTACTGACTCGCAACCATTTTGCCTCTAATGCCACCAGGTTAATGAAATATGATAAGCAGCCTACAATAATACAATGGCAACATAACCCATCTCTCATGCAAGAATGTGGATGCAGCATGCTCCTTTCGTTTACGAATCTTTCAAATGTTTTTCTTTTCTTCGCTCAGTTTTGTTGCATTTCAGGAAACTTTTGCGCCAATAGCAAGTCATTGGAAATGCCAACATTGCACGCTATTGTAAGCATTTAATTGCTCGGCTGATAACTATGAATAGCCTACACCAGGTGATTCTGATAATGCAACAATACTGTGCCAACTCAATTAGCCACAATTAAGGGTGCAGTGCAGCGTTTCGTTCCATCCTTTGCAATGCACCATCAGGCAGAGATATATCATTACGCATTCTTACAAAGAGTACATAACGTTTTCGTTTGAAGCATGCGTGATTTCATGACTCATGAACTGTTACGGTATTTATCTAGTGCTGCAAATTACATGTTACAACTTTGCAGCAGCTAATTTCATTAAAGCCAATAAACTGCAAATGCTGCATTTCACAAACCTGAATAACTAGCTTGCCTTACACACACACGTACAGAAAGAACCACTTGACAAAATGGCCCTCTTATGCAGTTATTACACTGCTTTATTTTTTAAATATATAATTCCACTGGCAGCAACATTACAGAGCGAACTGCTTAGTCCACATGACAAATATTACTTTGGAAAGAATTTCCGCGGAGCTGTCATTTCCGATTGTTCAGTGCCTCAAAAAATGAAATTGATGCGAGCGACGGCGCATCCAATCGGCGACTTACCAGGTCTATTAAGTCGCTCAGGTTCTTCTCTATCTTCTGAGGCGGTAACCTCCTCATGAGATCAAGGGCGGAGTCGAGCTGTTGATCTGCCGTCTGCAGCGACAAAATAAACACAGGATGTTGCAACACACGCGCGCAAAAACAAAAAAAAGCAGGAGCATGCAACACGAGCAACAACTGTCGACTCGCAGCAGCGTCACGGAAGCAACGGAGCTAAACGCGAGCGCGCGATGGGAAAAAGAATGGTGTGTTTACATTGCAAATGAGGGAGCCGCGTTGAAATTCACGCTCTTAACCACCGTTCTTGCACGGTTCTCCACAGGTGCACCACTTGGTACCGATTAACAAGTGTGCGCTTTCTTCGGGTATTTGGCACGCGTCAACGGCGGTAATCGCGGTCGTCGAGTCGCGAACACCGACGACACATTTTGCGGCACGATCTGATTACCGTTCTTCGAACTTCGAGAGAGGAGGGAGGGTGAAGTCCACGGAGTTGAAAAAGCGGCCTTACTAATGAACTAGCACTTGACGCGAACGCGCTGCAGGTTTCGCAGTGAATTATGTGCTTACCTCGCAACGCGTGATGCCCTTCTACGCGTAGAAACCTGGTCGTCAAGGCGCGCTGCTTCGTTAAAACACCACTCGTAACTGTGCCGGCGATGCTGACTTAGGCTTAATCCTGCCATCTCCTCCAAATTTAATCGGCTCACGCGGGCTGTGACTCGACGTGCGATGTAACCTCCTCGGTCGCGAACGGGCCGAACAATTCCTCGTAAGCGGAACAAAGGGGGAAGCGAAGTTAACTTACCGTCATTGTGAACTTTACGAGCAGAAAATATTTCGCCAACGCCCTCTGAAAGCAAACGGAAGTGGTAACGCCGTAGCACACTCGGATTATTTTGCTTGCTCGGATCGGCCCAAAGTCTTGTCACATACTACGTAGTCTACGTCAAGTGAACGAGCATAACGCTGATCGAAGGATATTATTTCCAGTTACGTTCTCCACTTTCGGCAGTTCTCTGGAAGTGAAATAAAATAGGTTGGGCGTTCCAAAGGGTTAGAAGTGATATCTGAACGTTTGTTACGATATTCTAGACGCAAGTTTCGCTCACATCCTGCAAACGACTTGTAGTTTAAATGTTTTTAAGCGTAAAAAAATGCTTGTAAGCAAAATTAAGTGTCATTGTCAGTTCCTTGCATATTTTATAATTTGTATTGTTGGCAAGCTTGGCATAAAAACTAGACATTTTCACGCTAAACGACACACGTAACCGAAGTAGCTTCTGTGTGCTGGCCACGATGGTGAAATTACTTTTCGCAATGGCGTCCGTGCCGTAGAATGTGAGCCCTCCGTTGTAAACTACCTATTACACTTTGACAACGGCACTTATTGCACTTTCCGCTCTTCACTCAACGCATAAAAGACATATAATCGCACTCTACCGCTGTGCGGAAATCGCGTAGTCTAGCCATAAGAAGCTAATGCTTTGCGTCTAGCGGAAATCTTGCAACTGGCGTGTTGCGCGCCTACAGTACTGCAGCTGCGATGAGCCGGAGTTCAAACGATTCGGAGGAAGACGGCGAAATCGATCGTGAAGAAACGCGCTACAACATGGTTTCGAGCAGCGTCACGTCGCCTGCGAAGGAATTTGCCGAACAAGCTGATGACAGGTGGGTGGTTGCGCGCGCGATTCCGCTGCGAAAACGTAACCGAGAACTGTTAGTTGCAACTTGCTTGAGCCGCCAAACAGAACCTTGCCGAGTTGTCATCACAAACGCGTGGGCATGATTGTGTTGTGTTTGATCGTACCGTTTACTTGTCCTATACATCAGTAAGCTTCAGCTTCGCTTTCCCGTGTGAGTTGGCTAAACTTTAGCGAGGCTATTGGTAACTATCGATTAGCATTGCCTGTTACTCAAGGAAACTGCTGTTGGCATCTACTGATTAAAAGCTTCTGCGATGTCAAAATGGCTGGAGATTTCAGTAAAGTAATTTTTGAAGAGTTTAAGACAAATGCGCTGGTCGTTCACTGCATCTCCTGCCTAGATTGTGATTCTGCTCTTTAAGCAGAATGTACAGACCACACATTTCCAGTACGTACAGATGAAAAATCCTTGAACATTGAGAGTTGGTGCCTTAAGTCGAATCATTGGTTCCAGCGACACTCTCTCATGAACGATTTTTGATTTCTCCAGACATACATGTTTTCCTGAACTTCTGCCTAGTACATTCAGAGCACTTTTCATTCTAACTAGGTCTACGTCTTGCTTCTTGGTAACCCACCAAGTGCTCTGCTTTATTAAAGTTTATTGCCTCTCCTCTTCTTTCCCTTCGACCTTTTACATTTTGTGTCAAATAGTGAGCACATTGCTAGTACTGTGCCCTATAGTTGAAATGTTTCTATTCTGAACACAGTGACAGTTATGACACCGAAGATGGAGGCGAGGACATGCTGCACATACAGCCTCCCCAGGCAACCATTGTTATTCCGAAGCGCGACCGCCGAGACCGCAAGCGGGACAGGCACTCGAGGAAGCACGAATGTAAGGAGAAAAAATTCTTGTTTTGTGAAATTGTACGTGCTTCCGGGAAGCTATTTTCCTGCAGCACTTCTTGTAATAGCACAAACTGCGTTCAGTTCCAAAGATCCGAAACCAAACAGGAGAGCAAGCTCGTCTTACACCCATATAACCGGCATCGTGTTGTGGGTTCACGGGAACAATCGCACCATCTCTTACCCAACTGCACAACTATGGTGAATGCAGTGCAAGAAGCGCTCTACGGGAAACCTGAATTTCAAGTGATGCAAGAGCACCCCCTCTCTTGCATGTGATGCAAGAGAGGGAGGGAGGGATAACTTCAAAAGACATGAGCAAGTCAAACAACGTACCTGCAGCTTACATCATCATCATCAGCCTGAGTACGTCCACTGCAGGACAAAGGCCTCTCCCATGTTCCGCCAGTTAACTCGGTCCTGGGCTTTCTGCTGCCTATTTATGCCCGCAAACTTCTTAATCTCATCTGCCCACCTAACCTTCTGTCTCCCCCTAACCTGCTTGCCTTCTCTGGGAATCCAGTTAGTTACCCTTATTGACCTGCGGTTATCCTGTCTACGCGCTACATGTCCGGCCCATTTCCATTTCCTCTTCTTGATTTCAACTATGATGCACTTAACTCTCGTTTGTTCTCTAATCCACTCTGCTCTCTTCTTGTCTGTTAAGGTGACACCTACCATTTTTCTTTCCATTGCTCGCTGCGTCGTCCTCAATTTAAGCTGAACCCTCTTTGTAAGTCTCCAGGTTTCTGCTCCGTAGCTAAGTACCAGCAAGATACAGCTGTTATATACATTCCTCTTGAGGGATAGTGGCAATCTTCCTGTCATAATTTGAGAGTGTTTGCCAAATGTGCTCCACCCCATTCTTATTCTTCTAGTTACTTCAATCTCGTGGTTCGGCTCCGCGGTTATTATCTGCCTTAAGTAGACATAGTCTTTTACAACTTGAAGTGCACTATTACCTATCTCGAAGCGCTGCTCTTTTCCGAGGTTGTTGTACATTACTTTCGTTTTCTGCAGATTCATTTTAAGACCCACCTTTCTGCTCTCCTTGTCTAACTCCGTAATCATGAGTTGCAATTCGTCCCCTGAGTTACTCAGCAGTGCAATGTCTTCGGCGAAACGCAGGTTACTAAGGTGCTCTCCTTTAACTCTTATCCCTAGCTGTTCCCATTCTAGGCTTCTGAAAACCTCCTGTAAGCACGCGGTTACGTTCTGCAGCTTACGTTCTTTGCTAAATATAAAAGCATTAACAGCAGGACTGTCCTTGTCCCATCGTGACGATAGTAGTAGTAGTAGTAGTAGTAGTAGTAGTAGTAGTAGTAGAAGTAGTTATAATAGTCTAACAGTGACACAGGTCACATGACCGTGGGGGCTAGTGAATAAATGAAATGATGCACAGTCAGTGGCGCCAGTGATTCCCAAACTATAATGACGCCTTTCGGTACATAATACTGGACAAGCAACTTGCGCTTTCGTAAATTACATTGATTAGAGTCAATAACTCTAACAAGCAAAGGAAATTCACACTTTCATTAATTACATTACTCAGATGCAATAATTGTAATAAACCATTAAAGGCACCTGGCCGTGTAAGAGGGTCATGTAGATATCAGGGAGCGAATACTTGGTGGGGTAGCGACGGCAAATCGCATGGCGCGAAATGTTCAATTAAATTGCATTGCCTGAGCCTGCACATCAGCTGTTCTCACTTTGCTCAATCTAGTGTAAGCATGTGTATTTCAATTCTATTGGCAGTTTTACAACACCACATGATTTCGCTATCCAATGACACACAATGGCGTACTTACAGCTTCACTGTCTGATGCTACTCACAGCATCGAAGGGACTGTATTTAGTAGTGCTATTCTTTGGGCAAGTTGCTTGTTCAGGTCAATAAATGTACAGGGCTAAAAAAAAACAAAAAAGAGAAGACATGATTGGTGAAGGGGTTGCCAGCTAATGTGAGAAATAAATAGAAACGAAGGAGATTGCCAGATTGGGTTCGGAATGTGCAAGTTTGCTGTCCATTACTTTGACTATACAACTACATGTGTTTTTATCTTGTGTATGACAGTCCCTGATGATGTAGGCAATCATTTGTATGCTATATCTTCACGACATCTCTTTAATATTATGTTGTTTACATCAACAAACTTCTCTTGTTAGCCAGTGCTTCATCTCTTCTGTATACACATTTGTGCACATTTTTTTTGGGTTGTAAATACCTTGGCCAAATTTTTTTTTTTAGTGCTTTGCTCTACTGCCGTTTTTGTTGTGATGGTCCATTTCTTTCTGGTGATTTGGCAGCGTCCCACAGTCGTAGCAAAGACCGCCGGCCGAGCAGCCGAGATCGGAGCGGTGGACACCGAGACAGCCTGCGTGCGGCTGCCGACAGCAGCAGCAGTCACAGGAGCAGCAGCACCCGTAACCGCGACACACGCGAGCACGACAACCGGCACCGGCAAGCCCACCGAACAGAGGAAAAGGTGGCTCGGCCTGTGGAAGTGCCATCACGAACTGGGCGGAACGAGGCCAGCAGCAGCAGTGGCAGTGGCAGCAGCAAAGAGCAGGTAAGAGCATTGGCTGCAGGAAAAAATGAAAAAGAAAACGAAGCAAAAAAAAACGCATTGAGCTGGTCCTCTTCTTCCTGCTTCCTTGTCAACGAATTTGGCTGAAACCCTCCTCACCATTATCTATTATGATTACACTGTTTTTGTGAACTACCTGAAGCCTTTGCTGGAACCTCTGTTAGAAAAAGTGGGACTGATGTGCATCTCAGACAGGTGCACTCGGTCCCTCTTATGAGCGACTGCAATTGGTCGTTATCAAAATCAGCCCTGGTGGTTATCAAAATCAGCAGTTGTATGTACATTATTATGCCATATTTCGTGCCATAAATGTACAGACGCTTTACCACTGTCACAATTTCAATATGCATAGTACATCACTCCAGTGTCCCTTTCCTAGTCTTTGTTTGTGGCAATCAACTCCAGTAATACTGCTTTGCATATAATGTTGGCCTAAATTATACTTAGTATTTTTAGCGTGCTGCTGGCTGTATCAATTGTGAAGTATGTTCTTTTTTCTGATCAGGGAGTACACCGCTGAAGGCAACACTCACACCGCGACCGTGTGCACTGATTTGAAAATGTCACTACGTTTCCCCATCCTTGACTCTCTAACTTTCGACCTCAGTTGATCGCAGATGCCTGTTCGACAATCTTGCAATATTTGCCAGGTGTCCTTATCAATTTTGGTAGTGGTGTGTGCGTCTTCACCTTGTGCTGAGGCTGCTACATTTGCTGGTTTCCAGGTTAGGGCTCCCCCACGAGACGTTGGCCGAAGTGTGCAGAGAGAAGTGAAGGAGGTGAGCCGCAGTGACTTGCGGGATGCACGGGAAAAGATCAGGGAAGCCAAGGAGGCACGGGAGCAGAGGGAAAGAGAGCAAAAGGAGAAAGAAGAGAGGGAACAGTAAGTTTCACATGCATTTACATTGGCACCTCATTTTAAAGCATGTAGTTTTCTTCAATCTATTGATCCACTTATCAGTTTAAAGGGGCCCTGCAACGCTTTTCGGACATGGGTCAGAAAAATGCTGCCTGGATCTGTAATCCAGGCTCTCGCAAACTTCTGAGCAAAATATCACAGTGCAGCGTGCTGCATGGAATTTACGATCAAGTGTCGAAGTTGGCTAGAAGTCTCTCACTCTTCCATCAACAAATGATGCCACAAACATATGACATTATTTATTTGGCTTACAGCCATTGGCTGTTTTCAGCAGCGTGAGCTGCATGGTTAGCATGGACACCATGGAGTGCCACAAAAAGCTCGTGGTGCGCTCTATAGTGCTAGAATTACATACAATACAGAACTAAACCATTGCGCTCGTGATTCAGATGAAAGGAGCGAGAGAAAGCGCTTGAAGTATGCAACAAATCTCTGTTACTCCGCTCGTACTTGATGGATTCTAAAACTATTTGTGGCAGTCAATTCACGAGACACTAGCCTTCGATAGTTAGCTCGTTGGATTATTGCTTGAAGCGTTCCTGGGGAGCCCCTTTAAATTGAAGGGGGGTCCGCCTAATGTACGGCTGACGCAGAAGCCTAGCTCATGTTTCAGCCGCTCACAGACCTCTCGTGCATAAATAACGTCCCCTTCTCACAGGTCGAGTCATCGCAGCTACACTTGTTCGGGCAAATTCGGCAACAGGCTAGGTCAACAAAACACTTTATTGCTACGTAAGCAATAACGCATTAAATGTTGCATAGGTGGACTGTCCACTCGATAAAGATAACAAAGGGTAGGCTTAAACCTTTGGTCGTCGATCGCCTTGGCTCCCAGGGGGTATCCTGAGGTTGTCTTCCCTCTGGTAAGTGGCTCAAGAGAGCTTGTTTCTGTCGGCACGGTTGTCTTGACCAACCTTCCGGTTTCCCTCCCTCCAACAAGGGTTGGTTCGTTCGCTGAGGGAGGGTTGCCCGTTTCACGATCCGGAAAAGAAGAATAGCGTATGCCGGCTGCGGGGTGACCGGTCCCTTCGAAAGAGGCTTCATTGTCTTGTTTCTCGAAGCGACAGACATGTCCTCGCAACTAGGCTGCCGAGCTGCCGTAAAAGGAAAAGGAACCACGGGCGCTTGTGCTTCCCCACAAAATATACTAGAACCTTCACTGTTGGTGCAAATGTGCCAATGTTAAGTGACCGAGTTACAGGCGCGTGTGTCACCCAGTGCGAATTGTTGTAGCTGTTTTATGGAGGCATGCTATTTACATATGACTGCCGTACAGATGCAGTATTGCATGATGCACTGCCTCAGGTACTGGTTGATAAAGTATGGACAGATCTAATTAACCTTGAGATCACCAGATATATGACAACTCTGGAAACTTATGGAAACGATTGGTAATGTAGAGTTTTAACCGAATGATGTTTTTTTGTTTCCACTTCACAACCAGAGAGCGACTTCAACGAGAGTGGCGCAAAGAGCGGCTTCTTATAGTGTCACAAGCGTCAGCCCAGCGGGAGAGGGATCGGGAGCAACGAAAAATGGAGGCAGCCCGCTGTAAGCACTGTTCGCATTTTATTTGCTGCTGTGATTGCTGTCTTGGGGCCTTGTAGCACTGGTTTTATGCCTGCTGAGGTTTGATGCCAGCAAGCTGCACTCAAACCTTGTTATAACGAAGTTGAAGGGGGGCCACAATTATTCAGTTATATCCATTATTTCGTTATATCAAATATAACAGCTTGTGGCAATGTATGCTCAGATGGGCACGCCCCTATAGGCATGCAAAGAAGGAAATTGCCTCGCGGCCCGATGTACCACTACGCGACCACGCGTGAGACGGAAAATAAACACAGTCGAACCTCATTAATAGACCTCTACCAAGGTACGTCACAGCGTGACGTCACCGGTGCACGCGCAAGGCGGTGGTTGGCAAAACATTCATCTCCGATCAGACGTTTGTGCAATAAGTAAGAATCTTATCCGTAACGTCGCGCACAGCAGCTCAAAATCACGCTGCCGCCAGTGCTGTACTTCATGTAGCATTGCACATGCCACGATGGAAATTTAATACGTTTACACCCATGCCATGTAAATATTTCTCAAAGTGCCAGTCACCATGTACATTCAAAACGTTCGTTTTGAAAAAGATCAGATTTTTTATGGCTACCATTTACGTGGGTGAAGTCCACAGCGTGCTAGTCGTGTCTCGCAATACACTAAATAAAGTTTCTCCATCCATCCATCTACAATGAACAAATTGCCCCACTATATCCCGGCTGCGGCGGCTGCATTTCCGATGGAGGCGGAAATGTTGTAGGCCCGTGTGCTCAGATTTGGGTGCACGTTAAAGAACCCCAGGTGGTCGAAATTTCTGGAGCCCTCCACTACGGCGTCTCTCATAATCATATAGTGGTTTTGGGACGTTAACCCCACATATCAATCAATCAAATTGCCCCACTATGAACGGTGACCCTTCTGCGACCCCTTTCTTTCGAAAGCTGTGACTTTAGACATAGCACTGTAGAAATTTCTGTCAAAGGAATGCAGACATGCAGCTCTGCTATGCAGAAAGATGCCGCCGGCGTAACTTTCTTGCCAACCAGCACCTGCTGGGAAAGAAGGTATGATGGGCGGGGTGCCCGCAGTGACGTCACACTGTTTACAAACAGGGAGAGGTCTATTCGAACACGCTTAATTCGAACTTCCGGTTAATTCGAATTCACACTGAGATCCCGTCAAAGCTATGTGTATTCCAATGGGCGAAAACTCCCTGTAATTCGAAAGTGCGAGCACTTGCGACGACTAATTCGAACATACCGCACTCCGAAAATGCTCTCAGCACCATGCCCAATCCTGCGGTGGCACCTTTCAACGCTGCGTGCAAAGAAGGAAAAGAATAAAAGGAAAGAAAAGACTGTGGTGGATTGCTTGCTCTCCCTCGAATGCCGATCTGTGACGCCTGTGCCACGCTTCTCCCTTTTCCTTCTCTGCACGTAGAGACCCTTCTTCTTTCAAGGTCACGTGCGGAGAGAGAGGAAAAAGAAGAAAGCTGTCTTCTTTTCTCGGCGCAGAGGGTAGCAGCGGAAACACAGTCGTTGACGTCGTCTTTAAGGCGACGAGAGGGAAATCGCTTTGCGCCATGGCGCCGCTTCTCGGTCATGTGACCCACTGAGTGCTTCTTCAATCCTCTCCGCTGGCTGTGTGAGGAGGACGGCTCTCTCTGCCGTGTGTAGCCTGGCTGTAAGGTCGGCGCGGTTGTTTTGAAAGAGCCGCGCCGAACGAGCGTCAAACTTCGCAGGAAATGATATTATCAACACATTATTGTAGTTTTTTTTTATAGGCTATTAGATAGACTAATTTAGTTCGTTGTGTCACTTTACCGGTCAGTATTAGTACTTCGTTACAACAAGGTTTAGAATGCATGGTTCTCAAAGAAGCTTTCAAGGGGAATTTCATTTACTTTGTTGTATTCATTATTTTGTTATATCCTGTTATGCTATAACAAGGTCTGAGTGTAAATAGCTCTAGCCGATGAGTACACACATTAGCATTATGTTACACTGATGTGGAGGTACATATGTAAGTAACAAAATTATGAACAGTGTGTGTCTCGGGATACTGTGTTCCATGAGGGAAAACAGTGGAAAGACTGTGTGTGTTCATGCTTGCACTTGGAATTAACATGTCAGTATCACGTCACTTCCACCAAGCAAGCAAGACTCTCTTGGGCGATCGAGCCACATTCTCTGTCTGGGTTGGCTTGCTCCTGCCAGTGTTAAGTCGAGCTCCTACACATGCAAGATGAATTGTCCGATGACCTTTTGTGAGATGCACGTCCCCTCTTGCCCAACGAAACCAGTGCTGTTCGACAATTGTCACAAAATGATGCAGCTGGAATGCATGCATAGATATCAAACCTCCGCAGAAAGACTCCTTTCTCTGCACATTTCTAGTGTGGACGCACGAGCCCAATCGCGCTTTACTCATTAGTAAAAAGAAAAGAAAGTGGCGACATCTCTCTTTTGTCAGAAGGTTGAACCAGATTGAGACCGATTGCGTGGAAGCACTGGAATTCACTGTACATACTATGCCTCTGCCTGTTACTGAACTTCCCATTTGAACGCTCTGACTTTCCTTCAAACGGTTCATGATGTATAACTCGCAAAAGTTGGGGTTGAAATTTTCACGTGAGGAGCCTTCGTTTACCGATTAATGAGATGTTCTTGTTCTATTACTGGCCGGCGGTTATGTTCACCAGTTTATTTTTGACAAAACTGCTTATGATTCATTCTCTTCTGCACTGTAAAGGACTGCCGACAAAGGCACATATACAACTACATGGCCTTGTGATCATTATTCATGATGAAATTGTTACCAAGTTCAGGTTATCATTATATAGCACTGCATAGCAGCCTTTAGTAACGTAGCATAAGTACAATTCTAAACCTGATGAAATTTTAAGAAGGGGGCAAAGGGAAAAAAAGGGGGAAGAAAAAAATTTCAACATGTGGTTTTGGTGCGAGGCTAGCAGTCATCATGCGAGAACAATTCTGAATGGCAGGAAACTCACCTCCAATCAAGGTTTGGGTTCACAGCAGCACAGTGTACGCTTTCATGAGGCCACATTTTTTAAACCAGGCGACCAAAGAAACTCCGGGGCAACTTAGTACATGCTTCATGCATGCCTCTCTGCCAAATTTTTTGTGTTTTCTAATTAAGGTGTCTGACCTTAACGATTTTGACAATTTTTGCAGCGGCTGAAATCGCCAAGCTGACCAACAGAGAGCGCAGTCGAAGTCCTGTCGCACGGAGCGTGGATGACCGGTCCGACCTGCCAGAAATCTCTCTCACAGTCGAAGACGAGCGCCTCACAGACATCGGTAAGTTGAGTCGTGGTTACTCCACCTAATGTTTGTCTGTTATTCGCTTGGGAAGCAGTTATAAAAAGTGGTGCACTATATTGACATTGACACACAAAGAAATAGAAGTGCAATAGATTTTCTCTAAGGCAAGGCATTATGCTGGAGGCACCGTTAAGCCCAGCAGTCAATGCCGTACACTTAGAACCTAACGAGTGCTGCATGGTTGTTTTGTCGCATAGCATTACATTTACTTATGCAAAGTAGATTTCTCCTTCGAGCACATTTCTCAAGTTCCTTCATATTCCTCTTCAAAGGACTGTGTGTCACAATTAAGGTACATATAGGAGTGTTGGGTTATATCTGCATTTTGAGCTGTGTGTTTTTAAGAGTACAGTCGAACCTCAATATGACGAACGGCGCGGCGATCGCGAAATAGTTCGATATATCCAGAATTCGATATAAAAAAATCACGAAAAAAATGCGTCAACAGCTTGCTGAAAACAACCAACGAACCGTTCAAGCGTGGTGCAGTAAATACTCACTTGAAGATTCAAACATGGTATTTATTGTGTGGGTTTAAAATATTGAAAAAGAGTAGCCTGCTTTTTGTTGGCCATGGCGTGTTTGACGACTGCGTCCTCAATATAGTCCAGGCGATCCATAAGTGATAGGCCGGTGCCTTCAATCGCGCCGCAGTGACGGGGCACAAGGCCCAAGGCAGTTACGACCTCAGCTGATGTCGGGAGCAAGGCACCATCAGCGCTTGCGGGATCCACCTCGGCAGAGTCTTCATTTGGCTGCTCAGCAGTAGCTTCGGCGACAATCTCCACATCCATGAACTCCGAACGCACGAACACTGCGAGCACAACGACCGATGCCTGCCGATGCTACGGGGGAGGACCTTGCAACAAGTGCGCAGTGTGCCGTTGACACCACAGAGACTGCAACGACTGCAAGCTGCAAGGCTGCGGCGTGAGTCCGGGTGTAAAGCGCGCGCATGGCGCGCCCATGCCGGCTCGCCTGACTGCTTTCCCTTTCCCGGCGGCAGCGCAGGCCGCGTCCGAGACAGTCGTCTGCATCCTTTCCCTCCTATACTTTCCTCCTCAATCTTTACCTCCCACTCCCCCTTCCCCCGCGCGAAGCCGTGTTGGTGCCTTCGTATTGAAAGACAATAACAGCTCCATGCTTTTTTCTTCACTTTCCTCATTCAAGAACCTCTACCGTAAGGCTGCAACGCGCGTACGCCGCTACGTTAAAGTGGCGCTCTCGGCGCCATCGATGTGTGCAGCATTCGTGAACGCCCGCCGCTCTACCGCTACATTCGAGAGTTGCGGGAAAGCTCGCCGCCTGTCAATGGAGCGCGGGCGGTTTGGGGTGGCTGAGTTCGATATATCCATTATATGTCAAACTTTGTTCGAAATAAAAAATC
The DNA here is from genome assembly GCA_013436015.1 of Rhipicephalus annulatus. Classification (NCBI taxonomy): domain Eukaryota; kingdom Metazoa; phylum Arthropoda; class Arachnida; order Ixodida; family Ixodidae; genus Rhipicephalus; species Rhipicephalus annulatus. Next base: position 34,664 of record WOVY01015317.1, read on the forward strand.
AATAATGCATGCGATTTCCCGCATGATATAGAAACCGTTCGATATAGGCAATAATTCGATATATTCGTGTTCGATATATTGAGGTTTGACTGTATATCTTGCCACATGTTGAAGGGACAAGGAATATGGTCCATATTATGAGAGACCACTCTAAACTAAAGCATATCTGCCTCAAGCTGTGGAGACTGGCTTCTTTTCTCCAAAGCCCCGCCGCGGTGGTCTAGTGGCTAAGGTACTCGGCTGCTGACCCGCAGGGCGCGGGTTCGAATCCCTGGCTGCGGCGGCTGCATTTCCGATGGAGGCGGAAATGTTGTAGGCCCGTGTACTCAGATTTGGGTGCACGTTAAAGAACCCCAGGTGGTCTAAATTTCCGGAGCCCTCCACTACGGCGTCTCTCATAATCATATAGTGGTTTTGGGACGTTAAACCCCACATATCAATCAATTCTTTTCTCCAAACTAAGTGTATCGTGTGGCACACACAGTCAGATGATAGAAGAGCTGAAAAATTTTAGTTTACCTTGGACTGCTGTCTGTGTTGCGCAGAGCATTCTTAATTGCTGGACAGCTGTGGGTAACTTGTGCACGTGTTGAATACAAAGTAATCATCTTGATGAGTTTTCCAAAACTATATTATACTACCAAGGTATCCAATGATGTGTTTTCACGTTCCATCGGTAAGGTGAACGTTGAGAACGCTAATAACATTTTGGTCTTTTTGTACCAGTAAAAGTAATTTTACCAATTCCACACTGTGTGACTCCCAAGATAAAAGTTCTCTTTTGATAGGAGTGAATAGTCTACATGGGATACTAAAACCCTGTTGAACTTGTTGTAGAACTCTGGGACATACGCATTCGGCATTGTGGTAGTTGCTTTGTTGTGCTTAAAAAGGTGTTCTTGTGTGTGATAGCTACCTAATGAAGTACACAAAAACAACATCAAATGGTAATGCCCTAAATCTTATAGAGGTACTGACAGAAATTTTTATTTGTCATTTTTTTACATCAAATAAAGCACCAAGCCCTCAAAGTCCTAGATGTACTACTAGCCATGAGTGCACCTGGGAAAAGTAATTAGAATATTTTTTAAAAAAGCTAGTTTCAGTTACTATTGTACCCTGACGCCGAAACACGGCATGAGCTTCTGGTCACATGCTTGTGCAAGATATTGTGACACCATAGCAACTATATGTTGCTACGGTGTGGAGCGTCTCTACAGCCGCTCCGCACCGTAGCTTTGTTGGTGATGCAGAAGCGGCCATTTTGAAAGTTCTGTTACTCGACGTCATCAAAACTAGCCAGACTACTGCAAGAAGTCACCAGATTTAGTATTGTAGCCTGACGTCAAGATAGTGTCAATGTTAATAGGTGTATCGTGGGAAAATCGACTTTAATATCAAAACAAAATATCTTATCAGCGTTTGGTGAGCTTCACACGTGCTCAGAGCCAGGAGATTTGTGTGGCAAAGTAAACCTGCCTTCGAAAAATGTTGTCAGCACCCTTTCAATGCCGTGTGTGGGAGGCCAGGTGGGTTTTGAGCCTGACATCAGTTTCCCTTACCTCATTTATCCTTTCATGTGTTTACCTCTGCTTATTTACCATCTTCTGACTGATCAACCTCTATGTTGTGCTGCTTTTTCTTGTAGGCTACAAATTTTTCTGATATTAGCCTGTTGTGAAGAGCGTTAAAATATGTCAAAAGACATATTCAGACTCAGAATGTTCACCTGTATCAAAATTAGTGTGGAATTGCACTTCACAGGATATTTATCGTCGTCATCATCATGCCTTATTAAAGTAAGGTTTGCGTTATTTGAGAACTGCAGTATTAAAAATAAGATGTCGTGCTTTGCTCCTGTCTGATTCTGGTGTAAGACATTCAAGCCGAGTGCTGTGCTTTCGTGCTTTTACTTGCATTCAACACTACAAAAAACGCTTGTTCTGATGGTTTTCAGTTCGCGAGGAGCGAGGTCAGTATGCAACCATTGATATTTGCATTCTCGCTTCATTATTCTTTGGTTCAGAATGTTCTGTACTTTAATGAAACTTGCACCAAAAGTTCTCTTTATAGCACACTTGTTTTTGAGCAAGTTGTAAGTTGTATGCATCTTTTTTAGCTTTAGTGATACCGCATTTGAATAGATTGTTGTGGCAGTCAAACATTTGCTGGATCCACATCTCGTTTCTTGATAAGGCCTCTAACCTGAATCTATGAAATGAAATATGCATTCACTCATCATTCATTTGGACTAATCAAAAGCTGTTAATGAATTACAGAGCTGACAATTACTGTCTTCCCTTTGGCATATCATATCTTCATGCACAGACTGTAATAACGGGCACAGGAAACTGCATGCTATTTCCATCAATATTTTGTAAAAGCAACCACACATTATTGTTAATAGAAAGCTTTGCATTCTATTGCATTCCCAGTGTTCATTGATTATTCGCTGAAGTGCTGTGGGGTTTCACAGCTACCTTGTGTCTACTGTTCATCTCTGCACATAGATTGACGTCAATAGGTGGATAGCAAAATGGCACGTCGTCTCCTGCAGTACTTCTGGTTCGAGGCATATCCCTTCGCCGCTTTGAAGGACCCTGCTGCGCAGTGTAACAGAAAAGGAGACACGTGCAATTCTGCGACGCGTTTGTTGCCACTTGTTTAGTGATTGTGTTGTAGAATTCTTTGGCGAATGAATACATAACATTTTGCAAATTTCAGAGATTGAAGCGAGAAGTGGGAATGGGCGAACACGAAAAACGGTGACAGGCAGCTTTCGAGGAAATTTATGCCTTGAAACACGAACTATTCTTTTGCAGAGTCGCCTCAATTTGGTATTTTCGACTACAAATGGTGGTCACATCATAATCACTCACACATATGAACACATGCCGCCAAACGTCAACGCATGTTGACAACATAAGTACGCGTACTCTGCCCGACCAAGTACGTCAATACAGCATATTTGTATTGCCTATTCTACATCCCTTACCGTCTGCCAAATTTATAGAAACAGCTGAGTGTGTGAAAGGCCCATGGCACAAAACAATCGCTCAGTTAAAGGTATCGCAGAACATAAAATGATCGAAGTCTCTTTAGAAGCAAAGAGTTGCATGATATGACATCTCTATTAAATCAGACTTACAAGCGTTAAGTGCCGATAGGCTGTGTTTTGCCCCTGCAACTATATGTTGAGTATGCATTGAAAAACAGTGTTCGAGTGTGTGAGGGAACGACATCCCATGTAAAGAAAGATTGAGAAAAAGAAAAAGCTGCAGAAATGCAACATCATTTGATTTTTAGAATAAGACACAGTTTACTGTGGCCATTCACTATATCGAACCCAAGATGGTACTTAAATAAATAATCCTACGAGTGAGCAACATGAAAACAGATGGACCGATGTTTCATAATGCTATGATGGGCAGAAGAACGTTTGTATGCAAGAAAACAGGCACGAGAACACTCTTTGCTGCAAAATAACATGCATGTGTCCGGAGGTGCATGCTGCTTGAATAAGAAATGACCGCTCGTACCATTATAACTATCTCATAGTGAATGCGTTCGTTATTCATCTAAGCTGCATAGCACTCCAACATATAAAGTGGCAATTTGTGAGGAAAGGCCTCCGCGAGCGCTAAGTGGAACACACAAAAAGCGACAGCACTGGCAAGAATGCCTATCAGGCGGCACGACATCTCGAACCGGAAGTCGATGCAGATGAGCGCCATTGCCCACAATCCTTTGCGTGGGCCACGATATTGGTATCCACCTGTTACCAACTAAACCTTGCATTAAGAGTAGCTGAATGTTTCTCGTCTCAGTGATCAAGGCAGAACGCAACTGCATGTGCGTTAAACACTGTTATTGATTTCATTAGGGCCGCTCTTCGAGTATTAATCTCTTCATCATTTCTTTTTGAGGGAAAAGAAAGCAAGAGGTTCACTGGACGAGCAGTCAAATGATCCTTGACCACTAGGTTGCCATTTTAATGACAGCTATAGACGAGTTTCACAGAGCATACTTCGCAAAAATGCAGTGGCGCTGTCATGAAGCGTTTAGTTTCGCTTAGTAGGCAAAAGGTGCCATGCCTACAGCAGTTGCTGCTGAGATTGTCGTCGTGTGAAAAAAAAAAAAAACAGCGTAATGACGAGCTGTCGCTGTTATTTGTGCAGGGAGATACAATAAAGAGAGAATACTAAATCTTTATTATTATTTTTCTAAATTTGCTGTTTTTAATGACCTTTCGAACAATTAGCCGCAGCTGTTAAATTCAAGAACTTCTTTTTGACACTGGTTCATCCCTCATGTTTTCGAGCGGCTTGCCCAGCAAAAATGATTAGCTTTGTCAAGCGTTTTGTCGTTGTGATGGGCCACATGGTATTTATTTTACTTTATTTGAGCCTTGTGTGAAGGCACAGTGAACACATTCACTTCAAAACTTGTTAATATTGTGGCTAGAATTTTCGTATTATTATGGCTGTGATGACACACCTGACACTAGTTTCAATGACTGGGGACACTATTGGACAGGGCTGAGGTGTGTTGGGAAGGTGCATTTCAAGAGATTTTTATGTCGGTCAATCACAGAAAAACAGCATTCGGGAAACTTGCTCAGTCAGTCTATGAGCTGTACGCATTTCGCGGTCTTAATTTGAGCATACAAATGAAGCTGCAAACTTGACAGGTATGTAACCACATTGCCCATAGCATGTAGTTGAAGCATTTTCGTGGGCGTATCACAATCGAAAGCGTTGCTGAGATCGCACTTGTTATTTGCATGAATAACTTTCCCGACACATTTGTTATATGCAAGGATTTACCGTAACGATTCTTAACTACCATATTTACTTGTGTAATGAACGCACTTTTTTTCTCGAAAAGTTGGAGCAAAGTTGGAGGATTACGCGGGGTAAATTTTATGGAAACTTTTTCGGGAGGAGCAAAAAATGCGGTAGTGCAAAAAAACTTAGGTAGCTTAGCCTTTTGCAATTTACATACACAAACACTGTCTGGAAACAGCTTCTTTGTTGCACTTTATTCATCTTCGGTGGTTAATGGCGCTATCTTCTGCACGCTGTCCCCGGGGACCGCCCACGCATGCCATGAAAACGTTTTGTGGCTATCTTTTTCGCAATCCAAATTTTGATCACTGAAGTTAGAAGTGCTTTTATTATGCGAGTGCGGTCATTGCGGGAGTAAATGCGGTATGTATTTTCACTCTGCGCATTTTTATATTGTACCCAAAAGACTTTAGCTTAACTGGGTCGGCCGTTCTTGCATTAGTCAACAAATTAGAATGTACACGTGTGACCTTCTCTGTCCGCAACGATGAAATCTTGCAATGAGCCACATTGCCACTATACGATAGCTAGTGTTTTTATGACATTTTCAGAGTTAGAGCTACATGTAAACGTGACTCGTTTGGTCATTTCAAAGCCCCTTTTACAGCCCTTGTAACTTCCTCTGTTGAGGCAGCTGCTTGTAAACCGGAGTGAGCTGGGCCGACGCACGGTTTTCGGGGGCAGCTTTTGCACCTGCTGTACCCGCTGTCTCGGGATCATAGAGGGCGTTAGCGAGCTATTAGCTGGGATGGCTGAGTGGCGCCAACGCACCGCAGACTCCCTATAGGGGCCCTTTATTATAACGATGGTACCTGCTTTTGTTTTAAACATGGTGTCAACCCTCACAATCTCAACGTCCAGTTTTGCTGGGACAAAACACCGTTGAAGCTGCATACTGAATGTTCTCTTCTTTGTTGACCATTTCTCACTAAGGCTACAATTTTTTTGTTAGTTTGATCTTGCTATGTGAATTTTTTTTTTTTCGCTACGAATGCGAGTACTAGCGAAATTTCTTGTACATTTTTTTTTATGAAGTGTAACTTGGCGGAATCAAATGACTTTGAAGTTTACTTTGCCATGGCAGGTTGTCTTTAACACTTCATTGTGTACGTGTTTGTCTTTCATTTGTGCGTGTATTTCCGTTTATGAAACCATCCTCTCTTCATGACATTTGATTTTTGTTTGGTGTTGCAGCAGTATTAACTGAAAGTGAGTATAAAAAGAACAGCTCCTCTTTTAGTTTTCTTTAAAAATAAAGTAAAAATTTTTAATTAGCAGGAGCCTTGTACAAATAAAACTGACATTTTAAACTATGGCTACCTTCAATGTTTTCATGTTGATATGAGGGTGTGATTTATTGCTCTTTGTGTTTCTTTTTTTACGATGTCTTAAAGGTGTTTTTATGAATTAATTATAGTTCTGCACTTTTTCCGCCCCTTTCAGTTATTTCGTGCAGGCATTCTGAAATCAACATTGGCCAATTCCTAGCACTATTTGTTTTTTCAAAGCTCTTCTTACACCTATTATTTTCATTGTTGTTATTTTTTTAATACACCCTTCAGAGGACGAAGAACCAAGTCCACCGAAAGCCATCTCTCACATTGGACAGGGAGAGTTGAGAATAGCTTTAATGGACACACACGTTAACAAGGAACAGCCACCACAAGCGCCACCTCAACCACGCGCTGTCATGAAGAGTTCGGATGACGACGACGACGATGATGATGACGAGGAAGACGACGACGACGGGTCCGACGGTTCCTCAGACTCTAGCAGCGATGACAGCAGCGACTCTGATGGTAAGTGTGCCGCAACTGCGCTGATGCTGGATTGGTGGTCTAATTTCTCTCTGTTTTGCTGCGCACAGGTTTGGGCTTGTTTTTCAGGGCAGGAAAGACACCAGGTAAATGTTTCAGTTACTGGTTGGGTAAAGTCTTCTAGTAAAGTGAATTCAATTTCAGCGAGTGGATATTAAAGTGTCAACGCTTAGTGGGGGAAAACTTAGCTGCCAAACTGCAAACTGGACTTTACCCTCCTTTTATGATTTTTGTCTTTTTTTCTCCACACTGGATAGACGCTAAGACTAAGCATTAACATACTTTGAACTAACGCCAGTTTTTAGACTATCGGCTGCACAAAAATTTCTTGCAGTAGATGTCGTATAGGCAGTATATAACAGGTCCTTTGGGGATGTTTAGTGTCATGGCAATGTCTACTAGATCAATAAGCTTGCATGCAAGATATTGCAAAAAGTAATGCATTGTATCAACAACAACCCACTGTGGGCAAATTGGTTCTTAACAGTGTTCGTCATCAAACATGCTAATGACGAAACAGAAAGGAACAAGTACAACAAGGCTGGTGCTGAATTTTTATCTCTTGTTTATTTCAAATCATAAGTAAAATCTCTGCACATCAAGTACACGTGCACACATCGTCAAAAGAATAGTGTTTTAATGAAACTGTTCAACAAGAGGTTGCGCTTGTCCTTCACAAAAGCTTGTCCCACCATAAGAAGCCATGTGCATGTGTGTAGATCTGCCGTGTGTGAAGAGCATAAATAAGCGATTCTTCGAAATAAAAGCCGGTATAAAATTCTGCACGAGCCCTTTCGTGCGTGTTCCTTTTGTCTTCGTCGATGTGCATTTATAAACAATGCTGTTATTTACTGCAACTTTTGTAAAGATTTTTATTTGGCTGTTCCTTGAGTTAGGTTTACTAAAAGAACTGGCAAAATAGTTAACGCTGAAGATGCAATATGCAGACTGAGTCTGTCAAAAAAAAGTACTTAAAGGGGCCCTGCAACACTATTTCGAGCAACCGAGTGAAGTCTCACAAATTGGTCGCACGCTTTAGGCGCTTTCTCTCTCATTCTGACAACTGTGCTGGAAGCTGAAGCAGGGAGGGATGGCACGAGAAAAATAACTTGCATTACGCACGTGTCTTAATCATGCGCACTTTCTTTTCTTCATTTTTCGCACAGGTTTTTTTTTTTTTTCAGTGTAATTGCAAGTGAGCGCTCACGCACAGGCCGGCCGCCATAACTGAGCAGCTCGTAGGGTTCATACTGGCTTGTGGCCAAGGAATTTGGGTATAGGCGTCATTTGTTGAGAGGAAACTGAGTGATTTTTGGCCGACTTTGAGAATAAATTGTAAGCTCCAGGTCGCGTGCGGTGCTATAATGTTGGGCTCGCATGTTCTCAAGAGCCACAACTACGGCCAAGTGTTTTCTGACCATGCTCAGAAAGTGTTGCAGGGCTTCTTTGAAATATGCTTAAAGAATAAAGATGCAAGGCAAGTCACTGTTGGCTCCAGAATTGGTTCGATGTTGAAGACTTAGCACGGAAAGAGCTTATTATTTAAATAATACTATATGTAGCCTTAGCGGTAGAGCCAGTTTAAAAATTTTGCATTTTCAATTTGTAAAAAAGGTAATGCGATTTGTTTTTCCGTCTCTGCTCCAGAATTGGTTCGATGTTGAAAACTTAGCACGGAAAGAGCTTCTTATTTAAATAATACTATATGTAGCCTTAGCGGTAGAGTCAGTTTAAAAATTTTGCATTTTCAATTTGTGAAGAGGGTAATGCGATTTGTTTTTCCATCTCTAATCAATGTTTATTGGAACAGCTGTAACATTTTTTTTTTCTGCCCCATGTTCTGATATACCTTAAAATTTACGTCAGGGCATAGGGTGAACATGAGATTCATATACTACCATAATGAAAATAACAAAGTTACAAAAGTGAAGTACCATTCTTTGCGAGATCACCATTGTTGCTTTGAGCTCATACTGTTCTTTGACTATACAGGGCTTGAGCTTTTGAGAATATCTTGAATACCGAAGCATTTTAAGGCTCAATATGGGTGGAAAGCACTAGAAATGCATGCTTAAGTTGTCAATGTGTAGCAGCGGTGCCCACTATCATAAAAAAGAAAGTGTACGGAAAGGGAAAAATTTGAAAAAAAAAATGGAAAGTTCAACATAAAAAATGTATAACAAAAAATAAGAAAGGTATTTTAAAATTTTCTTAAAATCGAACTTAAGGCCTCTACCTGGCACCATCATGAATACTGTGGGGCTCATTATGGTTAAACCAGATGTGACACCTAATGTTTTATCATAATCTGTGTTATGGGGGTTGATGCTTGTGCGTTCACAGGTAAGTTTGTGAATGTTGGCGCATTTGGTCGAACACCTACTGCATTATTGAATATTTTTATATAAACACCCTTGCAGTTTGAGAGTCGGGCAACACTGATGGCGTAACGAGTAGCTTCCTGTTTGACCATCTGCATTACAGCAACCACACTGTTCCGTCATAAGCTGCATATGAAATCAAGATATTTTAGCTTTTATTCAGCTTGGCACGGAAATTACATTATTTGTAGGGGCTGAAACATTGGTAAAAGACTGCTCCTTTCAAAATGCGGTGTGTGACATCACAGACACCATGAAAAAAATGACAGTTGCTGGCTGTGTGTTGTGTTTATATCTGGTGACTTCCAGGGCTTGTATTGCACTAAATTATTCTTTTACAGTCTACTACTACTTTATGTATAGGCATAATGTACCTTTGCTTCTAATTTTTCTGAAAACCACAAATTGTTGGGTGATTATGCCATGGCCCCTTTAACTAAATACCCTCAATAACTTTTTTCATGGAAGCTAGTGTGTCAGGACATGTTATGTTTTCACTTTACTGTGGGCACATGAGCTTCACCAGTTCCTAACCACACCTACATCTTAGCTGCAAGGATTCGCTCAATTCTGAGATTTAAAGATGCCGCTAAGAACCGATTATTGATCACTCATAACTGTGTCAATGCTATGGTGCAATTTTTCTTTTTCAAATGTTCAAGATACCATAAGTTTTCTGAAAATGGATAAAGAACATTCATTTTTGTTTAACTGCATTTAGTTCGATATTTAGATTATTGTGCTATGTTGACTTGCTTTCTAACATTTTTAGCTTAGGAAGTAAATGAAATTTATGATATTTTAAAAAAATACATGCTGTACAAAAAAATAACTTCATATATTTGAAATTGGCACACAAATATAGATAAGATGCTAAACTTTTGTGATGAAAGTCTGCTAAAAAATAAAATAAAAAGGATTTCATGTTGTAGGAATGGACTCGCCCTCTTTAAAGGGGCTTTGTAAAACTTTCATTTTATAACTTCTAAACTTGTGCGACTAGTGCTTTACAGGTTCGAAGCGCGTAGTTATTTTGATCGAATAATTTCAAATCAAATTTGAATAGTATCTGTAACATATAAAAAAATGAGCATATGTCATAGCCTAACTAATCTGAAGAATAATTAAAAAAATTAAAATAGGGCCTGTATGCAAAGCTTTTTTTTTTTCCTTCAAAGGTAGTCTAAACAACTTAGAGTAGTAGCAGTATTTGACTTTTTAGGATTCGAGTGATAACCTCTAAAATGCATAACATTTTAAAATTGATTATACTTAGAGCATATAAGCCATCATAACAAGCTTCTAAGCTTAAGAAATGATGAATCGACTTCAGAGTAATATGTTTGTTTAAATGGGCCCTGCAACACTTTTTCAACTAGCCGTGGAATGGATTCACTAAAAAAAGCTTATTGCCTCACGAATTCACCGCCGCAAAAATTTTTAGAATCCGCCCATTACGAGTGCAGTCGCAAATATTTGTCATACGCTACAAGTGCATTGTCTCTTATCGTCCTAACGAAAGTGCTGCAAGCTGAAAAGGGAGTGATGGCATGGGGAAAGAAATAATGTCAAGCACACCTCATGGCCTTGAGCACTTTTTTTTTTCTTCGAATAAGCGACTTTTCAGTGCGATCGCGCACGTATGCGTCGATAAGGGGCGGCCTCTTGCTGCGGTCCCAGTAACGACCGAGCGCGCCATGCTGAAAACCCAATGGCTGATACAATGACTTTGAGAATTTATTGGAATTGCAGGTTGAGTGCTGCGCTGTAATATATGGCTCGCCTGTTGTCGGGAGCCTCTACTACCGATCGGCAGTGTTTTCTGACAGCGCTCAATAAGTGTTGCAGAGCCCCTTTAAAGGTGGTAGGCCACCTTCAAAAGTCTTTTTTTTTTTTTTTTGCGAAATAAATTTTTAGGGTTTTGTTTTTCTTGCACGCCCAAACATTCACATATATGTTGCAACAAAAATTATCCTCCTAGCGTCATTAGTTTGCGAGTTACAGCAAGTTTTCTATACCCTATGCTCCTATAGTAAAACCAAAACCACATTTCCAACTGTGGTTTGGGTTTCTAAAAATTCCAAGAGCTATGCCGCTGTCAAAGACAAGTATGGAAAGGGCCGTGTGCAGAAACTGGAATGTATTGGGCATGTCCAGAAGCGGGTTGGCTTCCGCCTCAGAAAACTGAAGAAGACAGTGCGTGGACTCGGTGGTAAGGGAAAGCTCACTGATGTCCTCATTGATCGCCTGCAAAACTACTATGGCGTCGCCATAAGGGCTAATGTGGGGAACCTTTCTGCAAAGAAAAAAGCTACCCTTGCCAGTCTTTTTCATTGCAGCTCTACCGACAAGCAGCCGAGGCAAGGCCTGTGTCCACTTGGATCGAAAAGCTGGTGCAGATACCGAAGGGTCGAAGCACTCGGCCAAGGGAAATATGTACACAAACAAGGACTTCCAAATGATGTGCTCAACAAAGTTAAAACTATCTACAGTGATCTGTGCTCTGATGAACTTCTACTGAAGTGCCTTGATGGAAAGACTCAAAATGCTAATGAGTGTTTCAATGGTCTAATATGGCAGCGGGCACCCAAAGAGGTCTACGTAAGCTTGCCTACAGTAATGCTTGCCTTGCATGATGCTGTGGCACACTTTAATAATGGCAGTGTAAGCACCCTAGATATCTTGAGGCAAGCTGGCATAGAACCAGGGTACCACACGACAAAAGCTTGCATCGCCAGGGATCACCTGCGCATGCACAATGCTAAACGCAAGTCAGCGGATGGGACAAAACAGGCCTGGAAGAAAAGACGAGCAGCCACCTGAACAAAAGGAGACAACAATGCTTCTGCAGAAGGGCCCAGCTATGAATCTGGTGCATTTTAGGCCTGCACGCGAAGATTGTGACCCTTTTTACAAGCTCGGAAATCTTTGTTTACGTTTTTCTGAAAATAACAATTTGCTCCAAATGTTGCGACACAAACTTTCAAAACGTATTTCTCAGCGTATACTTTGAACTGAAATTATGCCCAATGATTTACAACTTATATATCTGTGCAGTGAACTAGAATAAAAGAAATCCATTGAATATTTTTCAGTTCACAGCTGAATTCTCCAACAGGTTCAGTTTAAATTGACTCTTTTTCCCTGTTTTTCTGTTTTTTTTAGCATTACTTCCTTGATATTCACTGCATAATATTTATTCTAGTTCACTGCATAGCTCCAGCCATTAGTTACACAAATGTCAAAGCTTTACTGAATAAAGCCACCCGTTAGTCACTTATCACAGCTGGCGTGGCTAGCACATTTAATGCAATTTTTGACAAAGATTACCTGCCAATAAATAAATATTCAATATTTTGCAGTGTAGAAAGCTGGGTAAATTAAGACATGCTGGTTTTGAGGAAAAAGTTATTTCAACGCTGCCTGTCCTTAAAAAAAACTTATGTTTTTGAGTGGCCTACCACCTTAAATTTGAAGTGGGGCTTCGCGGCAGCGCTGAGTTCTCCTGGGTAGGTGCTTTCACGGCTTAGCATTCCTATACTGCAGTGAAACCACCTCTACAGGCAGTTACATGCGAACTAATAAACACCTATTCGTTCATTGCGAATACTTCGAAATTCTCAATAATGTAAATTCGAACCAAATCGAATATGAATACTCTACAATTTGTTCAATTATTCGAAGCATCTGAATATTTGCACAAGCCTAATAAATTCATTAAAAGAACTTATTGCCTCGTGAATTGACTGCTACAAAAGTTTTTAGGATCTGTCAAGTATGAGCGGGGTTGCAGGGATTTGTCACATGCTTCAAGTATTTGCTGTCCCCTTTCTTGATAGGGATTGCACTGAAAGCTATGCAGGAAGGAAGATGACGAGGAGGCAAAGAGATGCGTCTCTTCATTAGCGCTCGTTATGACCTTGAGCACTTTTAATTTTTTTATTCAGGCGCAGAGGTATGCAACGACATCTACGCACAGACCAGCCAGTGGCCAGGGATCTTGGGTTTATGGCATGGTCATTTGGTTTTGTGGCATCGTTTGTCAAGAGGGATCAGATTCTAGCAGACTTTGAGAATTGTCAATTCCAAGCTCTATACTGCCCTATAATTTTTGGCTCGACTACCAATTAGCAACGTTTTATTACCATGCTCAGAAAGTGTTGCTCTGCCCCTTTGAGTTTCAAACAGATCAGATCAGAAAAGCAGAGATGTTCAGTAACATGTCGACATTAATTATAAACGTCAATAATGGGACCTAAACACTGTTCGACTACGCTCACCAGCCCAAATGTCTCCTTCCTGCTGTACCCAAGCCTTGTTTGTCAAGCAAAGAGACCTGCCGATCTTTCTAATGCTTCCGCGAGTTCCCATGGCTTTTCATCTCTACGTTTGTACAAAATGATAGTGTTATCAATGAACGATGTACAGCATATTTAATTCAAGACGCTGGAGATCATTGCACATCTGAGCCATCTATTTGCCTTTTAGATTGTGAACTAAGTAAGTCCTATCTTTTCTCATTCTTGTATTTCTCTGAACGCTACCAAATAGATTTCATGATGAACACTAACCCAGCTTTGTTATTTTGTAGCGGTTAGTAGGTTTAAAAAAATTCGCAGTTTTGCCAAAGGGGCGAAGCAATGAATGCAACAGCAACATATCCGAATGTTTTACAAAGCTAGGCTAGAATTTTTAGGAGCAATATTAATTGTTGTAAACACGCACTTGCTAAGTAACCAAGGTTCCTACGGCGCGGCCACAGCAAATGACCACAACAAGGCTCGTGCATAGCGACGGCATTGGTATACGAAGTGAGGCTGGCAGTCAACTCATTTAGATCTGATCTCGCACAACTCTACAAAATGCTGGTGTAAGAGAACACGGCCGCTCCAGGTATACATTTGGCGTGATTTTTTCGTGTTGAAACCGCAGCCTGTAGAACCTCCCATCTGCTGTGGGTGCACAAGGCGCGCGCTGATCATTGCCGCAATAGCGCAACACCCATCACCCCCCCCCACGAGATAAACGCGTGCAGACGACCCCGGCGAGAAAGGTGAGGTTCGCTACGCAGAAAGAGGAGGCTAGCACATCCTTCCCCGTATGTATGTGTGTATATATATATATATATATATATATATATATATATATATATATATATATATATATATATATGAGAAGAGACACAACTTAGCGGTTGCCTTAATTTTATTTCCAACGGTTTCGACCGTTGAATTGGTCTTCGTCAGGATTTTTGAACACTTGTTCGCAAACCTTGACGAAGGACCAATTCGCCGGTCGCTTCTTCCTGCGCCGAGGCCATGTTCCGGTGTCCTCCGCATCCGTGACCACCCTGCCTTCACCGGCGCGGATGGCACCGACATCGAGGACTGGACGTGTTCGACCGTCCTGCCGTTCATAAGCTGCAAGCCGAACAACCGTTTTGTGAACGAGCACAGCAGACCGGTGAGTCCTTCACAAGTTACATCGAGGACATCCTTGACTTGTGCAAGAAAGTGGACGCGAACATGTCAGAGGCTGACAGAATCACGCATGTTCTAAAAGGCATCACCGACGATGCCTTCACCATGCTATGCTCCTGGCCAAGAATCCTCACACTGTGGCAGAGATCATTACACTATGCCAAAGTTACGAGGAGCTGCGGTGGCAGCGCTTGATGACCCATCGACCGCCCTCATGTGACGTTGATCTCTCGGCTTTGTCAACAGTTCCTCATCACGCAACCTTGCTCGTCGAAATCAAGTCATTCATGCGTGAGGAAGTTGCCCACCAGGTCTATTTACTGGCTTTTGCTTCCCCGCAACATGCTCAACAGCCGTCAAGCACACTTCTGCCTCCCCTTCGCCGAGCCATTCAGCAGGCAATTGCGGAGGTCTTTCCTGAATACTACCAGCCACCTCCCGTATCTGCGCCACTCAGCTACGCCCAAGTTGTCGCCAGACCGCCCCCACCGATTCCTGTGACTGGCCCCCTTGGTTACTCCAAAACCATCGCCAGGCCCCAGGCCTTCAGAGAAACTGTGCCGCCTACATACGCCGACGTCATCCACGTGCCCCGAGTGCCGCCCACTATGTATTCATATCGGCAGCTGGCTCACCCATCACGTTCTGCGACATGGACGGGACACGCGAACCGATGGCGCACTTCTGACAATCGCCCCATCTGCTTTGCTTGTGGTTGCGTCGGTCACGTAGCACGCTGTTGCAATCGTGCGCAGCAATCGCAGGTCGCCGCCTATGTCTCCATCGTCGCGCCCCGCTCCGTCTACCCGCCGTTCACCATCTCCGTGACGTCGCTCACTGTCGCCGATGCGGCCACGTCCACTCGAGGGTGACCAGGAAAACTAGTCGTCATAGTCCACGAGGCAAGGGCTGCGACGCTGTCGAACTGTGGAAGCCCTCAGGAAAGCCCATCTAACGTGATAGACGTGCTTGTGGATGGTGTTCATGCATCTGCCTTTGTAGATACTGGAGCCGCCGTATCCGTCATGGACGCAAAACTTAGGCGATTACTGCGCAAAGTGACCACGCCACTTTCCGGGCTCTCCCTCCGTACAGCCAGCGCCCAAAGCATTCACCCTATAGCGATGTGCACAGCCCGCCTCATGATTCATGACGTGATGTATGCGTCGAATTCATCATAATTCCTTCATGCTCCCACGACGTCATCCTAGGATGGGATTTTCTTTCCTGCCACGATGCCGTCATTCATTGCGCACCGGCAGAAATAGAGCTCACACAATTCTCTTCTTTGACGCCGGCCGACAGTCCATCTGCTGCAAGCAAGTTACTTGTCAGCAATGACACGCAAGTGCCTGCAAACTTGTCCGCGGCGGTGTCGGTCTACTGCGCAAGTCTTTCCGACACAGCTGCACTCCTCTCGCCTCATCGTGTTTTTACCAGAAAAGGTTTGCTGGTTTCTTTCGCGACCATGCAAGTCACTCAAAGCAGCACCACTATTTTTGTTCTGATCTCATCCCCGTACAGTGTTACGTTGGTGCGAGGGGAATGTCTCGGCAGTGTGGAAACCATGGAAGACGCACGTCATGGATCAACCCGATGACACGCACTGCCGAAGTTCCAGTACGCTTACTGCTGTTTTTACATCTTCTTCATCATCCGCTGATGTATTCGGTCTCTCCATTCCCGACAACCTTACGCCGGTACAGCGTTCCCAGCTTCTGAGCCTGTTGGAAGAATTCCGCTCTTCTTTTGATGTCGCTCAACCTTCTCTCGGCCGCACATCCATCGTTACGCATCGCATCGACACAGGTGCACAATCACCACTACGGCAACGTCCATATCGCGTATCTCCCACAGAACGACGTATAATCAACGAGCAACTCGACAACATGCTTCGCCGCGATGTTATTCGACCCTCTAACAGCCCCTGGGCGTCTCCTATTCTCTTTGCGAAGAAGGACGGTTCTGTCCGGTTCTGTGTGGACTATCGACGCCTCAACAAGATCACTCGTAAGGACGTGTACCCACTACCGCGGGTAGATGACGCGATTGACAGCCTGCAAAGAGCCGAATTCTTTTCATCCCTCAATTTGCGCTCAGGGTACTGGCAAGTACCTATGGCTGAGGAGGCTCGACCGAAGACCGCTTTTGTCACCCCCGACAGCTTGTACGAATTCAACATCATGCCTTTTGGGCTGTGCAATGCGCCCGCCACCTTTTAGCGCATGATGAATACCGTTCTGCGTGACCTGAAATGGCACACGTGCCTGTGCTACCTCGATGACGTCGTCGTTTTCGCTTTGGACTTCTCCACGCATCTTCAATGTAGGGTGAACACCAGTCTGCAACTGAATCTAAAGAAGTGCCGATTGGCAGCTTGGCAGCTGACAATACTCTGCTACCCCGTGTCCAAGGACGGGATTCTCCCCGATCCAGCCAAGCTTCGGGCTGTGACCGAGTCCCCCAAGCTGACGTCCGTCAAGGAACTGCGCAGTTTCGGGGGGCTGTGTTCCTACTTTCGGCGCTTCATTCAAAACTTCGCGAATATCATATCCCCGCTGACGAAGCTCCTCGGAAGTAATGGGCCTCTCCATTTGTTGACGTCGCCTCCCATACCCCGCCACTACGACCCTACGGCCCCTACAGAGGTACACACAGAAGCCAGTGGTGTCGGCCTCGGCGCTGTCCTTGCGCAGCGCAAACAAGGGTTCCCGGAATATGTCGTGGCGTATGCAAGCCGTACGCTTACAAAAGTCGAGACTAATTACACCGTCACTAAGAAAAAATGTCTGGCGATCGTCTGGGCCCTTACAAAGTTCTGACCTTATTTGTATGGTCGCCCATTATATACATTATAACATTATATATATATATATATATATATATATATATATATATATATATATATATATATATATATATATATACGTGAATAGCGGCTGCGGCGACGTCGACGACAACAAGAACCAGCCGAGACTGTTCATATAATTGCTATCACAATAGAAGCTGCGACATTGTGTAATATTTTTTAATGATCTGGCAATCTGTGTCGTCTCAATAGTCGCTGCAATGAGCGTCGCACGCTTGCTACCCGGTCGACACCACAATCCACGCGTCTGCAGCTGTAACTAACTTCGCCCCTGAAGACACAACCACGTTGACCAAGTTTGCGGTTATCAGTGATTGTTCTCAAATTCATTGTGTTTGTTTGCATACCTTTGCAGGTGGTCGCCATACAAGAGAGTAAGATAAGATCGGCTGGTAGTGTAGCGGCACCTGTTGAAGCAGATATCAGCCACTCCGCGAGCTTCGTCTCTGTTGCCAGACGATGTGCTGCAGGGCACTTGGCCATGGCCTCCAAGATTGCACGCAGTCTCGGAGGCCATGACTGGGTGAAGCTCAAACCATTGAGTACACTCATGAGAGCGCTTCAATTTCCAGCGTGTCTTATAAGTTGTGGAGGCATGGTATTTTGTGAGAAAGAGGGTATAATATGTTCATAGTGGCCTTGGTACATGACAGGTTGCGTAATTTGTGGTGTGAATGATTTGATGATGCTCTGGCCTAAACACCGACAACACTTCAAAAAACCATTTCAAGGTCACTTTAAGAAGGGCCCCTAAAACAGCCCCTGAAAATACAAAATTTGGACACATGCTCTTTTGGCATTTCTCAACTCTCTGCCACACTTCACAACACCAGAAGGGTGATTCACGTGATGTAATTAAACTACAAACTGTCAGTTGGTTCATATAAGTAGAGTATCATTTGTGGCCCCGCCGCGGTGGTCTAGTGGCTAAGGTACTCGGCTGATGACCCGCAGGGCGCGGGTTCGAATCCCGGCTGCGGCGGCTGCATTTCCGATGGAGGCGGAAATGTTGTA
The DNA here is from genome assembly GCA_013436015.1 of Rhipicephalus annulatus. NCBI lineage: Eukaryota > Metazoa > Arthropoda > Arachnida > Ixodida > Ixodidae > Rhipicephalus > Rhipicephalus annulatus. The sequence continues at coordinate 53,072 of WOVY01015317.1, forward strand.
GGCCCGTGTGCTCAGATTTGGGTGAACGTTAAAGAACCCCAGGTGGTCAAAATTTCCGGAGCCCTCCACTACGGCGTCTCTCATAATCACAGAGTGGTTTTGGGACGTTAAACCCCACATATCTATCAATCAATCAAGAGTATCATTTGTGGATTGTCTCCTTCCTTGTATCGCTTGACTATTGTGGGCGACCAATTGATTTCACTCCGTCTTGTCCATTTCTAATCGCACATTTGGAGATAATTGCATGCAAGCGACAAGAGCGAAATTCTGATAGGCTCAACATTCAGTTCTGACATTGTACACCTGCATTATGAAGAAATAAGTGGCGAGGACATGATATTGCCTGTAGGAAGGATAGTGAAGGCGGGAGAGAAACCACTCTCTCTCGTCTTCGAACTTAGAGTGGTTTAGGGGCCCTTTAAATTATGCTGCATTATATTCTCTACTTTTTTTTGCTCTTTCTTGTAATTGATGATCTAAACTTAACTTTGTAAAAAAAAAAAAAGAAGTACTGGCGGGCACTAGTTTTTCTTTCAGAACTATTTAGATGTGTTAATCATCTGGATAATCAAGTTTCAGTGTTTGCTCTCAAGAAGCAGATGCACTATAATATCAGGATGCATAGACTCTCCTTGGACATTGCCATTTCTATCCAGCTTCTTCACTCCAGGGCAACTAGTATACAACATGCGCATCACTTATTGTCTTTGCTAAAATTATGATAGAAATTGTGTTATGTGATTTGGTAGCTCTGCCTGTGCCGTAGTATGCTTTCTCTGCTCTGCGTCATACTGTTTGCTCGCACATTTCCTCGCTTCATGCGTGCCTCTGTCTGAGATGTTGCTGACGCACGACTGCATCGTTTTCTGCTTATGGGTTTTTCTTTGTCTTTGCTTTTTTTTTTGTTGTTTTCAGCAATTTAAACATGAAACAAGATTTAGAGGCAGTCAAGGCAGTCATAAATTCGGGAATAATATTTATAACCTTTGTTTTCAATTTTGCTAACGTTTGATGAAATCCTATGTAGGGTTACGAATGCTGCATTTGTTACGACAGTCTGCGAGCTTTGCCTGCGTTTTCTGGGAGGGAAGTCTTTGCTCATGTGTGTGCTTCTGCTTAATCTTGAGTAACTCCTGCTTTATTTGTGTTGGTGCAGGGAGATCCTACGCAACAATTTTATCTTGCTGCTTTAAGACAGTTGATCCTTTCTCGAAAAGTGAGGTAGCCAGCCGAGCACAAAATTTTCTCGCTTCTTGCTCTCACAGTTGCCTGCTTCGCTGTTTCAGGTTCTAGCTCCCTGTGTTTGCTTTTCGACCATCATCTTCAACTGGAACACCTTACCCATGACCAAACAGTGTTGTTGTTTTGTTTTGTTTTTTCATTTTATGGGCATGCACTGATGCATTCTCAACAATGTTTTTTTCGAATAAGTCAAGCTAGATAACAAAGCATTGTACTCTCCTTTCTTTCTTATGTTGTTTTTGAACAGGCTGTGAGCAGCTACTTGCAGCCATTTTACTGCATCTCAACAATTACGTTTATCCGCTTCAGTGGCATCGTGTACAATCGCACACATTAAATTTAAAGGCACGTCACATACTGTGTGTTTATCCACATGTCTTGAAACGCAGTGTGCACATTCGTGCAGGCTTCTCGGGTTGACAGACACTGATCATTTAGCTTCTTTATGCTGCATGAAGCTTCAGAGGACCACTTTGCTGGCGACACTACCATCTTCAATGACCAGTTGAAGTTGCTCCCTGACCCACGTCAAGAGCATTTTTTTTTTGTTGAAAATGAATGCAACCAAAAAACAAAGTGCTTGCACTTGGACTTAATATTTCTTTATATTTATGCAAAAATTGATGCTGACCGAATGAATAATAAGTAAATACCTAATTACATGCTAATTAACAGTAATTACTGAAACTTGCTTAGTACAGACTATTTTTCAATTTTATCTCTTGAAATTTAATACTGAGTGCCTAAAAATCATGCCATGCAAATTTGACATATTTGCAGGCAGTGGATCATGCTTTGCGTCTGAAGGAGATATGCCAAGCTGAAGGCCAGATTTCCTGAAGTCTTCAATTACTCATAAAAACTTTGGGGCTGTTAAAAATGAGGCCCGGTGGCTAAAGGCTAGGCTAAAGATAAAGCTTTAAAAACTTTTGCCGCACCACAACTGCCTAAGTACAAGAAAATCGGCATCCTCAGCCTTCAACTTATCATAGTTTTCGTCATAATTGCTGAGTCAAATTTGCACTAATTGAACCCACCACCACTGCTTTTCTCATCTTGTCTCACTGCCTCGAACAAACACCAATCGCCGGTGTAGCAACTCTAGTTGCTACACCTGTGAATATAAAGATTATAAATTGGTTATGTATACCGCTTATGTATAGAGCTCTGATGCTCCCAGCTTATCTGTAGACATAACCAATTTATTTGACCTTGTGCCTCAACAAGAAATGTTTGCCTTCGTTAGGCATTGTATTGACCATAGCGGTATGATAGCTTTTCAGAATTTAGTGGGCGTTTTTGTTGACAATTTTACGGTCTTATTATAGCTCTATTTGAAGTCCACTTTTATTTCTTTTAATAACGACTCTTAAGTCCAGCGCCACGAAATAAGTATGGGCTGTTGCGTCGCCCCAGTGTTGTGGAGCATCTTCTTGGTGTCTGTAGGTCGAGACTTGCTCTGCTCGTTTGACAATAGGCTTTTCCTTAGGGCTTCTGGATATGATGGTTTTTAATCCTTTCAAAAACTGACCCTGCTTTTCACATTTGACGAGTGCATTAATGACGTTTTAGCCACCTTTCGGCTGCATGGGAAGGGCACACTCTTTACACATGAATCTCCTTCCCAGAGCATTCTTCAGTTCTTAGACTTGTCTTCAACATTTGACCAAAACCACGTTTGTTTGCAGTGTAGTCCGCGCGCCCGGAAAGACGTGCTCCCGTGTGATTCTGCTCACTCAAAAATAGTTGAGAGAGCAATTGCTACCAACTGTCTTGACTCTGCGCTCATGAAGTTGTGTCCTCGCTATAACCTCTTGGCAAGGCTCTATTCAGCCGCCTTCTCGAGCTCCGTTGTAGTGGCTAACTCAAAAACCATTTTTCAGAAGGTGAAAAAAGGACATCCAGTCCCGTTCAAAAAGGAGGCAAGTCCGTGGTGGTAGCTTACATCCACCAACTTTCCCACACCCTAAAGAGGGTTGCTAATAGGTACCGTGTACACGTAGTCTTTTCGGCACCACGCAAGTTGGCTGGACTGTGTCCGCGAGTCAGTCGCGCTGACAAAAAGCCCAGGTACCAGAAGAAGAAGACCAGACCTTATGTGAAATGCGCAACGGGCATTTTACATGAAATACCGCTGTCGTGTGGGATGACGTATGTGGGCCAACTTGCGCTGTGTCAAGGATTGAGCTCAGGAGCATGAATTATCTTTAAGGAATAAAGGAAATGCGCACTTACCTGCGCACTCTATAGCCTGCAGATCTGAGCCTCGGCTTCGTGAGACCATGATAATAGGCAGAAGGAATGACACATCAGCACGAAAGTTATTGGAGGCGTTTCGCATCAAGAAGAGAGACACGGGTTGGATTAGTGATACGTCTGTTTCACTTTACCAAAATGAGCTGCAGCTTCTTGACATGCGAGTGTGACCAATGTTTACCGATTTTGATGCACGCATGCGCAGAGAATAGTAATCTGGTGGCTTGTTGTTTCGAATAAACATTTGAAGTTTAGTGCCTGACCTTTCTGCTCTCCCCTACTTCTTTTCTCTGATCTGTGTTTTCCAAGTTTGCTCTGCTATTTACCCAATTAACGTTAACCAACTCGCCAAACAAGAAGTCTTTTTCAACCAATACTGTGCTGTTTGGTGCAGGCCGTTTTGCACCATTATTATATAACTTGTCAACTTCTTCGTTTGCATTTCAACATTGTTTTCCGCATTCTGGCAGGTCCCAATCGTAACTGTATACATTGTAACGAAACTTTAAACACCTTTCCTTTTTTTAAGACATTGTTGGTGTGTTATATGTTTCAGACTCCAATGCGAGAAAACCGTCATGTGATAAAAATCACCACTCTCGTTTGAGGGCCATACTGAAAGAGCTCGTTAAAAGGGAGTCAAAGAACCAGCATTCACGGCTTCGAGGTACCGCTATCATGCTTAGTGGCACGTTCGTGTCTCGCCACAACAATTACGCAAACGCAGACATTTGGTGCCCACTTCTCGTTTTATGTTAAGTGGTGTCCTTGTTTTCATGTTGAACATTTATAGCGTACGGTGGGCTTGCATAATTTTGAGTTTTCATAGTACTTTTTTATGGTCTGTTTGAGACTGATGAGGTGGGCACCATATTTAACGCTTGGATGGTGAAGGGCAGATTATGCTAGGTCCTGCTTCTTCACGACGCATAATTAATGCCGATTTGATCAATACAAAGCTTTCCGTAAATTTTAGCGAATTGCATAGTTTTTTCAATTTGTATGCCGGTATTGTGCTATGCTATGTGCTGGCTAGTGAAAAGAACAATTTTTCAAGAATAGTGTAGTTATGCAAATATGGCTTTAAAATAATTTTTTTATCTTTATATATATGGTACACTATTTTTTTTTTTTACCACGAAAGCTGGCAGGTCAAAGGCCCAGTCTAACTTAACAGCTTTGCCTGCAAAGTATGAAATTCCACCTTTTTGTATTATTGTTTAAATAACAGAATTTCAGTCGCATAAAATTAGTCGACTGAATGACAGACTTATGAGATATTCTGGTTCGTGTGAGCAGGAAGAAATGTAACGCTACCTACTGCACAAGCCTAGATGAAAATAGGTGTATGCTTAAACCTCATTTTGACAAAGTCATAATGACCATGAAATACTTTGTTATATCCGAAAATTTCTTGTAAACACATATTTGTAGCACTGTATCTATGACAGAGCTATTCTTCATTTGCTTTATTATAAGTGATAATTTATTATATCCTGGTTCGTTATATTGGGGTTAAAGCGTATATGCATAGGTGACAGGCATTATAATATGTGGTATAGTAAGAGATGGACGTAGCTTCTTGTAAGCATGCAACTTGATTTTGTGTCACCATTGGTCAACATACAGAACAGCCTGAACAGTAAGCAGGAATGGGATCTTGGCTATTCATACTTGAGTAATACTCCATTGCCAACTATTTCTGGCTTTGTTGTATTTTTGAGGGGAACCAAATTGTCTGAGATGGTAAAATTGAATCTAAGCCGAAGCAACTGCTAGCACTTCAACGAACTGCGAAATGCATTTAGAACACAGTGGGGCAGCAAGAACTTTAGGAATTGTTTAATTATCAATAGCTTGAATTGTCGGTACCGAAGGACTCGATGAAACACTGATTAACAAACTTCGTCATGTTGTAGAAAGTTGCGATCAATATTGTTTGGTACTGCACCAAAGCAGTATAAATTTGTCAGTGTTTGTAGATCTTTTGGGATTGGGCAGCCCTCTTTTCAACAGTTAAAAGCGTGGGCAATGGAATAGCTCAACAATAGTGTCACGGGCACAGCGCCCGATTTCTGTTGTACCTCCTTGCGACATTCGCACGGAGCGTGTCATAATTGGAATAGTAGAAAGGCATAGTCACAGCAGCATAAATCCATGGATTCTACAAGCAAGGTGGAGTTTGCAGTATCACGGTCTTTAGGGCAGTTGCTGAAATAACCACTAGCAGCTTGGTAGTTGATGATGTCGATGAATGGTGTAGGTCAGAATTCAATCTTAGAAGCGAAAATTGGAGCTCACACGTACCGCGCCGTAAGTACTAGCGTAACGGAAGCTATTCTGGAGTTTTTTTTTCTATCATACAAAGGATAAATATTTATTGCAGTACTGATGACAACCTAAATGGTATGAATGGTTAGATCATCCTTGCCAGTTTCGTGCACAGTCGTGCAATGGCACGCACCTATGTTTTAGCATTTCCTGCTTCTTCTAGGAATTGCTGCATAGTCATCTCACTTATCTACTTATTTAAACTTCGCTCTTCTTTCAGTTCACCCATAAACTTCACTGACATGCTTACTCTGTCCTTTTGCATAAAAGCATGCGCTGTCTGCAATATGACAGCTCGTGGGTCAATCTTAAAATGGAATGCCGTTGTGCCAGAACGGTAACCACTAGTGACTGGGCCATAGGCAAACGCAAAATTGTTTCTACACGACAAGGCCTCACTTGTACGTGTGTGGGTGTGCACGTGTGTGTACGATATTTTTTGTGGTGTTGATTTAGATGCATTCATTAGATGATTTATTTTTGTACCTGAAAAGAATAGGCTTGTGACATCTGCATAGATTATGTATATGGGCTGAACGGTCAACATGTGCAACGCTGTTTATAAGTATAATAAAAAATAAAATTCAAAAATATGGTAAACAAAGGCGGTCCCAGTATGCTGCTTTGGGGTACACCATATTTAACAATTCGCACGGAAGAGATTGCACTGCTTGTATATACACTTTGTTGCCTGTTAAATAGCTTTGAATTAGATTGAAGGCTATGCTATTAACACTGTTCAGGCAAATGGGCCAAAGCCCATTTGCCTGAACATGTAAATGCAATGTACGGTATTCGTTGAGGCGTTCCCAGCAGAAGCAGAATACAGCCCAGGGCTTGTATTGCTCGTTGAGGTGCTTTTTTCACAAGCTTTTTCAATATGTAAATGTAGTCACCCATATGCAGATGAGGCCTTCTCAGTAATTTAAGAAGCAATTGAACAAATGGCCAGGTGAAATTTTCAGTAGCTGCAGAGATTTCTGCGTTCTCCTAACGTTTGCAAGTGATAATCACTGTTTAAATTTAAAATTGCTGTCACCAGCCGTCTAGCATAGTGCTCTGTGGTGAAGCTGTGCATCATCAGAATTTGGATTACCCATTTAAACTTCGATAGAGGAAAGTCTGTAATATATTGCCATATTAATTTATTATTGCAAAATTTCACTGTGCTGGAATTCAGTGCCTTGTGCAAGATAACAGTCGCCGAGTTGCAAACGTATGATAGCACTCTCAGCCAGCTGAAGAGAGCATGTGAAATTGAAAAGATAACGTCTACAAGTTCTTTGCAGTAGATATGTCGTAAGTTGGATGGTGTTTTGTTACTCATGCTGAAATGCTATAATGCTCGCTTAATTATCACTGCTCAACTGCTGTGTACTTACCTATTTTTACAATAGGAGCTTACTTGGCCTTTCAATAGCAGTGGTATCGGGCCCAAATTCACACATTTTCATGTAAATTCTAATCTCTGCAAAGATGGCACTTCAGACATTGTGGAACGCTTGTTGCTTCAGATCACTCAGTTCTGTTTTTTGTATTTAGTGCTTCTCGGATTCATTAAATATGAATTTTCGTTCATCAACCGGCTGTGATGGAAGTGCCCTTTTCTCTTCTATACTGTCATTGTCATTATAATTACTGGTGCAATGATTATAAAAAGTGGCTGAAGCTTCTCTTTGTGTCGCTGTAACAGATGCTTATAGCTGGTGCAGCAACCACTAGTTACTCAGTATCCCTGCTGTGACTCGCCATTTGTAGCATTCGTGTTGTACCTTTCTATGTTCTTTTTACATTCCACATCATTTTATGAATGTTATCCGCACATTGTCATTTCAGATAGCAGCAGTAGCGACGATGACTCTGAGGACGATGAAAAATATTCTGAGGACGAAAAAGTTGATGGTACTGATGTGGGTAAGAGAGGAACTGATACTGATCTCCTCGGAAACCTTCTGAAGAAGTGCAAAAACTTTCTGAATAAGTTTGAAAGTGAGTGCTCGGGACGAAAAAGACGTATTCACAAAAGGGTGTGTGCGCGACGTGCGGGCGTCATCACGGCTACTTTGACCATTTCGCATAACCTTTGGAAATTTCATTTGCACTGAAAGTTGGCCCTCTGCCTTTCTCTCGCGCTTTGGTACAGAGTGGCCAGGAGCAAAACACTGTACTTTGTTTTAGAGTTGTCCTGTTGTATCACAAGGCGGTCTCATTCAACCGTAGACATGTCGTTCAATGAAATTTACCAATTACCTGTTCGATCATATCTATCCATTCTTGTTCGATCATATCTACCCATTGCTGTTTGGCTCAATTATTTATCCCTGAAATGTCGCTTATCAAGCATAATTTTCGCGCTGTAAAGATTTACTACTGTGAAGCTCACTTCGTCCGGAATGTTTCGTATGCTCAGCTTATTCTATGACTCGTACAGAAATTGTTCTACTGGTTTCTGGCGGCCTCCTTGTACTGTCAAGGACGATTGAAATTCTTAATGATTAAAATATAATACGAAACAGCAACATGGCAGAGTGGCAGTTGATGTAAGGTAAATATGTGGTGGGTTATCGCTACTAGGTGTCTTAAAGGAACACTAAAGTAAAAGAATAGTTTGTTTGTCTTTTTTGTTCGATAAGTTACTCTTTTGAAATACTAGAAGCAGCCAGCACTCTTGCCACAAGCAGGTGGACTGTGGGAGAGGAAGTGCACAAACAGAAAATGCAGGCAACACCACTGCATTGAGGTATTCACACCAGCTCGCTGTTTCGTAATTGGTTTTGACTGCGCCTCTTAGAGCCTACATTTTTTTCTGTTGCTGCTATTTCGTTCCATCGCTCTGGGAGCTGGATACTTAACATAGCTGTTGACGTAAAAGTGACAGCACAAACACGCAAGACACCCCACGTAGATATGACACACACACAAGCACAGCGTGTATGATATCTTCTTATGTGGGATGTCTAGTGTGGTTGTGCTGGTACATTTAACTTGGGGAATATGTACTATGTAGGCCTCAATGAGGTTTTATTAACATGCTAAGTTTCGAGAGACTTCGTTGAGCCAATGTGGTCAAAGCCATCAAAGATACTCTGAACACAGTGGCACCGCTTTGGCATTCAGGTTATAAAGTTTCCGCACAACATTGAGAAATGAAGGTTTAACCAGCATTGTCTTTTTTGATAAGGCATGTATGATGGCGAAATTCACAACAGTAGAGTTTTCGATGAAAACCTGAACTGATTTATCGTTAACCTCGCTTCAGTGTACCTTTAAACTGTTTTTCATAAGAAAATAAAGAGGTCCTTGCATGAACTTGCATCAAAAGTTTCACATTGTCTTAATCGTGTAAAAGTTAAGGTGAACGCGCAGGTGGGTAAAGACAAACCTCAGTGCGGAAGAACTGCGCTCATCAAAGGTTTCTTTGCTAGTCGCACAGCTGCAATGCTTACTGCTCCAGCCGAGGCTGCCTCTATTCGACCACACTTTGTCATTTTACTGCGACGGCATTTGTGGTCCCGATCGTATGTGTAATGTAAAAGTCTCGTGGCTGGTGCCGTGTGTACCGCGCTTCTGTTCTTGATGCAAATAGCCAAGGTTTGCAGCTGCATCCGGACCCCAATCATTCCTTAGTGTGAAAGATGTGCTGAGTTGTGGCGCGCGTGTTATTCATTTATTTGAAGAAATATTAGATGAAGTATGACTTCCGTGATGTGCCTTGAGAAATAAATGTCTCAATTTGAAAACATACTGGTTCGGAAAAGGAATATCTTCAGTTATTAATTAATGCCACTTGCTTTCTCTCCAATTCTTATTTTTCTAGCACTGAGCAGGATCTGTTTGATTGTTGTGTGTAAGTAATGTGAATTCACTTGCCTTCGTGTTCGCAGAAATGAAGGAAGTTGTACAGAAAGCAGAAACAGTAGAAGCCAACACAGCCAATGAAGCTTCCCCACTGAGTGAAGACGGTGATGCCACCCAACTGCCTCCATACTTGCCTGCCATTCAGGGCTGTCGTAGCGTTGAGGAATTTCATTGCCTAAACCGCATTGAGGAAGGCACATACGGTGTTGTATACCGTGCGAGGGACAAAAAGACAGGTGAGACTGAAAAGCATTGCTCAACCAAAGCTTCGAAGTTTGTTTGTTTGTGATAAGGAAGAAAGACACAAGCAATAGGCTGCTTCAAACTGCTGAAGTAACTTCACTGCCGGATCCATCAGAAAATAAATTTAAATAGTACAGTGAGATATCACATAAGCACTACTAATGTGTACACTGAAATGCCAGTATAGTAAAGGGCTCCGTAAATTGAAAATATGTTGTAGAAGCACTTTGTCGGGAAGGCTTCACACAGTCGCACTTTCAACATTGCCAGAATGTAAGGAACATTTAGTGTGTGCATTTTATTGTACTGAGGCATTTGACTGCAGAGCACACCACAATGCTTGCATGGAACTCAAAAGGAGAAGCTGTCTTTTTTTTTTTTTTTTTTCAAATAATTTCACTCCAGCAATTAGCAAAAGTGCGTGCTGTAGAGAAGAAGGGTTATTGTTGTTGTAGAAAAGAAGGGTTATTGGCTGGGCTAGAATTGTGTTGCAGAAGCCTATGACTTAAATGCGCCATTTGTTTTTCATCTTGTGTGCCTGGAGTTCTTGTTCTATGTTCGTGTGAAAAATGTCGCAGCAACTGAGCCAGTGTGCTAATATGTAAGTAGCTCAGCGATTGCTCCACATATAGCTGGAGGGATCATATAAAGACAGTTTAGCAGGCTTGAGTGTGAATGTGAAGATACTTTTTTTTTTGTGCATGGCAATAAACTGGACAATTCTACAGTTTCACTTGTTACCTAACTATACCGTCGGCTGTTGTTTGCGCTCCAGATGAGATTGTGGCTCTGAAACGATTGAAGATGGAAAAAGAAAAAGAGGGCTTTCCAATTACGTCTCTCAGAGAGATCAACACCCTTCTCAAGGCACAGCACCCAAATATCGTCACTGTTCGGGTGAGTGGCACTTTCTTCTGCTATTCGTTTGCCCTTGTAAAGTTTTTGGCTCCAGTAGATGCCAGCTTCAAGGGTGGCTGTGCTAAAATATCTTAGGCAGACCATTATAATGCGAGGCTGTCGTCATTTCGGATTTTTCTGTGCTCCCCACAGGAGATAGTGGTGGGAAGCAACATGGACAAAATCTACATCGTGATGGACTATGTTGAGCACGACCTCAAGAGCCTGATGGAGGTGATGAAGCAGCCCTTCCTAGTGGGTGAGGTGAAGACGCTGATGCTGCAGCTGCTCAAAGCAGTGGCCCACCTTCATGACAACTGGATCCTCCATCGGGATCTCAAGACGTCCAACCTGCTGCTCAGCCACAAGGGCATTCTAAAGGTCAGCCAACATGTGTACTCTAGGCCAGGGGTCTTGAGCAGAACTAAGCAATTAGGCTGAAGTACCAAAAGATTGTCCCACAATTTTTGTGTTGTGTCAGCGCAGAGCATTAGTGTGATGGGGGGGGGGGGAGGGAATGTTCTTTGCCGTCAGTTCGAAGAAGGCCTTTCTCATAATGTCATATATGGGTCATTTCTGAAGGGAATTTCGTCTCGAGATTCAAGAAGCATACTGATGCCCGGAATTCTCCTATTCTGGTTCTGCTAAAACGAGAGAGAAGTGGAAATCTGGTATTTCATAGGAGTAGGTCTTGTGCCACTACGTGATCACCACTCGAGCGGTAAACATTTCAAGAGAAGTTTGTTGGTCGGGCTTGCTCGCCAAGTTCTTGGAAACTGGCACGGACGGCTGTCCGTTGCGAGATGACCGCGCATGAACATATTTACGAAGACAATCAAAGAAATATTTGTAGCAATGACAGTCATATCCAAGGCGAGCCGCGTGTTTGAGACTCCTGATCTAAGCATTCGCCTGAAGTAACTTTCATCACAACTCTCTGTGATGGGGGGTGTCCTTCTGCCAGTGTTTTATCAAGTTTAATATTGATCTGTAGGTGAGAAGTATATGTGGGTTACATAAACTGCTTTTTTTTTTTTTCTTGCACAGGTCGGTGACTTTGGTCTTGCTCGAGAATACGGCTCACCCCTCAAGCATTACACTCCTATTGTGGTCACCATGTGGTACCGTGCACCAGAGCTGCTTCTTGGAGTCAAGGTAGGTTACTGATTCTTTATGAATAAATGTTGTGCAGTGCTTTGCTGGGTTAATAGTGGCCTACAAATGTAACATGCTAGAGTGTTTCGAAAATGACCAGCTAAATTTACCGCATACACTCAAACCTCATTACAGTGGACTCCTCACAGAACTTGGAGGGGCAAAAAAATTTGTTTTATTTAAGTTTCATTTAAGCAAAGCCCACAAAATGAATGAAATACGACTTTGTTTTAAAAGCACCGACTGTGGCTGACTGAAAAAAAAACTTTTTGAAGTATACAATACTACTGTAGTTGATTAGAAAAAAAAAAAAACTTGCTAATATTACTGACTCGGGGAAAAAGGAGGTGATAGCAGTTTGCTTGGCTGTGTTCAAGCATTTTTTTTTTTCACAAAGTAAGAGTGCATGGCTGAAAGGCTGGGCAGGAAATCTGTGCCACCATTGTATTCAAAGTAGCGCTGCAGCAAGATGACAGCATCTCTTGCTGCACTGTCCACCACTGCAATGGGCTCAGGATCACACACCATCTCATCACCGCTTGAGCATGGGTCCGCATCTCGAACTTCAGAAATAAGTCCCTCAAGACTGTCTTCACGGCATGTGGCGACATTTTCATCTAGTGTTTCATAGTCCACTCGTGAAAGAAGTGAATTGTGTCACCTTACTGAAGAGAATATCAGCCTCCTCAGCCTCGGCAATGTTGTCTTCGTCATCTGGAAGGACTTGTTGTCTTAAGTATCCTGCATGGTGGAAGCACCTTTGCACAGTTGACACTTTCACACATTTTCAGGCATTGGTTAGAATGTGAAGAGCTGAGAGCAAGTTTTGTTTTCTGAACAAAGAAGCATTTGCGGGAGGACTTGGCGGCGGTAGAGAACCTTCAATTTTTTAATTATGCCCTGGTCCATCGGTTGAATGATTGCAGTCGCATTTGGTGGCAGGAACCTCTTGGCTGATCGATTTGAATCTATCGACTTGACCGTGAGCAAGACATTGATCAACAATAAAAATAACCTTCTTGTTCTGCTGGGTAAATCTTCTATCCTCTTCGCGCAACCATGTCTCGAAGATTGCTTGTGTCATCCAAGCTTTCCCGTTTGCATGGTATGAGACAGGCAGCGTGCGCACACGTTTGATGCACCGTGGGTGCTTTGATTTCGCCATCACTACGATCTTAACTTTTCGCTACCGTCCATGTTGGCACCTAATAGCACCGTAATACAATCTTTGCTTCGCTTTCCTCCTGCACAGGTTTCGCCTTTGTAAGCAAGTCTTAGTAGGGAGTGCTTTGTAATACAACCCCATCTCATCACCATTAAACACGTCCCGTTCTTCCAAAATTTCTTGCTTCCAAAATTTCTTGCAACCTTTCCTGTTGCCAGTGACTACAGATATCTCTATTTAAAGCCGCACTTTCTCCAGAACTGTCTTGAAGACAAGACCATGCCGCTTTTCAAAATGGCTCAGCCAGCCACCGCTCATCCGAAAGTCCTCGATCCCCATCCGAGTAGCAATCTCTTTGGCCTTCTCTTCCAAAATGGGGCCACCTGACAAGGAAGTTCGCACTGCGCGCTCGCCTAAACCAGAGGAAAAGAACATCATCCATTTCTTTGTACATCGCCGTTCTCATCTGTATTCTGTCCGTAGCGAAGTTCCCAAGCTCTAAAGTTTCTTCAATCTTCTTTTTGTTCTTGAGTAGGCCGTGCCTGTAGTGCCGGAAACCGCATATTATCCCGGAAAACAAGTTGCCAGCAGTTTTCTCTTATGGGCTCACCACGATTACCTATGTCACTTATCTGCCAGCACATTTCTGGTGAGCCCGTCTTGCCGGCTTGCCGTATATTTAGCTTTAAGCCGTCATTTGGATATTTTTGCTCTCCGACATTCTGCATAACTGATCACTATTGTGAAGGACCTAAGCTTCCCTAACTTAACCTAACCTAACGTAACATATCCTAACCTAACACGCCCCACAGACATTGTCTAGGCAGTATGCGGCTAGCTCGCAGTGCCGCTTGTTTCAAGTGTGCTTCATGTGGTGAGACGAGAATCTCTGAGGCGAACAATATCACGCCTAGGTCGCGGTATTCCTTTAGCCTGGGCAGCTCCTCAACGTTCGGCAGCACCAGACCAGCCTCGGCACACGCCCCAGAGAACGTCACTTGAAACCCTCTTATAGGAAAGAACTGCCGGCACCCGGTCGGTCAATATACTCTACCGGCTACCGGCAAAGTAGACTTGGGTCTTGGGCATCCTCAACATCGTGGACTTGGGAATATTGAACTTTTTTGCAATATTCGTCTTCGAAAGGTCATTGCGGTCAAGTTCTTGAATGATTTCTACTTTTCTTGCGAGTGAAGGTGCATTGTGGTGCAGTTTTTTTTTTTCCATCTCAAGTTCACGACGAGACGTCGATTGCTGCTCGACGTGTGTGGACATGTTCGATCGCTGGATTGCCTTGGCTAGGCTAGCTTCAGTATATGTTTCATGGTTGCAAGAGACTGCCGTGGCCACTTCCGCTGTTCATGGATTTTTGCTCGTTTTAGTTTCATTTAACCGATCTAAGCGAAAAAAATTGCTTCGGTTACCCGAAACTTTTATCAATAAATATATAGGCAACCAACCAAGTGCATCGAGATAGTTTCGTTCATATCACTTTTCCGTTTAATAAAGTTTTGTTTATTGAGAGTCCAGTGTATAATAAAGCTGCATCTTACATGAAAATAGGTTTGTTACCGTAAAATTCCAATTAAGCCCCCCCCCCCCCCCCCCCCCCCCGTAGGTGGAGATAATGACCGCAGTGAAGGGGAGGGGGCGCTTGCACGGAAGTGCTGCAAAGTTCAAGATGGCTGCCGGTTGTTTTTTTTTTCTCTGAACAACGATAAAGGCTTCTTACAGCAATGTACAGAGTGAACAAAAAAAGCTTTATTGAAAAATTTTTGATGATTGTTTATTCACTTTCGAATCGATCAAAGGAGTGTCACAGTCGGTGTCAAACAACAGGCTGTAGCACTCAGCCTGCAGTTCCTCGGGATGTCGGGATGTTCTAGACGAATGTCGCCAACGTCGAACTACTGACCGTATAGAGGGCCCTCCTATGATCCGTCTAGTGCATTGAAACTCTGAATAATGGTCGCCTCTGGTACAGCGTCCCATGCTGTGGCCACAAAATCCAGTACGTCCTAACGCGACGGTTTCCGCAGATTTCCTTTCGGAGCTTTTTCTGTTAAGCGCATGAATTCCTCCCAGCTCCTTCGAAGGGTAGCTTTAAAAGGTCGGTTCCAGTACACGTCAGCTGGCTGCACTAGACTTGTGCATCCAGCCGGCACGTATGCAATGTCTGTATCTCGCTCCTCCACGGCATTCTTTACTGCCTGTGTTTTGTGAATAGGAGCTAGGTCAAATACCAACAACCGCCTAACGTCGTCGGTGTTTGAACCCCACACTCATGACAGCCACTCCTGGAATTTTTCGGATGTCATTCACCCATTCTTCGATGCTGTCACTTTGACGTTCACCATAAGAAAAAACAATAATGATATAGTGTGATCTCGCTACCCCCCACTAACAAGGGAAAAAAAAAAGAAATAGAAACCCACCTGGTACACGGATTTTCGTGAAAGCTTTCGTTGGAATCCTGCCGCTCGGCCCCTTCAAAATAACGAAGGCCGGAAATTTGTGGCCTGACGCGCAGGCAGCGAGCGCGACTGGGAATCCTCGCCTTGCACATCCAGTATTGGCGATCCGGACAGAACTTTCCCTGATGATGTTGTTTGTTCGAGATGATGGGCAGTCCATGCGGACCATTGTCTGGTTCATGTTGGCCATATTAAAAGGCGTGTAGTCGTGCATCAATCGCAGCTCGTTCACAGACAACCGAAAGGTATGCGCTGCTTCTGTGTAGTCATTCGGTGTCTTCTGGCTTTCATTCGTCGCCTGTCGCGTGGAGATGCCGAAACGCTTCTTCCACCAGGCAATATAATGGTCCGACGCTACGAAATTTTCGAGCTGCAGGCACCTGGCTACGCGCACAGCCTCTTCTGCAAGCAACTTGTTGCTAACAGCGCGCCCGGCACTGCGCTTACTTCCAAAACCCGAAGAGGGCATCGTTGACTTTTTCGCTTAACACGTTAGCACCGTTGCTCAGCTTGCGTCGTGACTTCGACTTGCCTCGGTTTTAATGCAGCAAGGCTACGTATTTGCTGTTCCACTCGCGAATCCTCCTGTGATCGATGTTGAAGTGCCGCTAAGCACGTGCGCATTGCTCCCACCTTGGCGATGCCTTTGAACCACGTCAATTTTCTTCGCAACAGTGTAAGAACGCATCGGCGGCATCGTGCAGCAAAGTCGACCACGAAGAATGACGAACCAATACCGACTGGCTACATTAACGCACCGAATACACGCCAAGCCTAACGGTTATGGCTAGGGCTAGGTCCAGCAATGGGTAGAAACAGAGCAAGGACGCCAGTTTTCATAGGGGGCGCTTGCTCGGAAGTAGGCGGCAAATTCAAATTCCCAAAACTAGGAGGGGGGGGTGGGGGGGCACTTTATCGTGTGGGGGCGCTTGCTCGGAATTTTACGGTAATACTATAATCTATTGCAAGACTATCTTTATTTACATCGTCATATCCATTTTTTCGTTATAGTATCTGGTTTCATTATAATACGGTATGGTATGAGTGCATTTGTTTTGTTTTTTTTTCTACTTTAGATATATGTTAAGTATTAATAACACATTGCCAAGAAATTGTGTTGCTGATGTGGGACAAATTGCACTTTCCAAGAACACCTGGTACCCAAAGGCTTGATCTGTATTGTCTTAATTAGCTTGGAGTTTTGTGGAACCATCTTTTTTTTTACCATATTGTGCCTTACACATTGTTCAACTCTTTTTTTTACTTGTTGATATCAGAGTATGTTAATCGTGTTCTGCTTAATGTGTGGCATCAGGACTGATTGCGATAAGATACAATTGCTCTTATGTTGCAGGAATATTCTACGCCCATCGACATGTGGTCTGTGGGTTGCATATTCGGAGAGCTGCTCACAATGAAGCCTCTCTTTCCTGGAAAGTCGGACATTGACCAGTTGAATAGAATCTTCAAGGTACGCAGTGCACTAATAAGTGCTGGCACCTCTCGCATCTTGATCGTAAATCATTCTGTTTTCTGTGTAAATACTTTGTGCGGGCAGGTTACCAGTAGCAGGATTGAAATAGTAACAGAGCGCTAGCTTTAAGTGGGAAATTACATACTTTTAAAGATATTCGTCCTTAAGCCATGTAAGTTTGTATAACACACCATTAAACCTAAAAAGACAGTCAGGGCGCAGGTAATACGCTCGCTTAATCACGACATGTGGCTTTGCGGAGTCGCTACTTTTCTGTGAATAAATGGTTTCATGGCACGGTGGCTGCGTGGTGCAGTGAAACCACCTTTTGATGCTGGTTACATGCAGTAAAATAAGTCTGTTCGTTTCAACTTCTTCAAAATTCCTGAAATTCGGTTGAGACTTTACTACTGTGAATACCTATGGGCTTTTTCAAAGTGGGACTTGTGGGGTTCTGGCAGAACTGCGTACATTGAGTGGTCAGGTGCAATTTCGCTCATGCTATCTTGGCAGGGATTTTATTTCAAGATGCAAAAGTTCATGTTCACTAGAATTCATGTTGCTCCTAAAGCTGCTAGCCTGGCGTCATAGAGCATTCCACCTTATTGCTATTGCATCAGTTGTTCTGCATTTGAGGAGAAACTGTGTCTTCTTTGTTTCACGTTTATGCAGGATCTTGGCACACCTAGTGAAAAAATTTGGCCGGGCTACACTGAGCTTCCTCTAGTGAAGAAGGTGACTTTCACGGAGCACCCATATAACAACTTGAGGAGTCGGTTCGGCCACACGCTCTCGAACCTGGGCTTTGATCTGATCAACAAGTGAGTTTGCACTCTCTGTACTCTATTGTACAGCATTTCATATTCTGTGTAGCTTTGGAAAACGTATCATGACCGAAAAATGCTCCATCGAAGCTGCAACTTTGCAAACACGGAAGCGAAGTTTGCCTGACCTACTTATTCTGAATAAATCATCAGACTATTCTACGTGGGTGTAAAAATCTCAGAATGAGCATTAGTGCTCAATTAACGTCGCTCGATGAAAGATGTGCTAGCTTCGGGAAATGTGTGAATGAGAGCATTTTAACAGCATGTGAAAGAGTAGGAATGAATTGTGTATAGACGCTGGACTAAGACCTCCTGTGCCTTGCAAAACTTAGTCTCAGTACATTAATCTAAAGCAGAAGTTTTAAAAAATTTGTGTATAATCAAAAAAAAAAATCCAGAAGCATTATATTAATTGTTTCAATCAGTCCCGTCAACCTGAAGGACGTTATATCATCATTACCATCATCTGCACACAGCATCATCATCATCACGTGATACCACTGAGTCACGACTCTTGTAGAGCTTGTGCTTCCTGGCTCAAGAGGTAATCTAAGAATGCATTGCTTTAGCTAATGGCCTGTCTAGCTGCGGCAGCTTCTTTCAATGAAGTAGCTACAATAGCAGATGCACCAGCACATCTGTTGCTACAGTGCCTACAGAGATTGAGCACTGTAAGAATACATCAAGGGGTCAGTGGCAGCTGGACTTTGTACAGAGTACATGTTGAGTATTTGAAGAAAAGTAATTTGATAAGTGGGTATTCAATGTGGTAATCAAATTATTTTAACAATCACTCTTCTCTTTATAGTGCTAAATTTGTATATATTTTAGTATTTACATCAACCTAGTTATCTTAGTGAAGGCACTCAGTCAGCAACTGAGAACATGAACTTAGTGAATTCGATTCCTACTATACTCGGCAACTTTTTTTAGCACTGAAGGAAAAGCTACGGAGGCAGAGCTTCTGCACCTGTAGCACTATGCAA
The DNA here is from genome assembly GCA_013436015.1 of Rhipicephalus annulatus. Classification (NCBI taxonomy): domain Eukaryota; kingdom Metazoa; phylum Arthropoda; class Arachnida; order Ixodida; family Ixodidae; genus Rhipicephalus; species Rhipicephalus annulatus. The sequence goes on from WOVY01015317.1 coordinate 71,983, forward strand.
AGTAGTCGGCTCTGAAGCACGTCTCATAACACTGTGAAAAGTGACGGGGGCATACTATCAGAGTTTCATGTAGACGCAGACACCGGTTAGTGTTTGAGGTGCACGTGAAAAGGCGGGACTTTCTCACGCATTCAAAAATGCAAAGTAACAACAAATAATTTAATGAAATTGCGAATATCCTAATGGTGTGAGCTGCGTCCTGTCTCAAATAGCTCCTCATAGAAAATAAAGGAGGAACATTTATATTTCACGTTGAAAATACAGGGGCTACTTTGGAACTACATTCACTGGCGGTAGGATGCACGCGAGTTGGCTCTATAGCTTTCCTTTCAGTGCCAAGAAATGTTGTCGCCGAGTATAGGACACGGGTCTGGGAACGATGAAAGATTGGGAAGATGATAAATTTTTGAACACGGTGTCTTGTTGGAGCCAGCAGTTCAGTGTGTGGGAAGACCATGCACCAAAATGTCAACACCAGCGAGGCCTCCTTGTCAAGAATTTTTCATCTATTTCTATGGCGTGTCTCGTAGCGCAAGCATTGACAGTGCCTCTTCTCCGTGTGCCATGCATATTGATAGTCATCTGCTACGGCTCCCGTGCCTCTCGTTTGCATTCCCGTTTCGTCACGTTGCTAACACATTGCTTGCAAGAAATGTTCACAAGTGGCGCATGCCTGTCATCCTTGCAGGTTTTTAACATATTACCCACAGCGTCGCATCACTGCAGAAGATGCATTGAAACACGAATTTTTCAACGAAACGCCGGTTCCCGTGGACCCATCCATGTTTCCCACGTGGCCAGCCAAGAGCGAATTGGGTCACCGAAAAGCACAGAGTCCCAAGCCCCCATCTGGTGGAAAACAGTTTGCCAAACAACTGGTGAGTTGGTAGCCTCTTTTGAGAGGTGATTACTTGGAATATCCCAATTCTCTAACCTAGAGAGTAGTTATTTCTGAAACTTATGAAACTTGCATAGTGTGCCGAAAGCTTGCAAATGCATGAGCTGTTAGCTAACGGCACTGGCTAGCGGCCAGCCAACAGCTTATGCATGATGTGGGTTTGGGGGTGGGGGGGGGGGGGTATTTGTCCAACTTGAAATTTTTCAATGTGAATGTAAACTAAGTCGCCAACCGATTTTTCGAACCTGGCGGGGACCAAAAAAAAAAGTCCGTAAACTCAAATAGTTTGGAAAATTCGTTCTTGTCAGAAATATGAACTTTATTGCATAAGGCAGGCTTTAAAAAGTCCATGATTCTGCCTTGCCTCATATTACGCTTGGAAGCACTTTGGTTCGCGTGTACTTGCGCCAAAGTGACGTCGTCACCGTAAATGCTCGACAAAAGCGTCACCGCGGTGGTGATCTTCACTGCCGACAGCTGCGGGTGATCATCGTCGTCGTCATCCGAACCGCTCTCTGGCTGTGGCACAACGTGGCAAAGAACGCACAAAATTGTCATCGTCCCCACGAGCAAAGTCTTTAAGTAAAAAGTTTTTGCATAACGTTTGCAGGTGTTGCGGGTAAAGCGGACGCATTATGAGCTTTAGAATAGCGTTTGTTCCCCCTAGGGAAAAGTTTAGGGGCTTTTGCCCCGACACCAAACTCAAATGCACGGAAGCTACAGACAACACTTCGCAGGCCTCACGGGCCGCGATCGCGGCACGCTATTTCGAATTTTCTGCGGGCGGGCCGCGAACGGCGACTCGCGTTACGACCCATGCACAGTGGCAGCGACCACACCGCAAGGGCTCGCGGTGCGCTATTCTAAAACTCCCTAATGTCATTCTGGCAGGCACATTCACTTCACTACAGTGGCTAGAATAGTTCTAGCCACTGTAACTTCACCACTGCGCAGCTCCGCCTCCTCCCTGTGCGGTGCGATGATGACAGTGCTGACCACTATGGCCGACCGAAGACGAAGAAATGGTCCCGTGCCACATTTTCTAAAGCAGACTTGGCCTCCAAAACTTGAAATATGACGTTTGCTTTCCAATATCGGGGACAGGAAAGCCATTTTAAAATTAAGCCACTAAGCTTAGTCAAGCCAGCGGAAAATCCGACATGGCGACGTCTGTACAAATTCGTGGCGCAGCTCAAAACAAGCGATTTAGTCCAAAAAATTTAACTTTCGGGGGCAAATTTGTCCGAAAAATTAGTCGAAAAAATGCAATAATCCTATGGGAACCTTCAGGGTACACTTTTGAAGTCCGAAATATCCAACAAGTCCGAATTTTTAAAGTTCGAAAAATCGGTCGGCGACTGTATATACAAGTGCACATATAAATTCACGTACTACAAGCATGCAAAAGGAGCCCCGCCGCGGTGATCTAGTGGCTAAGGTACTCGGCTGCTGACCCGCAGGTCGTGGGTTTGATTCCCGGCTGCGGCGGCTGCATTTCCGATGGAGGCGGAAATGTTGTAGGCCCGTGTACTCAGATTTGGGTGCACGTTAAAGAACCCCAGGTGGTCAAAATTTCCGGAGCCCTCCACTACGGCGTCTCTCATAATCATATGGTGGTTTTGGGACGTTAAACCCCACAAATCAATCAATCAATCAGCATGCAAAAGGATCAATGAACCAACCACGCGTGTTTTTCCCCTGAAAAAAATTTCTGGCTATGCCCCCAGTCACTGGGCACATGGTTGTCAAGAATGTTGCCATACATAGGAGCAGGCTCTCAAGACTTCGAGCATTTTTCTTCTGGCATTCTCTTTCTGTTTTTTTTTTTTCACCCATTAGAGCATGCATTGCCTTTTTATCCTCATGTAATAGGAGCTGTTACAACATCGCTGACACATAGAGCATGCTAGACAAGCTGCGTTTACTATAAATTCTAATTTATTGTTGGTATTTCATTTGCAGGTGCTTTTTGTACACCACTGACAGGGCACCTGTTGCCTTTGGTTGAATTTCATAGTCTATGTAGCTTGACTTTGTGCACTTCATAATTGCAGCTTACCCATAAATCACAAAAGTTCTCTTTTCGAGCACACTTCACCAATTAATAAGATGTGTTGACCTGAAAAACATTTACTGATATATCAGGTTGTGGATTGTTAAAGAAAAGAAGACAAAATCAATGAGCAAGATGCGTGGTGCACCACGACTCAGGTTGTGGAGATGTTGCTGGGCTTATCGTGAGTGTAAGGACTTCTTGAGGCCTGTGCCTAAATGTAGAACCATCCTCGAGCACTTTATAATGCTGTTCATTAAACCTGTTTCTGAAAGCACTGTGATTAATTAAAATATATAGGCAGTGACACAATTATACAGTGCAGTTTCTGGGTCATAGTGCACACTGGCTTTAACTGATCACACAGTGCTTGAAAGTAAGTCTTTGCAACTCACACGCCTCATAAACTCGCTGTGTGACTGATCTGGTCGATCAGTAGACCTAAACATGCCATCTAGTCAGTTACTGACATCATAATCAAGGCTGTGTAGCTGTGTTTCTTCGCATTCTTCGCATTTTTATTGCTTGTGCTTAATTGCTTAATGGTCGCTCCCCGAGCTTGTTTTGGTATGCAATGCCCTTGACGTTTTCAGGTTCTTGCAAGCAAAAGCATGGCCTCTGAAATCTGTATTTACTCTTTAAAATACAAAAATGGTGCCTACGATGTACTTTGAAAATGAGGTTTTGCACTCGCAGCTAACAAAACTCGGGCCTTTGTGATCTCTGTTTCCTGCCTAGAGATGCCATGTTGACGTAGACTTATTGACTTTGGAGGTGTCTCCGCTGGTGATAGTCATTTGCTGCAATCGTTGCCTTTGCTTATTTTGTGTTTTTCACTAATCATGCATTGTATAGTGTATTTTTAGTACTTTTGGTGCCTTTGTAGTAGTTGCATGTGCAAAGGCTGGACATTCCTGCCATACACAGGAATTGGGGAGTTTTTGTAGTTTCCAAACACTCCCCAGTCTTGTGGGGAGCTCTCACAGGTCGCAACGTCTTGTGACAGCATTATTTAGTTAGTGGCCATGCAGTCCTTGTAGACAGGGTGGTGAATTTTTTTCTTGTGTGAACTTCCTTGGAACGGGGCCTATTATAGTGGTGCTGACAGACACTACAGAAACAAAAACCTATCGTCTTTTCTTTTTTTACAACAGAAGAGCACTAGAGCTTCCGGTTGCCACAAACATAAGTCAACATGACGTCCTAATGTAAAAGTGCGTTCAAAACAGTTGTATGTATCTGTAGCTGTGCTTTCTTTTTTGGGTGCCGCTCCTTCACATTTCACTTTACGATGCTGCTCTGTTGGTTTGTGTATCATGGATTCCCATTCGAAGACGCTAACCACTGCGCCACGCCAACATGTGTATCATGGCTCATTTTAATTAGCAGTTATAATACTGCGAGTCCCCCATAATGCAATCACCTTGTTTTGAGATGTCCTTTTATCGTCGTTATTGCGTTTGCAACCTCGCCCGCAAATGTAAAAGCTTTTCAGCTTTCCTACGTGAGCTTTTGCCTTTGCTGCCACTACGTGGATGGACTTGCACGAGCTCAGCTGACTTTTGTCGTCGTTGATTTCCTGACCAAAAACCTAAACATTGTATCACTCGCGCTGCTCTTGAATCAGTTGCTTGAGTGCAATCTTTTCAACTTACACTCTTCATATGCAACTTCCCGCAACAACATGGCTAAATGTAGGCTAGGCCTCATCACTTTTGGTGCTCATTGGTGGCGGTCGCGCTTAATCCAAGTAGCGTTTTTTGTACGGAATCAACATAACTCTTTTCGGTGGTTCTACTTGAAGGAAAGGGGGCACTTGTAATTTCAGTCGTGGTAAATGCAAATAGTCTAGGTTGCCTGAAACATTATCGGCCAATTTTCGCAACGTCACTTTCTTTCTTTTCTTTTTCCCAGGTTCATTTCGTTGGCAACGCAAGTATTTTGATGCGAACTTTTTGAAATTTGAAGGCACATCGCATCATATGCCTCGATTCTCGGACTAGCGAGACTGCATGCTCAACACATTTTGCGCTCGTATAGCCTATGAAGAAGATCTTTTCAGCTGTAGCACGAATATTCGCAACTTTGTCAACGTATAGGTTATAAACGGTATATGCTGCAGTTAGAAATAAAGTTTCCGGAAATTTTACTAAGGCTAATTTTACCCCGCGGAAATTTTGCCGCGTAATTGGAGTCGAACTTTCTTTAAAAAAAAAGAAGTGCACCTATCATGCAAGTAAATGCAGTATATATAGCACAGGGAAAGTAGCACTTCAAAGTAAAGCTGGTGCATGCAAAAAAAGACATGTGGGACGCAAGAATAAGCGGGGATGGGCGCAAACTTTCACCTAACTTTCATTTTTTGTCGCCTTGTGCTTCTTAACGACTACTGGGCTTCACGAGCGCTTGTGAAAAAACAGGGTGAGATGCTGTGTAGTCTCCAGCTATTTATTCGTCTCTTTTATAATAGAAATAGAGCCAAGCTTCTTTAACCTCCCTGCCTTTTCTATCTATTTCTGTCTCTTTCTTCAATATATACTCATAAAATAAACATGTGTAAGTAAAAGTGGTCACATGGTTACGATCAAATAGGTTACAAGAAGGCACTCAAAAATATTGCGCTATCAAATAGTGACATAGATGTGTAGCTTACACGAGCATTAGACAGTTATAGTAAACCGGGCTTACCGGGATACCGGGCGTACCGTGATACCTGAATGGAAGTGCGCATGCGCAGATACGTACATTACCTGTACCACTTACCGTACGCGTGGTATTTTTCAGATTTAAGGTTACTGTGGTAGCGTAAGTGTACATGGCGTACGTAAACATAGCGGCATTCTCGGACGCCTGCTTTGAAGGGAATTTGGCATAGTTGTTGAAATATTCATCTTGTTCGCAGCAAACGACTGTTTAAAGTGGCTTCGCTTGCCTTCAGTTAGCTTCGATGACCGAGTATTATGAATAAGTTGTCGTAATTTTTGAGATAGCTTCCCATTTTAAACGCGTCTAGGCCTAACTACGAGATCGATGTAAACAAATCGGCAATTTTTTTTGCGTTTGGTGCGTGGTTCATATTTTATTATTAGTAAAATAAACTCATAACAATGCTTCGCACGGCCGCATAGGCAAACATTCTCGTTTTCTTTTCCTTTTCACTGTCTTTAACTTAATAACCATTCGATAGGTGGCACCACCGTCTCAGCTGGGGCACGTAAACCACGTAAAGGCTATTCCGCTAAACTATAAGACGCTGTCCACAACGAATGTATGCTGCATGGCAACGCCATTCTCTTAACTTCCGCTATCACGTTAACCGTAAACTATAACTGTCTATTATCTCTTACAGACATACGGGGTAGAGAACAGTTTCATCTATATGTTGTTTCTTTTGCAAAACAGAGAGGCGAGCATGTTGGTACTGATTCGTAATAGCATACTTTTACGCCATAATGAATTTCTTTTGCAGATGTTTTGAAAATCGCATGCACTCTTGTGTAGTTTGGCATACATACTAGTATGCTTTCCAGACACAGCATTGTTACAGCGTGTGAAAGTACACTGGGTGATTTTGTTCCTTCTTGGTGCGTTTCTTCAGGGCGAAGGAGATGATGAAGGACTCCTGGCAGCCGCAGGCTTCCACATGAACATTCCCAGCAAAGGAAGCTCAGCCAAGGGAACCGGCTTCAGCCTCAAGTTTTAGCATTGCCACAAAGCACCACTGTTCAAACTCTTGTCAAAGAAACACTATTATGTATATAGTACAGCATCAGGAAAAATGAAATGTCTCATTGTTACCAAACGCTTTCTCTTTATAAAAGTATGATCCATAATACTTTGTCTTCTGTTCGATTTCTGCTTACATGGTTAAGAGCCTTTCCTGCATTGAGGATTTTTTTCGGGGTGGGAGGTGGTGGGGGGAGTAGGTAATATTGTCAAAAATATTCACACGGACGCTGATGCATTTTTCTAAAACAACAGGAAGACGAAGGACATCTTATGTATTCATCTTCTTCTTTATTATATATCTGCAAATGAGATAAGCAAGCTTCTGATTTCAAGCGTTGCTGTTGCATCGGGCAATAATTTTCTCACTCTGCCAGCAGGTTTGAAGTTTATTATTAACAAAGTAGCGATACATAAAATTGGTCGGTGCTCATTAAGGCACCTCAATGCAACGCTTGATGAGCCTGCATAGACAGCAGTTACTAAGTCACGTGCACTTTGGCAAACTCTGGCTACTGCCATCTATGCTGACGCCGCACAGCAGCTTATCAGTGATTAGAGACCCCTTTCGAAAGGGTCCTGAAACACTTTTCTGAGTGATTTGATTCCACTCCTGCATCGAATGCTACAAAGTGCGCCAAATTGGATTTACTGTGCCATCCTGGTAATACGCGAATGAGTATCAGGTGACAGGGTGGAAAAGCTCGCAAATGGTGCATTTTATTTGCAAACAAGAAAGATGGCTGCCTAACGCCCCAGAACGAAAGCTCGAAAGTTGCCAAAAGGCAACCTCGTAGCCTATCGGAAATTTTCGTTTCCAGGCAGTGTCAAAAAGTAGCCAGTTGGCCCAAAGTATACCGCTGGAAAGCAACGCAAGGCTACTGATTGAGAAAACGTGGTGAACAGGACCCGATTTCTACTTTCACCTTCTATTCTTGAGATGAAGTAGCGCACCTTAAAGAAGGAAAATGGAGACAAGAAGTTGCGAGCGTCGTGTTGTTCTTGTCCTTGTTGTCCAAAGGGCGCTACTTAAAGGGACACTTATGTCAAATAACAATTTACGTGTTTACATGGGAGTGAAAGCTCAATGCATGACAATGTCTAAAACAGCAATATTATCAACAGCAGGGCTCTACTTAATGAAAAATTAAGGGGATTGCACGAGAACACATGCGCCGCAGTAGCACATTCGCAAAATGATCCCGAGGACATCAGAGTTACTGCCAACAATTAATCACTCATAATCGAACTAGCTGCACTAAATAAAGAACCTTTCGTGCATCAAGAGACGTAATAAAATGCTGCTTGTTCATTTCTGTTTGATTCATCGGAAAAAGAATCGCTAGATCTTACTATGGGGAATGGCACGAGTGGTTCAAACGTTCAGTTTTCGCCAGTTAAACTGGAGAGGTTGTGCCACCTAAGGGGGCCTCGTTGAACCAAGCATACTTGCCATCTAGGAGACCGTGGCAGGAAACAGTTCAATTGCTGTTTTTTATGCTGTGGCTCCCACTACTTTCGCTTTGCTTCTACTAGTGTTGGCGTCTGCGCATTAAAGACGGGCAACGTTGTACACTGCAACAGTGAATTTTCCCTTTCAGGTGGTAATTTGAAGTGTTTTAACGCGATGTGAACCACTAATACGTGATTTTACTTCAAAATAAGCCCTTCCATGACACAAAAGTAATACAACGAGGTTTCTGGACTGCTGTTTCAACAATCAACATCGACTTAATAGTTGCATTTAGTGTCCCTTTAAGTGTAGTGGGTGTGCTCGTGCGTTTGTCATCTCGTTTCCATACATGCCGGAGTTTTATACAGACCTGTGGCCCGTGGTGTTTAATCATCATTCCGCATGCATTTGAAGTTGGAGCTTGTTGGTCGGGTTTTCAGGCACAGCCCATGAAGAGCACTATACCTCCTCACTGTGCCGTATTGTTGAACATTGCCCGCTGTTATTTACCATCTGGTGCTTGCTGCATCAGTGCTGCCACTTTAATTAGATTTATGCAGCTGTTCGCTGTTTATTCTCTGAACTGTGCAGCATAGTCATGTTAGTTTGTTTTCGAAAGCCCTGTGGCTCACTTAATGCAAAACCTCCGGGGGTGTAAAAAATAACAGAAGTGCATGCAAATCTTGACTCATTTTCTTTTTAGGAACGCAAGTGCTGTTTATATAAGCATAGGAAAGTTTCGATATGTGTGCGCTCGCCCAAACAAACTTGGTTCGCACCTGGACCTAGGCCGCTGCTGCGTCCACGCCTGCACCTCAGACCTGTGTGGTGTTGCTGAGGCGCTGTCGCCAACACTAAAAAGTCCACTGTCGTCTCCTTCGAAAAGTTGAGGTAGTTTTATAAAAATAAATTTGAGCAGAGTGCCACCAACATACAACTACTAACCAGCAGCCGTGAACCAGCCATCGTGTATTAGCAGACATCTGGTGCACATTACATTGATTAAAGATATTTGTAATGTCGATTACAAATCCCTCACTTCAAATATATTTGTGTTTGCGTGTTTTCCTGGCTTTGCCGACTATCGTCAGCTAAGTGTGTTTAGATAAAAATCGGTAACGATTTAGGGTACTAGGTACTCTACTATGAGAGAGCATGAAATTGAATCCATCCCATGGGAGGCCCTGTTAACAAAAATTACATCATATGCAGGAGTGTATGATAATTCTGGCGACACAAAGTTCCTCCAAAAAAGAACTAGTTCCTATTTTACGAATGGCTTCCCGTGCTGCCACATTGGACTGTCTACCTTTGTGTTTAAATCTTCGGAGGCCCAGTCAAGTGAGTGAGTGAGCAAACTTTATTTAACCAGCGGATTAAGGCGTGGGCCTAAGCCGCACCAGGGGCGGTGGAGAGACCCTGTCTCTCAGCCGCCTCCCGTGCCCGCTGGATGGCCCATATTTGATCTGTGCGATCTGAGCTGATCAGCGCGGCTCTCCACCGCGCCCCAAGCTGTTCTGGGGAGACTGCATTGGCGTCCTTTATCTGTGTGCATTCCCATAACATGTGCTCTAAGGAGGCGCGTCTCATGCTACATAGTTTACACGAGTCATCTGGGTATAGTTCGGGGTAGATGCGATTTAGGAGCTTCGGATTGGGAAATGTTCTAGTTTGAAGTCGCCTCCAGTCAACCTCCTGAGATCTGTCTAATGTGGTGCTAGGTGGTGGAAATCTGCGCCTCGACTTTTGGTAGAATTGGATAATGTCGCAGAACCTAAACATTCTGTCCCTCTCCCACCACTCATCTCCTCCCAGTACCTCATGTGAAGCTCCATTGCGAGTGCGGTAAGTGAGACCTCGCGCTACGCGGTGAGCCTCCTCGTTGAGGTTGGGAATGGGGGACGCACACGGGGTGTGGGCTGGGAACCATATAATATACCTTTCTTCGAATTCCTCGGATGATATGAGATTTGCCTTGCGGAGGAGTATGTTGGCTGCCTCGGGAGATATTCTTCCTCGTGCATAGTTACGGATCAACAGGCTCCGACTTTTTTTTTTACATCCCCCAAAGAATCTCTGAATCTCGGCGATTCGTAGAGCAGACTGTGGCGATCATGTTTTCCGAATATTACAGCTACGCGCCGCGCAGAGCTTTCATCTTGAAAAACGATTTCCGCGTTCCTTTCCTAGGCCCGATCAAACCTCCTTTCACGCGTAGTGACTTAAGTCGCCGATCGGCGGTGACTCGACGTAATCGATTGGTCTAAACCAGTAGCGATGACGGACTACACCTTCCCCTCCCTGTGAGAGAAAAGGGGGGCGAGGCCGCGTGACAATTTGACAGCAGCTGAAGCCGATCTTATAATCCCAGTAATTTCATTAAGATATAGCACGTATTCGCAAAATTAATGCGGCAGCATGTTCACAAAGGATAAGTGCACATATTATTTATGTGTGAAGCATCTCTTGCTCGGGCTCATGGTCAGTCCTATGTACCGCGGCGTCGGCGGTGTCCGCAATCACACTACGCATGCGCTACTCTCCTCCTTCCCTCTCTCCAAGAACTGTGCGTTACTCTCTTCAATTCTTACCACCTTCCTGCGCTTGATCCCCCCTCTCTCTCTCATCTAGACATACCTCCCAGAAGCGTTAACACCCCATTGCGCATGCGCGTCCCCTCTTTCCTCTCCTACGTTCTCCCTTCTCTCCCCCCGCAACACCTACGCTCTCTCCCTCCTAGATCTCTTCTAGACATTGCTGCCCGCGGCGTTTACACCACCATTGCGCATGCGCATCCCTTCCTTCGGTCCGTTAAAACTCCAGACTAAGGAAGGCCACGTTAACACTGAGCATTCCGGCCGCCGAAAGTGCTCCGAATCCGGTTCGGCGGCGGCGAGTTCCGCCGAAAGGGCCCTCTCCGCGCCGATCGCTCTCGGACCGATTTTTGCGGCGTCTGCCGCCGAATCGGTCACCGCGGACCAATAGGAGCGCTAGTCAAGGAATTTTGAAAAATGGCGGCCAAGCCCTACTCACTTGTTATGCCGCAGTGCACGTAACTGAATGTTGAAACCAACGGGAGTTTAACCTATTCTGTGCCTACTTCGCCTCCGTATTTCGTGAAAGAGGTGACCGAGCTTGCTGTTGGCGTGACCGAGCTTGTTGCGGCCTTGCAGAGCAAAACAAACCCACTAACGCCGCTGGCGTCGGTGGTTTTTCTGCTCTTCGTGCATTACAAGACAGCCACTTCCCAACAAAGTAAGCAGTACTGTATTTTCTTGCTTCTTGCGTACGAGAACCGTCGAAGTATACACCACCGGATAGCGTAGTAGCGTTTGCAAGCCGCGACAACAACCGGGTGACAGCGCATCCATCCCGCGTTCGCCCCGTAGTAGATGGCATATTCGGCGGCGCGGGGCGCGTCCAGTGCGAACGACGCTGCGTTTCGGCGGCAGGGGAGTTTCGGTCGCTGTAGAAAGCGGATGTTTCAGTGTGAACTAGGCATTAGACGAATGTTTATTGAACCATAGAATGTTTCTTTTCTCAGAAATTCACCCGGCTTTAGCTTGCTCCTGCAAAAGAGTGGATCACTTTATTTTTTTCACTCCTTCTATCTTTTCCACTGGCCGCATCGCACAATTAGCTAGCTGATCACACGCCAAAAAGGATGGAAGTGTTGACCGAACTTTTCTCTTGTGAGAAAATTTCAGCGTGAGAGCTTGTGCGCGGGGTCTTAAAATGTCATTGGAAGAATGGCATGTGTGATACACTAAAAGCGAGGGCCTTCCCTTACAATAGAAATATATAGCGTAAAAGCTTGTGCGCTCAATTGGTACCACAATGTTCACAGATTGCTATGTGTGATACAATCAAAGCTGGGGCCATTTTTACGACAGAATTCTAGCGTAAGAGCCTGTGTGCGCGGTCCCAAAACGTTGATATAGGGAAGTGTTATGTGTGATACGTTATAAGCAAGGGTCTCCTCTTTTGCGCCTTCCCATTTTGTGGTTCGTTTCTACGCAGCCCGCTGTCTGCCGGCTGGTCCGGTGGTGGTGGTAGTGGTTAGAAGAAAGAGGAAAAAGGCACCTAATTTCTGTCTGCCTTCAGGCGACACGGCGCAGTGCCTTATAGTGGTGGGGAGAAGGAGGGATAAAAAGAATAGAAGGAAAATAGACGGAGAAGTAGACAGGCAAGCCACGGAAAAAGAAGGAGATAGGAAAGTGGGGATCCAGTCGAAGCAGTGCAAGGGCGGGGCGCCACAATGCGAGAGCTGCACGGCGTCAGGAGACCGCGGAGGGCGAACCAGTCGGCGGGAGCTACACTGGCGTCGGAGATCGCGAGGGCTCAACCGTCTAGCTTGAAATCCTGCGAGCGAATCCCCTCTGCCGGCTGGCCCGTGTTTACGTATGCTGTTGGTGGGCAAGCCGCCCTCTCAACTCCTATCTTCGCCTCCTTCTCCCTTCTTTCCGTCGCGTTGCTCGTGCCGCGCGAACACCGAGTGCCCGCTCCCTGCGATAGGCTGCTTCGGATGCTCGAGAACTCTCGGCGCCGCTGGGCAACAAGCAGAGAAGAGATGGCCCTCGAGGTTAACTTGTGAATTCGCACGAGGTGGCTGCGTCGCCTTAGCCGCAAAAATTCTTATTCGTTAGCCAGGACCTCTGGCGGTTTATTTATTTATTTATTTACCCTCAGGGTCAACAGGCATTACAGAGGGGAGGGGTAAAAACAACGAAACAAGTTTGTAAGTACAAGAGGCAATGCAAACTCACATCTGTTATCACCGATGTGAGTTTCTCTTGTCCTCTCCGATACTTTATTATTGCGTGTGTGCTTATTAAGAATATGTGTAACCCTTTTCTGTACTCGCTTCACATGTCACCTGATAAAATCGTGAAACGACCCGAATTCGCGTATAGCTTTCGGTTCTTAACCAAGGACTATGCGCGAGTAAAGCCCTCGTATGTGTTCTATGTAATATTTAAGCCCTAATTGTTTGTAGTCATTGACAACCGATTATCGCAACGAAATAACACATACCCCCTCCCCTTTTCTTTTCCTAAAGCGCATGGATAGCAACCAGAAACGCGTCCATCTTACCATTTATCATGGTGTTACAAGGGGAATCATGTTTTGCTCCGGCTCGTGATACTCAAGGCTTCGTCGATTGTTGTAGGCGCAATGCGCAATTGCGTGCGTATTTTCACTGGTAGTACATCCCTCTTTACCTTTTCATCCCTTGTTCCTCTTTCCCAGCGTAAGATAGCAAGGTGCCCCGCCGCGGCGGTCTAGTGGCTAAAGTACTCAGCTGCTGACCCGCAGCTCGCGGGAACTAATCCCGGCTTCGGCGGCTGCATTTTCGATGGAAATGGAAATCTTGTAGGCCCGTGTGCTCAGATTTGGGTGCACGTTAAAGAACCCCAGGTGGTCGAAATTTCCGGAGCCCTCTACTACAACGTCTCTCATAATCATATGGTGGCTTTGGGACGTTAAACTCCACATACCAATCAAGATAGCAAGGTGGGCGCGTTTCTGGTTGCTATCCATGCACTTTAGGAAAGAAAAGGGGGAGAGGGGGTATGTGTTACTCCTTTCGATGAGTCCTGATGCGCCACGTATCTGTTTGTTCTCATAGAGCGATGTTAACTCTCTTTTGGCTCTCCGACGAGAGGATAATGATCCTCAAAAAAAAGTCCAGGTGTCTCTTCAAAAAGAGTAACACACATAGCAGGTTAGTACTCAGAATAAGGAGTATACCTTCTTTTTTTTTTATTCCTCCTTGAACACATTTGAAACCCAAAGTTCAAATGTGTCCACTTATTGCCGCAGCTGGCTGCAGAAGATAGAACAGTGACTACGTCGCTGATGGTTTTGCCGTCATCTTAGAGGTCTCAGCAGTGGCCAAACGTCACCACAGCAATGTGTTTCGTCTGGACAGTGTTGTACTTACGACTGTGTGCCGTCATCGGCTTGGCCGTCAGCGTGGACGGCACTCCACTAGACCCAAGCATGTGAGTGGTGAGGTTAGCGTGGACGATAAATGACCGCTTAAGCTGAGGTGGACGGTAACGTGCACTGATAAGATGGAAATGTCAAAAGCAAACTTGCTCGGCCCATCCGCTGTGGTTGCGAAGATTGAAAGGAACCTGATCAAGACTCCGCTAGGTCAGGTTCCTGATGTGGCCATGACCAACGTTTACTATGTGGCAGAATTTTGTTGTTCTTGTTGTTGAGTGGGGGGGGGGGGGGTGAACCCGTGTTGCACTGTGGTGAGGGTGGAGGGGAGTGCTAGTCCAGCTTTAGTAGGGAGCACGTTCTTGTGGGCCTCAGGGGGGCAAGAGCCATTTGCCCTTTTCGCGCCCTCCAGCCGACGCCCATGCATGTGGCGAAACACGAGAGAAGAGTGGCAGTTCCCTGTCACCACCACCTATCCATGAGGAAACAATACTGTTTTGTACAAGTGCGTCAGCACGGTAGAGTATAAGTGAATATTGTCGCGCTTAATTCCCTTCCGGCAGTCGGCAAAAAGTCCATATATTCGTGATTCTGTATATGTTACGTCTCGTTCTCAACTTCTTTAATGGTAATACAAGAAATTACTTATATAGGATAATTAACTAGTAACTGATGGTAACTATAAAACACAGGCAGAAGTTCAGGGGAAGATGGAAGCTTGAAAATATTGAAAATTCTTGAACAACAGAACGCTTGAAGGAAACAAAATTGCTTGCCGAAACGCTGGCCCAAGCCACAGGTCCTGTGCGAGGACTTGTCATATCAAACAGAGAATATTTCGTAAGGTAACTAATTGATAATAAGCATCTAAAGTTTAGTATATGGATGCGCGATAGCGAAATTATTACAATCGTGTTAGAATGTTACTTACATTCAGCAGAATTACCGTTTCATTGTCGGAAGCCTCAGCGGTTCATCGGTTGAAAAATCGGACATCCAGCGCCATCGTGAATACGAATGGTGCTAAGATTGCCGTCACGTTATATACAGTAGATGCTGAATGTTTAGGAGTACAAATTAAAATAAAGGTAAGGTTATTAAAGTGTGAATAAGTCTACAATAAAGTGAATCAGGCGACTTGAGTGCGATTCAAGAATGGGTGGATCGAGGGGCTTGGTTTTGAGTCAATCGAGAATGAATCAAGTAGATTTAGTTAGCTAATTTTAGCCAATCAATGTTAGCTAATGTGAATCTAGAACGTGTAAAGGTGCAATGGAGTAAATAAAGGAAATAAGAAGGGATTCAAGTGAACTAAGAGCACCTCGTAGAGATGCATTGACGCGTCGTCGCCTTAGCACTATAGCTAAAGGAACAAGTTGACTATTTTTTTTTGTGTGTGTGTTCACTCCTCTTCGCAGACCAAACGCGTGCGCCTACTGAAAATCGGAGATGGTACGCGTTTCCGAGCCGTCCAGGCGAGCCCGAACGCAGATGGTAAAGATCAGAACCGCCAACTGTACCGACGCTCAGTCGGAGTGCTTTGAATACCAACCGAGGCAGGTGATGCTTAAGAGACACCAGAAAGAGATACGTTTGGACTGGTGAAGTGTATATTAGTGTAAATTGAATAAAAAATTTTAAATTACGCATATGCATGTAAAACACATTTGGGTTGTACACAAGAATTAACGTTTACGCGTCAAGGGCGAATCAGTGATCGTGATAGCAAAAATTTCGAATGTCATTAAGTAACGCTGGCAAATAAATTCTTGAGCATTCGACCTAGTGTAACTCAACAAAACGCCGGTGTAAGGAAACGCTACCGTTTATCGAGTGAAGTGACCTTCATGATCGCAATCTGAGCGGTGAGAACAGCACGTACAAAGGTATGAGTTGTCTGCTAATCCTAGTCAAGGCAGGCCACGTGAGACCACGTCCATCAGCTCCAAATACGCAGTTTCGCGTCACCTCTCCGGGACCACCCATTGGCCTCTGCACATCTGAAGATGGCCGGTGCGTTTCCCCTTCGCTGGAGGCGCGATCATCGGCTGCCCTCGTACACTTTCACTGGCACATATGCAGTGAAGCTTCGGCGATACGAATCTCGCAAGCTCACCAGAAATATTCGTTGCTTGCATCCGAAATTCGAAACACCGGAAAATGTGGAAATTTAACATGCGTCAAAAGAAAAATGACGTTCGTTTTCAGTCATTTCTGTGGAGTGCCGCCGCAACATGATAAACAGCCCTCGATGATTTCCAGTAAAATTTCCAGACGCCAAGGATCGTACTTGCACACGTAAATATACGCCCCGTACGCGAGTGTGTAATTAATGAACCAAATGGGCTGTAACAGGTAGTAGCCCCTTCCTAATCTTTGTACGCCTTTCCGCATGACACCAGAGTACTGCGGCGGGAGTAAATTATCTTTACAACATCTCCTTGTTGTTAATAGATTATTATCGCTGAAGTGTCGGGGATGTTTCCCGGGAGATTTACGGATACCGAGACCTCTTTCTGAACTCGCCCAACCTTCATAGAATGTTTTATGCACAATGACAAGGCTTGCATCGACGTAGCAGGTACTTGTAAATCAAGGAGGATTAAAGAAACATTGCTGGAGTGGAAGCTCCCGCAATGCCTTGCCAGCAGAAGTGAAGCCAGCTTTTGTCACTGCCAAGATGGCGGAAACATGCCCTTTTCTGATATTGCCCACTTAAAGATCAAGTGGCTTTGATATGTTATGTAAATGCTACATTAGTTCTATATTAAAAGATGGTTCTTCCTGACCAAATAACACACAGAAAGGAGTATGGATGATTGAATATTCAAAGAATTTTGCTTTCAATTAGAGGCCCAGTAAAGAAAACCCCTAACTGTAAGACGCACTTGGAGCACTATGTGACCCGAAAAAGTTCCCACATTTAACAAGTTGGACGTGCGATGGAAACGCTTTGTTTTTAAACGCCGAACTGTATAACATGCCCCTAGTAAGATGGCTGCCACAACCGCTATCTTGCCAGAGGAACGGCTTCACTTCTGCGCAATAATTTCCACTCCAGCAATTTTTTTATCCTTGTAAATACGGAACGACAGCAGCGCGCGTCGACGCATCAAAAAAAAATGGCAGCATATCCACGGAATGAATGATGGAGAGTGGGGCGAAGCATTCGTCCGTCCATGCGTCCGTCTGTGTGACCGTCCATGCGTCTGTTTGTGCGCCCGTCCCTGCGTTCTTTCATGCATCCGCCCCTGCGTCCGTTCATGCGTCCATCCATGCATCTGTTTGTGTGTCCGTTCGTTCATCTATTCAACACTCCAAGTCCCACCATCTCGCATCTTTTTATCATATATTTCCCATATAGAAGCACCGCCATCCAGCGGACATTCCAAGGACTAAACGAGAGGTGGCACACGCACACTTTCTTACGGCCTGCGCTTTGGGTCCACTTCCCACCTTTAACCACCTCGAGTTCATGGTATATTCTAGTTCACTGTATTCATGGCACTGCGACCAAACGCTCTCTAAACCTTTCGAAAACCAAGGAGGTTACGCCCAGCGAGTATAACGTAGCAACCTTTCCCTGTCAGATAGGGCTCAATTTACATGCCAATGGCTGCTAATGAGAAATGAGAGACAGGAGAATTCGGCTTTTACTTTCTTACGGCTTGCGCTTCGTATCTACTTCTCATTTTTAACCACCTTGAGTTCATTCATGGTATATACAAGTTCATTGTATTCATGGCACTGCGGCTCAACGCTCGCTAAACCTTTCTAAAGCTAAGGAGGTTACACCTAGCGAGTATAATGTAGCATCCCTTTCTTGTCCGATAGTGCTCAATGTACATGCCAATGGCTGCTAATGTGGATCGTAGCGTGCGCGTTGACTAAAAGCCGAATGCTCATGTCTCTCATTCCCCATTAGCAGCCATTGGCATGTACATTGAGCACTATTTTTTATTGTTAAACAACGCACAGAAGAAATCTCTCACTGGCACCACCTTGGTTACACCTATTAGTGTTATACCTATTTCGGGTATGTGCCACTGGTGGTTACATACGAGGGACGCCCAAGCCACGCCATAAGGAGCTTCGCCCCTAAAAAAAAAAAAGCGCAACGCCAACACCATATCTAACCTAAACGTGAAGGCACACAAAGGCGCATTAGAGCCTCCAAGATTGGTACGCACAATCTCGGAGGCTAGGACGCGACACTGCAGGTTTTTATAACTTCGGCGCAAGAAAACTATATTTCTACAACGTGTTTCTGACGAACAGGAGGCGTGGCGCTCATGTCGGCGCTTGGGTTCACCGTGCCCGCTCGTGCTCTTCGCGTGTTCGTGTGTACCTGATGTCACGGGGACAAAATCGCCTCGCAACAACCGTACTTCAATATATTGTAGGTCAATTGGCCTTGGCTTAGAAGAACCGAGTGTTGGGCGAGTTGGTATTCCATTGTGAATGCCATTTTACGCAAAATAAAAA
The DNA here is from genome assembly GCA_013436015.1 of Rhipicephalus annulatus. Taxonomy (NCBI): domain Eukaryota; kingdom Metazoa; phylum Arthropoda; class Arachnida; order Ixodida; family Ixodidae; genus Rhipicephalus; species Rhipicephalus annulatus. The sequence continues at coordinate 90,547 of WOVY01015317.1, forward strand.
AACGAACATAAAGCAAGAGAGCAAACAGGCGCAGTTCTAACAACTGAAGTTTATTTTCAGAAAAATAAAAGAAAAGCAAAGACACGTGGTTATGATTACAGGTTGGTGGTTAGATAATCGATCTCGAGTTTATGAAGGTTCACCGATCACTTCGCCGCACATACGTCGCCGGACTTTTGTATGAAAAAGGCCTCAATGATCTCTCACGTTGTCGTGTCTTTTAGGCTTGACAACACTTCCGTTTCATTTAGTAAAGGACGACATCTACAATCCTCGCAATGCAGGCAGATAGTGCAAGAAGACTGCCCTTGCACAGGCGGCGCCTGTTTGTGCTCTCTTCCTTCTTGTCCGTTTTTTTTTTTTGCGCAAAATGCCATTTAGAAAAGGCCTTGGCTGGTACCAGAGAAAAAAATCGTATAATCTCGAAGTTCGTACGAGCCATGATGGTATCACCAAGGTTTTACTGTAGAACATACGAGACCAGGGCGATGTCATCGCCCCTCGACCATACATGGGACATGACGGTGACGGCGACAACTAAAATTCACCTGGAGTGCCCATTAATTACTATCAAAATTTTAAAAAATAGTCCCATGCTTTTGTAAATTTTGCCCATTCTCCACTCTAGACGTATCATCAGATAAGGCGGCCAATAGCAATAAAGGTGCATACGATTGACAAGCCAGCTGAGAATTAAACACTCAGTTATAGAAAAATCGAAGTTAGTTTCTTCTTAATTGATCAATATGTGGGGTTTAAAGGGCCACTCACCAGGTTTGACAACTTTGAGCTGACAAGCGCAATGCGTAGACGAGGCGTTCATGATCACGTTTGCCAAACTTTGCAACGCTACGCGCCGCGGAAATTGGTCAAGTTTCAATATGAAAGCTGCTTCTCCTTCCCTCTGCCGGCGCACGCGTAGAGAATGAGGGCATGACGTAGGCGTAGGAATGGCCCTACGTACACGGCAATTAATGCAGGACGTTGGTCCTCTACGTAGACGAGTCTGCTCTGACGTTGTCAACAGTATACCACGTGACATGGCAAACATTATTTGACACAACATGCGTAGTTTATGTATTTGTTGCTTAAAGAGATCAATAAAACTTGAAATATATAATAAGACGCAATAAAAATTGTGCACGTTTTCCTTACGTTTTTTTTCCCATGAAATGCTACGAGATGCGGGGCTAATGTGCCAGCGTTTCACATGCGTTCGGGTTCCCTCGGTCAGTGCAATGAGCAGACGACCGCCGTGGAACGCTCCTACGCGTTCGCGCACTCATTGTGCTCATGTATTCTACCGCGTCTAAGCCAGCGTTTCCAAACAATCCCGCAGAAACAGGCAGAATACCACAAAATAACGCTGGTCAACAAAGCAACGCTGCTCGCGTTCTCGGGGGTTGGACTTGTCTGGGCACGTGATGCGCACGTCACCTCAAGGTCGGGTGCTGGAGAGGGTGGGGAAGAGATTTTGCTTGCGAAGGCTACGCGGAGGAGCGGCAAGGGTTTCGAGTTCGCCTCCTCTCATCCTCGTTTCGCGCCGCTTCGAAAAACCTGTTTTCTCCGCTTGTGATGAACCGATTCGAAAAATTTTTTGTGGCAAATTGTTCCTCATAGGACACCCAATTACTTCCACTGTCTAACTGAAGTTCGGCATGGGGCCTGGTGAGTGGCCCTTCAACGTCTCAAAACCACCATATGATCATGAGAGACGCCGTAGTGGAGGGCTCCGGAAATTTCGACCACCTAGGGTTCTCTAACGTGTACCCAAATTTGAACACATGGGCCTACAGCATTTTAGCCTCCATCGGAAATGCAGCCGCCGCAGCCTGGATTCGATGCCGCGACCTGCGGGTCAGCAGCTGACTACCTTAGCCACTAGATCACCGCGGCGGGGCTTTCTTCTTAATTTTTTCATTAAAACACCAGCACAGGCGTTCGTCGGTTTGACGTCACAAATTTGAGATTAGCCCTCTCCTATTTAGGCGACTGTGGTTAGTAAAGTGTTCTCAAAATTACTTGCATGTTCATATTTTGGTTCGTTTAGAAAATGACTTAGTCCGCTTCCCGTCCGCTTGGGATGGGAAGACACTAGAGAGTTTTAGTACTGCGTACGCTGCGTACGTGGCGGCGTTGCGTACGTAAGGACGCCACGTTCTGCGTAGTGCGCATGCGCAGACTGCAACGCGCACGTATCGCATTACGTACGCAGCCGCTACATACGCACGCACGAGATGCGTGCGTGCGTACGTAAGAGGTGATGGCGCCGCTTTCGAACAAGTTCGCGAAAGCGCGAGACTTCATTTTACAAAATGGCGGCATCGAAGTAGGCAAGCACCAAGCGGCTCTGTGGCTTAAAATATGGCTATAATCTGGCTATAACACTTGGATTAGCTCACATTGGCTGTCAACAACACGTGCTTCTATTTTGATCTACCAGATGGCGCAACACGCTTCACGCTCGTTACGTACGCGGGTACTACGGCGTGCTAAAAGCCGATTAGTGGCAAACGACGCCACGTAACGCAAGGCGCTTGCGTGATGCGCACGTAGCACCATTCCGCAGTACTAAAACTCTCTACTGTCAAAATCACGACGTCGTGCCTAGCTGGTGCGGGAACTTGAAGATGGTGTACATCTTGAAGACTGCGTATTAGAGCAATAATAATTGTTGGGTTTAAACTTCCCAAAACCACCATATGATTTTTGAGAGATGCCGTAGTGGAGGGCTCCGAAAATTTAGACCACCTGGGGATTCTTTAACGTGCACCCAAATATAAGCACATGGGCATCAAGTATACTTTCGCCTTCATCGAAAATGTGGCTGCCACGGCCGGAATTCGATCTCTCCGTCCACGTTTTGTTTTTGTTTTTTTGTTTTTTGCGCCTATGGGTGTCAACGTAAAAATGTTTTTTTTCTCTTTATTGTAGATTTGCAATGCACTAACACAATAACACAGATAATATAGCTCACCCTATGTCCCCCAAACGAAATGTCTCTTGAACGAATTAAGCCTCGAGCGGCCCGCAACACCATATGATCTGGGTTTTGGAGGACCATATAAAAGTTTATCCAATCCAATTCAATATATAAGCCCATCCTTGAGCGGAAGCTTGGCAGACAAGAATAGGCGCCAAAGTGGTAGGATAAGAGGAAGGTCATCTCCACATCCCCGCACCGAATGCCAGAGACGGCTTGAACGTCAACAGCGTTGACATTCGGTTCGTCTTAATCATTAGTTTACTGTATTGCGTTTAATTTAATGTGATGTAAGTAAAAAGAAATGATTTTATGATAAAGATGATTAAAAAGAAATAAAGCTAACTGTCGTCCGAAAAGCTCGTACAGAATAATTCCTTACAAAATGTCGCTTAAAACGCGTGAAGGTATGCCCCTTCGTAAACGGTTATCAGCTTGAGAAGCTCATTTGCGAAACGACACGTTTTCCATTTTTTTCCTCCTCGATACACTTTGGAGAAGGTCGCTAGGGGGCCACGGTGTGCGGACGCACGTCGCATCGGCTCCGCAGATTTTCTATGGTTTTCGGCGATTTATTTCCAGCCATTCAGTTCAGAGTATTCCCAAGTGACTGCGAAAGTCCTGTGGTCTCTCCCGATACTATTTGGGCAGGTGAGCCCGTGTTTCGGTCACTTTTCCAAGATTGCCCGTACCGCCACGCTGGCACGACAGTCAAGCCAGTAGACAAGTGTTGCGAACGACGGGCCGATCCCGCCGAAGCCACCTCCGTTGCGAACGACGGGCCGATCCCGCCGAAGCCACCACTGTTGCGAGGCCACCTCCGAAATCCCACCGCTGACCTCCACTGTTGCGAAAGACGGCGACGCCAACACGGTCCCGAAGGCGCCACTGCGTTCAACTCCGCCGGGAAGGTCACCAGCCGTTTGGTAGCGTATGTTTCTCAGCTCGCGACTGCTTCTGCGCAGAGCTGATAAGACGAGTGGACGAGACGACGGTGAGTTAAACAAGGTTTATGTACAGCATATATACAGAGGCGTTACAATTTCGGCACTGGGGCCGACAGAGACTCGAAGAGCCGAGCTCTCCTCTCTAACACATAGATCAGCTTTTCGCCTAAGACCGCCGACTCACACACATGTCGGCTCTCCGACACGGGGACTCCTCTCCATAGGACCGCCGATCGCGACGCGCCACAGGGCTTCTTTTATTTGCACTGGGTCCAACCAAAATGTCCAATCAGAAGCGCCGCTGGTCGTCAGGGCAGATTCCTCCAATGGGGTCGCCGCTGGGCCACGTCAGACCCCCAGACACGAGGACGCCGGCTCGCTGTCACGTGCGCTGCTGACTCACTGCACGTGTGCAAGAGAGGCGTCGCGCGTGTTTACGCCGTTGAGTTGTTCGCGTCCGGCGGACTGCGGGCTGGCCTTGACCCAGATTGCCTTTTTCAGAGGCACGGACGTTTGACGAGGACTCGCTGGCATAACAGCACCCCCGCCGCCAGACAATGCACCGGAAAGACGAGCTGCTTCCACGGGGCTCGGATGTCAGGTGCGCTCGTTCGCCAGGTCCCTCCAGGTTCGCCTCCAGGGCCATGGGGAGAATACAGCTCCAGACTGTTCCGGGAATACAGCCCATTCTTGACGACGGATCCCAGCTCCACTGGCTTGTCGCCACAACTTGTCGACCAGCTTCACTCGTCTCTTCTGACCATCTTCGGCTTCAGCACTTGTCGATGGTTCTGCAACTTGCTAAGAACGGTTCGGCAACAAACAACACACGACACAAGCAAGTGCCCTCGGTCACCCGACAGAACACCAGACAAAGTATAGTACAACATATACCCAGCTAAGTGTCTATCGGAATTTCGTTCCCTCTACATCAAGAGGCACATGTGGGACACAAGACTCTTAAAATGACAACTCAAGATTTTTTTTCCACGTACAACAACGTAACGAATTAGAATACAACCTAAAGTTGGCTCCTTGAGCTCACTCTGGACGAGAGCGCTCAGCTAAGGTCGTGATGAGGTCAAAATTTTGCCCCGAATCGCCAGCCAGAAACCGAAAGGTTGAGAAGGTACTAGCTGGAACGCACTGCTCAATGCACCTGCATTAGCGTTTACCTTTCCTTTTTTTTGATAGCCAACGTCAAAGTTGCGCTGTGGAGCAACATGCTCCACTTCAGTAACCGGCCACTTTTAGGCGACGATACCTATGCGGCACCAAGAGCGGCTCACACTTTCGACGTTGCACAGGGGAACAACGATACGGCTTGCTACGGATTGACTCCTCACCGCTTAGCTCGATATCGTGTTTGATCACCCTCGTGTTTCCGGGGCGGTCCGAAAACACGTCTTCAAACTCGGAACCAATCTTTCTCAGGTCCTCTTTCTCAGGTCCTCCTTCACTTACGCTAGGCTCTAGGTTTATCTGCTCCCGGATTATTTTCGATCCCCCTTCAATTGCCTCACTAGAACTCAAAATTTCTGCTTCCTCTTCCTCTGAAGCATTCAACAACAGATTTACGACCGCTTGATGTTGAACGTATGGTTTCATCAAGTTGTAAATTTTGTCCGGCCGCCTTCCTAATTTCACTTCATAATTTGTATCGCAAGGCTTCGATAATACTTTGGCGGGCCCTTCCCAATCAACCTCAAGCTTGTTCTTTTTGAACGGCTGCAGCAGCATTACCTGACTCCCTACTTCAAAAGCACGCTTCTTCACCGATTCCTCGTAGTGCTCCTTCGACAGCACTTTTGCCGCGTTTTTCTGGCTTTCCACTAGCGCTTCAATTTGGCTTTCCACTAGCGCTTCAATCGAGAGATCCTCACGCTGCTCTCGAACGAGCGTCTCTCGATCAACTCTCGGCAGCTCGCTCCAACTTTCCGTTACAGGCGAGAGCGTTGCAACCCTCTCGCTCTGACTCAATGGCGCCATGTCGTCTCCCCCCACGCATACCGCGCCGGCCGTTTCCGCGACGGGCCGCTCGCGTGACTGCTCACATGACTCATGCGGAAAATTTCCTTTCTGGGGTTCCGTCGACCCGCCGACAAGGTCACTTGAGAGTTCACCGCATTGAACCAGATCAAGCTGCCGCGATAGCTTCCGCGCTTGCGATCGCAGTGAGGGCCCTGCACGCTAAGTTGGGGAAGAACGATTTGCCCTGCTCTTTGAGAAGCTGCTCTGAGTTGTTGGAGAAAAGATAAGGAAAACGATCATTTAGCGCGGCAGACACAGCCGCTTCAGTGCGAAGCTTACCGAACGGGCCTTCAATGACAACCGTGGCGATTGGTAAGCGAACACTCTGCTCCTCGGCGACTTGCCTGATCCACGCGCATTCTCCTGTGAAGTCATCCGGAGACACCAATGAAGGATGGACAACGTCCATGGTTGCCGCTGAGTCTCTAAGTGCTCGGCACGTTTTCTCATTCACCCTAGTTTCTTGGAGATACGGCTCCAACAATCGCATGTTTTTTTCTGATTCTCGGATCGTTGCGAAGGCAAACTTTTCCTGACAGTTTCTCGCGATATGTCCTTCCTTTTTACAGTTGTAGCAGATTAGCGGCTTCCGTTTGTTTTCCGATTCAAATGCCTGTGTGGTAGAAACCTCACTCGATTTCTCCGCTTCTGTTTGCCCTTCCCCTACACTATCCTTCGTAAGAGACGGGTCCTTCTTGAAATTACGGTGCGGAGCGGGTTTCCGTTGATCAGGTTTCTTTGAAAAGCCCTCTTTTCTTTCATCCTTTTCAACGCGCACTGCCCTGCTATGCAACTTTCGGCGAGTATAATACTCCTCAGCTAACTCAGCTGCCTTGTTTAACTGTACTTCCCCAAGTCTGTCCTGCAGCCAAAGTTTGACATCCTCCTCGATGCAGCGGTGGAATTGCTCCAATGCTACGCATTCCACCACTCTATCGCGGTCTTCATAAACACCTTCGCCCTTGAGCCATTCAATTAAATCGGCCTTAAGACGAAACGCGAAGTCAACGTGTGGCTCATTCCCCTTTTCCGCATACCGGAACCTTTGCCTGAAAGCCTCGGGTGACAACTTATAACGTCTCAAGAGCACTTCCTTAACCTCGTCATAGCTCTCAAACGCTTCCCTCGACAAGCAAGTTATCGCGTCGGACACTTCGCCGGGAAGAAGAGCTAACAGGTTCCGCGCCCAAAGAGACCGCTCCAAAGCGTTTCGCTCACAGACGTGTTCAAACTTGACGAGATACTTCGCCATGTCCTCGCCTACTACGAACGGTGGCAGTTGGTCACGAATTCTAAAACCGCTGACCTGAATCGTCGGAGAAGCTACGCTAGGCGCCTGCGAACACTGTAGGATTGCCAATTCTAGTCTTTTCATCTCAAGGCGCTCCTGTCTCTCGGCTTCCTCGCGACGTTCGCGCCTTTCAGCCTCCTCACGTTCGCGAGCTTCTCGCCTTTCAGCCTCCTCGCGGCGTGCTTTAATATCCACCCAGGCCTCATCGACTTCCTCAGCCGACACTCCCTCATCCTTCATGATCTCAAGGATCGCTTGCTTTCGTTTCGCACGGCCCAAAGTTATGCCGAGTTCCTCACAAATTTCGATGAGTTCCTTCACTTTAAGGTTCTCCATCGTTCACACTAGCCTCTTGCTGTTTGCCCCTGTTAACAATTTACTTGCCGTACCCACTATAAGCCTACTAGCAAGACGCGCAAGCAATTTTTCACACTCCCGTGTTTACCCCCTCCGCATTAACTTCGGTTTCAAAGCACTTCGACTTTGCTTGAAACGATCAAAGCTCACTTCAATGCTTCACACAGCCCTTCTCTAAACTACTACAACCTGAGCTAGAGTAGTCTGGTGAACTGAGGGGAAAACATCAGGCACTCACCGCATCGATGTCGCTGACGCCGGCCGATCCCGCAGCTGCCAACCACTGTTGAGAAAGACGGCGACGCCGACCCGGTCCCACAGGCGCCACTGCGTTCAACTCCGCCGGGAAGGTCACCAGCCGTTTGGTAGCGTATGTTTCTCAGCTCGCGACTGCTTCTGCGCAGAGCTGATAAGACGAGCGGACGAGACGACGGTGAGTTAAACAAGGTTTATGTACAGCGTATATACAGAGGCGTTACAATTTCGGCACTGGGGCCGACAGAGACTCGAAGAGCCGAGCTCTCCTCTCTAACACATAGGTCAGCTTTTCGCCTAAGACCGCCGACTCACACACATGTCGGCTCTCCGACACGGGGACTCCTCTCCATAGGACCGCCGATCGCGACGCGCCGCAGGGCTTCTTTTATTTGCACTGGGTCCAACCAAAACGTCCATTCAGAAGCGCCGCTGGTCGTCAGGGCAGATTCCTCCAATGGGGTCGCCGCTGGGCCACGTCAGACCCCCAGACACGAGGACGCCGGCTCGCTGTCACGTGCGCTGCTGACTCACTGCACGTGTGCAAGAGAGGCGTCGCGCGTGTTTACGCCGTTGAGTTGTTCGCGTCCGGCGGACTGCGGGCTGGCCTTGACCCAGATTGCCTTTTTCAGAGGCACGGACGTTTGACGAGGACTCGCTGGCATAACACAAGGCACGGTAGGCCTGACAAGTCGTCGGAGCAAGCGGGTGCCCCATCCGCTGCGCCGGCGCCCGAAATGGAATTCGTGCAAGTCGAAGGGGAGGAGATATCGCCGACGGAGTTCGGAAAAGAGCAGGGATGGTGCGAGATCAAACGAAACACCAAGAATGTGGGTGGAGACGCCGACCCGGCGAAGAACCAGCAAGCAACGCCAGCGTCTACCGATAAGGCGGCGTTTATACAGAAAGCGACGCAGTACGTGCGGAAGATCACCATGCCGAGCCGAATGCCCAACCCGTCGACGGATGACTACAAGATCATCGTGTGACCCCGGGATGGCTTCAACGTATCCCACTACCAGAAGGACCGCGTCCACTGCTGCATACGCAACGCTGCAGGGGTGGGGCGCGAGGTAGCCGAGGAGGACAGCGTCTGTCTCAATGAGCGACAAAGCGTTATTGTGGTAAGCACGCCATCAGAAGATCGCGCTAGAAGATATGGAGGAATTTGCAAGCTGCGAATTGGCGACCGCGGGTTCGAAGCGAGTGCCTACAGAGCGGCTCCGGAGAACACGTCCAAAGGCCTCATCAGGGGCATATCGCTAGACGAAAAGCCGGCGGACGTCGTGAGAAGTCTGGTTAACCACCGCAACCCGAACGTCCTGCATGTCAAGCGCATGGGAAACACGACCAACGTGATAATCCTTTTCGACGGCTACTACGTGCCTCGTTACGTGAACTACGGCGGTATGGTGACAAGGTGCACTCTTTACAAGAAACATATCCATATGTGCTAAGAGTGTGGTCGTCTGGGACACAGGGCCGACGTGTGCCCCAACCCGAACGACAAGAAGTGCCGTGGGTGTGGATGCGGCAACCCGCCCGACGATCATCGGTGCGAGCCGGTGTGCCAACTGTGCGGAAAGGGTCACCTCACCGGAGACCGCAAGTGCAAAGCTAAGTAAAAGACACCCTACCTAGTCAAGCGCCGACAGTGGGAACGCAGAATGCGCGAGGAGGCTGAGGCCGCCTACAGCAGTAGCAGCACCGTCAACGACGGGGACGAGGGCTACGGACGACGCCACGCACCGAGACGACGTCGCGGCAACAGTCGATCGGCCTCGAGGGAGACCCGCGCGCGGAGCCGCACTCGCTCCCGTACTCGTTCTCGCAGCGTCTCCCGACCCCGTTCAGCGAAGCCTCGCAGCACGTCGACGGCCCGAGCCAACCACACAGCTGCAGCCAAAGGCGGAGGAGAGGTTGACCTCCATAAATTGAGGTGGGTGGACGTCGCCTCTGGACGCGCGCCCAGCGCACCGCTAACGCGAACCGAGGCTGCCATTGATAGAAACCCAGATGTAGACAGACGCGGCAGCTCTGCTTACAAACGCAACAGCGACCCAGAAAGTCTAATGCAGAAACGATTGGATCAATTCGAATCAATAATCCAAAAACTACAGCAGGAAAATGCAAGGTTAAGAAACGAAATTGCCACGTTGAAGGGAAGGCCCCGACAGTTCCCTTTCCTCCTCCTCCTCCAATTAAACCCGTCGCAGCCGACGCGGCTGCTAGTACAGCCGAGAGTGTGGAGGAAGTCATGGAGGCTCAAGACGCGCACCCCGCACCCACTAAACGTAAGGCACTTGACCCGGAACAATTCGACGTCAAATCGCAGAAACGCAAGGAGAAACTCCGCGAACGAGTCGATAGACTCGACGACAAGGTAGACGCGATGATGACCCAACATGCGCAGCAAACCGCGCAACTTAACAACGCAATTGCTCAGCAAACCGCACAAACCGAACAGTTGAGCATTGCAATATCTCAGCTCACAAAAATGGTCGTGACGCTGCAAACGCGCATAGACAATATCGAAATGCAACTTCCGGGCGCAGTGGGTCGCCCAGTACGAACGACTGGGAAACCGTACTTTAGGCCGTTACCCGACGAAGAGGCACAGGATCAGCCGGACGGCAAATCATAACACGTACAGTCACCATGGCTCGACACGAAACCACACAAACACAACGCCCACAACAGCATAACACACGGAACACGTTCACTATCTGGCAGTGGAACTGCAGGGGGTACAGGAGGAAACGGGCGCTTCTCCAACAATTCTTACGTAGCCGGCAACGACCGGACGTAATACTATTGCAGGAAACCGATGACCAGGTCAAGCTGGCGGGGTACAAATCTATAGACGAAGCTGTGACCGCGGGAGCCCCACCGGCCGCTGCAACGCTAGTGCGACGCAACCTCACCGTGGCGCAACGCGAACTTATGAACGTTAGCATACCGCATGTACTCATAGAGCTTATCCCGACGAAAGGGCGCGGCCCCGGCCTGTTTGTGCTGAACGTGTATAGCAGACCCAAAGCCAGACACCGCTTTAGCACGTTACTGCGAGAGGCGCGCGAGGCAGCTGCCAACGGGCCCTTGCTCATCGCGGGCGACTTCAACGCGCCCCACGCGGCGGGGGGGGGGGGGGGGTACGGCTACGAAACCCCAAAAGGTAAGCGCCTTTGGGACGATGCGCAGAATGAGAACCTCGAGCTCATCACAGACCCTTCCGCGCCTACGCGCAGGGGCAACAGTGTATGTGCAGACACCTCACCCGACCTCACATTTACCAAGAACGTTGCTGGCGCGCGATGGCACAATACACAGGAGGACCTGGGTAGCGATCACTCAGTGATCGAGATCCAGGTCGACGCTGAACCTCACCACCGCGTTCATAGGGAAGGTACCAAGGGCAAGAACCACCGGCTGGTGGATTGGGACGCGTTTCGCAAAGTCCGGAAAGAGAAGAATCGTGGCAATGCGGCTATTGAGGATATAGATAGCTGGACTGCGACGCTCAAGGGGGATTTAGAAACGGCGACGCGGGAGGTTCCGCCAGAAGCACAGCTCGAAGTGGTAGACAGCAAACTCCTACACATGTGGGAAGCCAAGCGCAGCCTGCAAGACAGGTGGAAGCGTCAACGCCACAATCGAACGCTGCGCAGACGCATAGCACGGCTAAGCAGGGACATGGAAGAGCACGCGTTACAGGTATTGTTATGACCGGCGTCAGTAGGCGCCATGCTGTCGCTGAGAAGTGTAGCCGGGCCGCGTTCCCACGCCTGGAACCCAGGTTTTCTTGGAACCAGCGTCGAGGAGCGGCGCTCTTTTAATCCTCAAAGAAGTAGCCGACTCGCCGCTTGTCTATGCCCGCCAGGTATTGTCCCGGCTAGCCGGCGGATGAGACATCATGTCGCCACGAAGCTGTAAGTCGTTCCAGAGGGGACAACAAAGACAGCATATTCCTTTGAAGAAACGGCGACCGCCGCCACAAAGTGCCCTGCTAATTGAGCGGACAGATTGGCGGACCGTTTGATGTCTGCTGTCCGAAGCTTGGGACCCCTCGAACAGCGACATACACGACGAGCAAGAGCCTCTCTGGCGCCACCTTTAAGTGCATTGATCTTGACTCGAAATTGGATGTTCACGTGCGCCGTGCCTGCTCGTACCTTGCACCGGTTGTGTGTGTGTGATTGGTGTTCCCCGCAAGAAGGAGGAGCCCGACAGGGCTTATAAGGACGCCGCTGAGTGCGGGACGTCGCTCTGGACCAAGTAAAGGTTCAACCACCACGTTCGTAGTTTGTGATGGCTCTGAACTGTGTAGCGGTTCAACCACCACGTTCGTGGTTTGCGAACTCTTAACCTCATGCTGTAAATACTTGTAAATCGTGCCGTAAACCCTGTTCTGTTTTTCGCATCCTCCAACGTCCTGCTTCTTCCTTCGTCAACCGGAGCTGAGATCCACAACAACTGGTTGGCAGCGCTGGGATTCGAAGCTACAAGGGACAACAACAGTCGGCCCAGGAGAAGCAGCTGGCTCGAGACATGGATCAAGTATGGGTGAGTGCTTGGCTTCTCCTTTGAGTGAACCAGGTTCTAAAAGAGGGTAAATTTTAGAACTGGTAGTTAACTTTGCCGAAAGACTCAGTTTCGCCGTTTCGGAAAGTTATTTTGGAAGTAGCGAGCACTCAGTGCGATCATGGACTTACGGGAGCTGCAGAAGTCAGACTTGTTGCTGTTGTGTGAGGAATTGGGGATCGATACAAAGGGTTTGGCACGAAAACCCATAATCATTCAAGCGATTAATGATTTGGGGGCTGATGATGAGGAACTAAGTGAAGAATGGGACCTCATCATCGAAAGAAAACTAAGAGCAGCTCAGATGGAGGGAAAGAGTGGAGACGAAAGAGAAAGCCTCAAGCTAAAGTTTTTCAAACAAGACTATGAATTGAGTAAGAGGCTGGGACGCCAGCAAGGAGTACTTCTCGAAAATGAGGCAGTGTTCGAGATGTCTAGGTACATGCAGCCATATGAGGTATCATGGGATATGGGCCTGTATCTTAGACTCTTTGAACGAAAGTGTAGTGAACTGAAGTGTGAGCGAGACACCTGGTCTCAGAAGCTACGCACGGTTCTGCCCTGCGAGGCAGCGGATGTTGTTGCGCGACTCAGTGAGCAGCACGCGAACAACTACGAAGTTGTGAAAGCAGAGCTAATCAGAAGATTTGGAACTTCTATTAGCAAAAAGAAAGAAAGACTCGCACCGGAGTCTGAAAGCGAGGCGCGTCGTAAAGCGCCGGAAGTTGAGGCGCGTCAGGAAGCGCTTGAACCAGAGATCGCGCCAGTAACGGACCCGCGTATCGCAGAATCCATCAAGATAGAGCATGTCGAGAACAAGCCCTTGGCCGGTCTCGAGGTAGAAACAGTATCAAAAGACGGTCCTTGCGAGGATGAGGTGTGTGCCAGCAGCCCTAATGGGCTCAGTAAGGAGCTGGAAACCATCCCCATGCCTCAAGAGGACGTCTCGAAATTTTCAAATGTAGGCATGGATAGCGCAGTGGCTGATGAGAGCAAGAGCGCCACGCTTCAGCAGTGCAGCGATAATACCGAGCTGGTTTGCAAACATCGCAGAAAAAGGAAGAAGCGGAGGCGTTCGTCACTGCGCAAGCCTAAGTCAGGCCCCACTCAGTCGCAAGAAAGACGAGAGGGTAGGCCGGTAATCCATTCCAGGAAACGTCCATGGTGGCGTTCCGAGAGGCACAAGCGGCCAGCCAGGTGTAGAGGTGGGAAACGAGGTGCGTTACCCCAACGAAAAGCGCGGTTGCGTTCGACGACTTCGGGAAAGCGGCCTTACCCGGGTGGTCAAAGTCGAAAGCGCAGAAAAGCTAAAAACCGCGTCAGGGCGAACACAAAGGGACAGTGGCCCCAGTTTTCCCCGTGTTTCTGGCGTCCCTTTCAAATTCCTGAGAGGAACAGGCCGAAATGGAAAATGAGGTGTGACGGCCGTGCACGGCTTAGAGTTGGTGCATTTTGTAGCCTCCGGCGTGCTCGAAATCCGCCGGGACCGCGACCCCATCGAGTGCGATTCAAGCGAATCTAATTGAGAAAAGGGGGCGGTCAGTTTGAGTAATTTTGGTGCGTGCGTGTTAATTGTGTCTACTCATATTGCATTGGAGATGCAGATTTGAGCCACTTTAAATTTGGTAAGCTTAATGCGGAGTAAATTTTTCAAAAGGAAAACCGCCGAATTAAAGGCTGAAAATCGAATTAGTTTAATCACGTGCGAAAATTTGCGTAAGGTAAAAAAAAACAGAGAACATGTGTCGTTTTCCTAGTTTTTTCAAAGGTTTAGTGTAATATCGTATGCCTTCACTGCCATTGGGATGTGGCGTGAATGAGCCTTCGAGGAAGATGTTAGCATAAACCGATTGATTTTGTAAAATGATAGAGTTTGGCGCAACACAGAGGAGCTGTCGTTGCGCGCTATGAGAATTGAGAACCATTGGTGCATGGTTTCAGCATAAAACCTATGCAATTGTTGTGAGGTGCTTTTGATGAGTATTGCACCTAGAATTACTTTTGTGTTGTACACGTTGTGTTACAACGTAACGTTTGAAAGAATTTAGACAAACTGTGAAAGCTTAAGCGTTTGGTTATTAGTGCCGTGCATTTTGCAGCGCTGCAGGAATGAGAATAATGGAAAACGCTCGGAAGAACTCAGTGGTTTTTTTTTAATCAAAGGCGCTAGCAAAGGCTGGTAACTTTAACCGAACAAACCTGCTAGAAGGCAGTGTTTGTTACTTTTTTGTTGTTCTCTTCTTTAAAGAATGATTGATCTAGTGATCATGAGCAGATTATCAAGCTTTCCCTAAACGTTGAGGTAGACCGTTAGGTCACAGTATAGTTTAAGGTTTTGGGAGGCTGGTGAACTTTATGTCTCAGTGGTAGACAATTATGGGCGGCCGTAAACAAAGACGGACGTTCGGACAAAATTAGCGCTCGCTGAGTCCGGAACCGAACCGAGGCTCTCAGCGGGACAGGGCCGTGTAAGTAGTCAGCGACAAAAAGAAAGAGTCTGCCGTTATATGTCTCGACGACAGTGGCAACGAGTATGATGCGTTCTACTTGAGCCAGAATTTGGGCTCTCGTGAGATAACGTACTGCGCTTCAGGAAAGGAGTGCGCCTGCATTGTGTAGAGCATTCATCAGTGGCAGTGTTATCTCAGGGGAGGGCTAAATTTAAAGTAGATACAGGCCATTGTCTCTTGGCTGCAAACCATGACATCGAAGAACAGTCGCCTTGTGAGGCGGAGCTTGATTCTTCAAAAATATCATTTTTGACATTAGGTAAATAAAGGGCAAATTGCATGGAAACGCTGACGCGCTCAGCCGCTCTTTCTAAGCCATTCTGGGGCGCTCTTGATGCATCAAAATTGATATTTTAGTTCGTGCATCTTATATAAATTTGTAAGGTAGCCCGTCTGGTTTCTCAGCACAAGTGAGTCCTGATAGTTTTGAGTGTGAGCTTTTGTTAAAGCTAGTAAAGAAAATTGGTTTGCCATCCCTCTTTTGGCTTGGGTTGTTCGAAGGGGGCCGAGTGCTTGCTTGTGCATGTGGTCCAGTTTCAGAAACGGTGTCGAAGATTCGGCCTTTACTCAGACCATGCCACAAGCGAAGGCCAGTTCTTGGGATTCGACTACGGACCCTTTCGTCGTCCCTGCGAGCAGCAGTGTTGACCGCTGCCCTCCGTGACTCATCTGGCGAGGGGGAAGCTGTTATGACCGGCGTCAGTAGGCGCCATGCTGTCGCTGAGAAGTGTAGCCGGGCCGCGTTCCCACGCCTGGAACCCAGGTTTTCTTGGAACCAGCGTCGAGGAGCGGCGCTCTTTTAATCCTCAAAGAAGTAGCCGACTCGCCGCTTGTCTATGCCCGCCAGGTATTGTCCCGGCTAGCCGGCGGATGAGACATCATGTCGCCACGAAGCTGTAAGTCGTTCCAGAGGGGACAACAAAGACAGCATATTCCTTTGAAGAAACGGCGACCGCCGCCACAAAGTGCCCTGCTAATTGAGCGGACAGATTGGCGGACCGTTTGATGTCTGCTGTCCGAAGCTTGGGACCCCTCGAACAGCGACATACACGACGAGCAAGAGCCTCTCTGGCGCCACCTTTAAGTGCATTGATCTTGACTCGAAATTGGATGTTCACGTGCGCCGTGCCTGCTCGTACCTTGCACCGGTTGTGTGTGTGTGATTGGTGTTCCCCGCAAGAAGGAGGAGCCCGACAGGGCTTGTAAGGACGCCGCTGAGTGCGGGACGTCGCTCTGGACCAAGTAAAGGTTCAACCACCACGTTCGTAGTTTGTGATGGCTCTGAACTGTGTAGCGGTTCAACCACCACGTTCGTGGTTTGCGAACTCTTAACCTCATGCTGTAAATACTTGTAAATCGTGCCGTAAACCCTGTTCTGTTTTTCGCATCCTCCAACGTCCTGCTTCTTCCTTCGTCAACCGGAGGTGGGATCCGAAGCGACTACAGGAGAACAACTCCGAGGATTCCCAACAGTATGCAAAACGCAATGGGAAGAGATCTGCAATGGGATGGAGAACCAGCTGGGACGGGCCAAGACGTGGCATCTCCTCCGGCACCTCTTGGATCCGGAGGAGACGAAAACATCGCACGCACATAAGCTTAACAAGTTGCTGCACGACTACAAATGCACCCACTCGGACTTTCTAGATGACGTGCGAAGCCGTTACTTTCAGTCACGTAGCCCCCTCGCGCACTCGGCATACGCCTGGGAGGGTGAGGGTAACGCGGAGCTAGACGAGGACTTCAGTGTTGCAGAGGTGAGGGCGGTGCTGCACAGGCTCAACACAAAGTCGGCGCCAGGCCCGGACGGGATAACCAACAAAGCGCTACGTAACTTAGACGATGAGTCGATAGAACAACTGACGGCTTACATGAACGAGTGCTGGAATGCGGGCGCTATACCGAACTCGTGGAAAACGGCGCGCATAATTATGATCCCCAAACTGGGCAAACGAGTGCAGATTGACAACCTTCGACCGATATCCCTGACGTCCTGCGTTGGTAAGGTCATGGGACATGTGGTTCTCGCTCGCCTTACCAACTACCTCGAGGACCGAAACAGGCTCCCACACACGATGCTGGGGTTCCGTCGTAACCTTTCCACACAGGACGTTATGCTTCAACTCAAGCACGATATCTTAGACAATCCCACACGATCCACCAAAGCGATACTCGTGCTCGACCTCAAAAAGGCGTTCGACAACATTAGCCATGCTGCGATACTTGAAAGTATACGAGCGTTGGGACTGGGCGAGAGAACGTACCACTACGTACGGGATTTTCTTACGGGCCACCGGGCCCGATTAGCGATCGGCGGACTAGAATCGCAAGACATATACATGGGTTGTACGGGCACGCCGCAGGGCTCCGTAATCTCGCCCATGCTCTTTAACCTTGTGCTTGTCGGATTACCACGAAAACTCGCTGAGATAGAAGGCCTCCACCATAGCTTGTACGCCGATGATATCACCCTCTGGGTTGCCGAGTGAAATGACGGCCACGTAGAGCAAACGCTGCAGGAAGCCGTCGACGTGGTGCAGGACTACCTTCGCGACACTGGCCTCGAATGTTCCGCCGCTAAATCGGAGCTCCTGCTCTATAGACCCTCGCGCAGGGGCCGTAAACCCAAAAACGCCGATTCCGCATTCGAGTGCGCATATAGACAAATTAATGTACGCACATCAGACGGCGCTGTCATCCCACAAGTTAACACCATTAGGATACTGGGCTTGCGCCTGTCCGCCAACGGCCACAACGGCGAAACCGTTCGCAGACTAGAGGGTGTGGTCAATGAAACAATCCGGTTGCTGAAACGAATAACAAATCGGCATAGCGGAATGAAGGAAAGCAATACCATTCGCCTGGTACATGCTTTCGTTATGAACCATATAACGTACGTCGCCTCCTACCTCAAGTGGCAGGCGACTGAACGCACCAAACTAGATTGTCTCATCCGCAAGGCGTACAAACGCGCAATCGGATTACCGGCCAATACCACCACGGAAAAATTTCTCGAGCTGGGGTTGCACAATACTCTAGATGAGATAATCGAAGCACACAACATCGCCCAGTACGAACGTCTGGCGAAGACCAGAACTGGTCGACACATCCTCGAGACACTAGGTATCAACTACCATACGAAGCGCGGCGAAAAGTTCGGGATACCCAGACGTATTCGCGAGCGCATCGTCGTTCTGCCGTTGCCTAAGAACATGCACCCGACACATCACATCGGTCGGCGCAACAGGCGCGCCCAAGACTTTGAAAAGAAATTCGGCAATAGCAAAGACACAGTTTACGTGGACGCGGCCCGTTACGACTGCCACCGCGGCTTCGCGGTCGCGATCACGGATCATGTAGGCACTTGCGTCACGAGTGCGACGATAGGCACGGAAGAGACGGAGGCGGCCGAAGAAGCTGCCATAGCCCTCACGATAGCCACCATGGACGCCGAGGTGATACTAATAGGCGACTCGCAGGCGGCGATACGCAACTACGCCAGCGGCCGGATCTCCCGCGAAGCGGCCCGCATTCTCCAAATTCACGAACGCAACATCTGCCGCAAAAACGACAGTTTCCTCGTATGGACCCCCGCCCACACGGACCCTCCGCTTGCGGGCAACGCGACTGCCCACGCCGCGGCTCGAGGACTTACACGCCGAGCTGCGACGCCTGCCAACAGTCCCGATGTCTCGCACACTTCGACAGCGATGCGGGAATGGACATGGGGGGATCGCATGACCACTTTCAGAGACATCACGCAACACTACAGACTGAACAGAAGCAAATATCCACCACCCCACGCCAAACTAAACAAGAAACAGCAGGTTGCCTGGAGACAACTACAGACACACACGTACCCGAATCCGGTGATCCTTCGCCTCTGCTACCCAGGCATTTATACGTCCGACGCGTATAAGGTGTGCGGAGCCAGAGCGACGCTGCAGCACATGCTGTGGAAGTGTACCGGTAACGCGCAGCAGTCCCCTACAAACCCGGTAGACATGGCAGTCTCGAACCGCGAGGCGTGATGGGAGGCGGCTCTGCTCAGCCACGACCTTGCCGATCAACTGTGGGCCGTCCGGCAAGCCCAGGATGCCGCCCGGGTCCAAGGACTCGAGGCCGTCACCTAGGCCGGGGTGCTTGTAGCCCCACCCCGCTCAATGACGCCGGACATGTTCAATAAAGTTTTACTCACTCACTCGATACACCTTCTGCGCGCTCAGTGCTCTCCCATATTTAAGTACAAAGTACTCGAAATCGTTAAACATTTTTTTCTAAACAAACGCTGGTTAGCTTTCGGGCTCAATAAATGAGATGCCCACGGGACGGCCTTCAGCTGTCTCATAGTAGAGTACCAAGTACTCTAAATCGTTAACCATTTCTTCTAAGCAAGCTGAAGGGTTCAAGCATAGCAGGAACGTTCAGCTGGCAGCTGTTAGTTACGCCATCGATCGTTCTTATTGGGTCGCTGTTATTCGAGTAACTTCGTGAACTCGTGGACGGCGTAATTTTTGTCGACGCAGCTTCATCAAATGTGAGGTCCATGGGGTGACTTAATGCTCTCCCATAGTAGAGTATACTAAGTACTCTTAATCGTTGAACATTTTTCTTAACACAATCGTTAGGACCAGCATGACCATGGCGAAGTTCACATAGCTCTTTCACATCATTCATATTTTGTTCTAAGCATAATGTTCGTAAAAACTACAAAATATGCGAGTTCGAACTTCAAAACCCCGAGCGTACAATAAATTAGAGAGAATACATATTTTTATTACACGCAAGAGCTTCAGAAAGGTGTCCTTATTCCAGAAAGCCGTGGGCTTGGAAAACGTCTCGCTCCCGCACTCGGTAACCAGCCTTCGCCGATCCTCGAGTTTGGAGCCTACCACCAAAGCTCCGACCCAAAGCTCGTTGGTGTGGTACGAAATAAAGAACAAAGCACAGATGCCGGCCGGAGGAGAAAGTGTGTTCATTATATCCGCAACGTGCCAGCGGAAAAGTGCAGTTCCGGGTCGTCAATACGAGCGGGCTCGCTTTCAAGATAAACTCCGTATGACGTCGAAGACCGACCGCGCTGGGCGGGTGCGAGGTCGTTCTTGGACTCCGAGCAGATCGAGCAAGTGTGCGTCCGACTGTAAATCACATCCACGGCCATCTTTTTTTTTCTTCCGGAGCCCCTGCCGTCAGATCATCCGTGGTGGCGAAAACCACGTTGCCTCCCAATCGGCTTCCCCTCATGCACGGCCGCGGGTGAACATTAACCCCAATTCTCTCATGCTGATTCCACGAGTCCTGGCCATCGGCATGCTGACGGAAACTCTGTTTCTTACAAGATCATATAGGCGTCACGTCACCATTCTCTTCCTCCGACGCAAGAAGCCCATTTCACACACCTGTCGAATGTCATGTTCCGTTGAAAGATGCATCTTTCTTGTACGCGCGGTGTCGCTGGACTATTCGACCAATAATTTGACCAGTGGTCTTCTTGCCTTTGCACGTGTGAGTGTACGCTTCGTACTCTCCCCTCCGATCACAAAGGTGGAGGAGCTGAGGGCAGGCATATGTCAGTTTGTGATTCGTACACTCCATCTCAACTAAAAATGTGCAGGAGGAAAGGGCATGCTTAGGTTAGTGCAAGTTTCGTACCTCTACACATTCCTTCAACAAAACAACGGTAGAGGAGCAGGGGCCAAGTGCTCACATCCTCCGCTGTATATGTGTCAATAGCACGTGTACGTCAACTGCGTCAGAAGAGACACGTGCGCTATGTTTACACCCTGGCCAACCCTGGAGGTGTGTAGTGGAATTCGTGACGTCATTCGATACCCACCGTGGAGGACGGAGCAGCTCCCTGTTTCGGTTTCTGTTTTGGCTCATCGTTCCTAGTTTAATTAAAGTACTGGTGAGTGCCTGGGCGAAATGAACCACCTTAGCTGTTGCAGGACTGTCAATACTTGTCAATATATTTCATTGGGCGAGTTGGTTATACATGACTGTTTTGAAATGAGAGCGCACTACTTAGAGGCGGACAGAAAGACAGGGACAAGCTGCTTACTACCAACTGAAAATTTATTCGGAAAACTATTAAATATATACTGACAGATGAAACAGTGTCATGGCACATACGATAAGACCAAATCACGGACCAAAATAACATAACTGATAAAAGATCTATGCACGTCAGCCCCACCCTACCAATGCCTACTGTGCTTTCGAGTGATTACTTAACTCCTAGGGCATCTGCTACTGTCTACGATGGTTTTCTGGCCCACCATGTCACTAGATGTGGCTGTAAAGTACAGTTTGATAACACAGTCGTACTTTACAAACACAAAGACGAGCGCACAAGGCTTATAATTGAGGTAGCATACATAGCGCGTGAACACCTGACTGGCGTCAGCAAACCATTGATAGCTCTGTCCGATAAAGAGCTAGCATTTTTAGACAGTAGCAGATGCTATAGGAGTTAAGTAATCACTCAAACGCACAGTATATATACTGTGCCTTTGAGTGATAGGCGTTGGTAGGGTGGGGCTGACGTACACAGATCTTTTATCGGTTCTGTTATTTTGATCAATGATTTGGCCTTATCGTATGTGCCATGACACTGTTTTATCTGTCAGTATCTATTTCATAGTTTTCAGAATAAATTATCAGTTGGTAGTAAGCGCTTGTCCCTGTCTTTCTGTCCGCGTCTAAGTAGTGCACTCTCATTTCAAAACTGTCAATACTGTTTGAAAACGGTATTATCTCAGTAAGGTCGAAAATGCACCGAAGTTCCCCTTTTAATGTAAACTGTTGTTGCTTTTAAGAAGGCAAGACCGTTTGTACAAACGTCAATTAGCTGCAGCGACAACAGCTGTTGCAGGATTTTTCATCTCTTCAACCCTCAGTCTTTCTCCTGAACTTTGACCTTGTTCTGTTCCGTCAACGTCACTAGCGTCCGTTATGAGAGAGCGTCTCTTTAGCGTGCTTTTTTTTTTGCGTGCTCTTTAAAGCGGCATCTGTTCGTCCCTCGTAGTCGTAGTCGTAGTGTGTAACAAGTGTTACATTTTGACCTCCAAAATGGTGCCGGTGAGAGATTTCTTCTGTGCGTTGTTGAACAATAAAAAGTCGCAGCGTGCGCATTAACTGAAAGCCGAATTCTCCTTTCTCTCATTCCCCCTTAGCAGCCATTGGCATGTACATTGAGCACTATCTGACAAGAAAGGGTTGCTACGTTATACTCGCTGGGTGTAAACTACTTAGTTTTAGAAAGGTTTAGCGAGCGTTGAGCCGCAGTGCCATGAATACAATGAACTAGTATATACCATGAACTCGAGGTGGTTAAAGGTGGGAAGTATAGATACGAAGCGCAAGCCTTAAGAAACTAAAAGCCGAATTCTCCTGTCTCTCATTTCCCATTAGCAGCCATTGGCATGCCCCGCCGCGGTGGCCTAGTGGCTATAAGGTACTCGGCTGCTGACCCGCAGGTCGCGGGTTCGATTCCCGGCTGCGGCGGCTGCATTTCCGATGGAGGCGGAAATGTTGTAGGCCCGTGTGTTCAGATTTGGGTGCACGTTAAAGAACCCCAGGTGGCCAAAATTTCTGGAGCCCTCCACTACGGCGTCTCTCATAATCATATGGTGGTTTTGGGACGCTAAACCCCACATATCAATCAATCAGCCATTGGCATGTACATTGAGCACTATCTGACAGGAGGAAAATGTTGCTACGTTATACTCGGTGGGCGTAAACTCCTTGGTTTTAGAAAGGTCTAGCGAGCGTTGGGTCGCAGTGCCATGAATACAGTGAACTAGTATATACCATGAACTCGAGGTGGTTAAAGGTGGGAAGTAGACACGAAGCGCAAGCCGTAAAGAAGTGTGCGTGTGCCACCTGTCATTTAGTCCTTGGAATGTCCGCTGGATGGCTGTGCTTCTATATAGGGAATATATGAAGAAAAGATGCGAGATGGTGGTACTTGGAGTGTTGAATAGATGGACGAACGGACACACAACACAGACAGATGCATGTATGGACGCATGCACGGACGCAGGGACGGACGCACGAACAGACGCATGCACGGACGGGCGGCTGGACGCATGGACGGTCACAAAGACGGACGCATGGACGGACGGAAGCAAGAACGAATGGGCGGACGAATGGTTCGCCCCACTCTCCATCATTCACTCCGTGATATGCTGCCATTTTTTCATGGGATAGTGGAAATGGCATAATGCTTTTGTGTTGTGCTTATCAAAGACAGGACGGCAGCGAAGCACGCCGAAAACCATAAACGGGAGCGCTCCCTTTCGTGGTTTTCTGTAAGGTTCACTGCGTCGCCGTTTCCAAATATGCGGCATCCTCTTTAGGCAATTCCAAGAAAAGCACAAGCCAAAGTGTATGCCAACGCAAGTCAATCATTAAATTACTTTGACACTTTCACTCCTTCGGGCTGTGTTGTCGTTTACCATTAGATGGAGAAAAAAATAACATTATTCTGATTTAGAATTATTGAATAATTAAGGACATTCTGCTCAAATACGACTATATAACTGAATATGATATCATTACGGCCCGAAGGACTTGGGGGCTAACGTGACTTTACTTGAGCCGTGCTCACGAAATTGTTCACCCCGAATTGATTCGTGTAACTGTTCAACTCCTTTCGCTGATAATATATGTCCAGCATCGGGATTGGCGCATGTTTTCTCTTACGAATGGTTTAGGCGTAAAACGTTTTTGTGAGCACGGGTCCAGGATAGCCAGAGTTAGGCTAATAAAGGCATTTGGGAAGGTCACGTAATCCATATGGTTCGAAAGAACGATTGGCTAGGTGAGTGACAGGGTGATAGGGAGTAACGGGAAAGGAAATGTAGTTATGATTAGGAAACTTGAGGGCATAGGCCGGGATCAGCCGATGTATTTTGGTGTAAGCGAATGGGAAAGGTCTATGGGTCAACTGGCGTTGTTGAGGATCGTGTTTATTATTTAACTCGCTCGGGCAACTTAACGCGCACTGTGTTTTTTTTTTAAAATGCGAAGCATTTCTTAGCAAACTTCAGCGACTTTGAGCGTATCTATCTATCTATCCGCTTACGTGTGGATGCTCTCGTGGTCACCCCTTAACTTGGCGGAACCAAAATGAGCAAAATGGGAGGGTAAAATGGTTCGGCGAATATGACGCACTGCCCGAGACCTCAATAATGTCACAATTCCGTCACGTACGTCGCCAAACACGTCCCGCCAGACAGTGGCACATACCCACGGGCGGGTGTGTGCCGCTGGTATGCGGGTATGTGCCACAGGTGACTGACACTTTGTAAAGTATCTACCCAGGAACGACGAGAACACACATGGGAAATTTAACGTGCGAGCGTTAAGAAACAACCGAAATCGGTAGCGTCAACCCGACGAATGCAAAGAATAAATGTCAGGGTTCCAGCTGGAATAGAAGCCAAGCATTCTGCGTGGCAATGAAGCATTTAACCACAGAGCTACGCCAGGTCTCGGAACTACTTTTCAAATAGACGCCATCTTGGTGGAACGTGAATAGTGGTTGCAGTGCTGCCTACTCAATTTTATAAACATTACACATGTGCTCCTTTCATATATCCGTCACGTCGGGTTAACGTCAATTGTGGTTAGTTGCCATGTTCTGAAGTTGATTCATGTGGTAGTGTTTAGGGCAAGGATCAGCGCTTCATATCAGCTTCTTGTGTTGCTAATACGTATGTTCCAGTTGGCATCATTGCGCAAGTGCAAATAACTAGTTACATAAACATCTGTAACTCTTCAACATATGTCTGTGAGTGCAACGTTTGTACATATATTTAGCGTGATTTTATGACGTTCCACACAATAAAAAAACTGCAACACGGTCACCTTCCCTCCGCATGCTTCGCATAATAAGTCGATTCCCAGGTACGAGGGATCTGTCGTTTTTTTTTTTTACAGGACAGTTCACTACGTGGCATACGAACGAAAGATGCATCACCGGTTTACCACTGCTTACAGATGTTGCGATGGCTAGACGAGGCTTAATGGTGAAAGCGGATGCTTGCATCGTAAGTGCCACAGTCTACCGTGAGTATGCATTGGTATTTCGTGGCCTGGGCTTCAAAGTAAACGGAAGATTGAATGGCAGGGCTACGTGCTTCCGTATCGAACGAATAAACAGCGCGAAAAACGATGACTAGAAATTCAAGGACTGATAACAGTGCTGTAGTCTTTCCTTCTTTTGCTCGTAATCCTCGCGTGCCAACATGCCCAATCAACCGTTCTAGTGCTGCATGCACTTCTGTGGCTGCGAAGAAAACATAGACGACCGGTACCACTGTCATCGAATCGACTTACAAGCGTCATCATTTTTACAAGCACATCCGAACGATTGGACATCATTTAGTGTACCCTAAGCACACGCGCATGCGCACCAGTGCATTCATTGTGCAGATACTCGACTTTTCGAAATCCGCTCAACGTTTATCTCGGTGTACCTTTCACCCTTTTTTGCGTGTATAAAACTACATACGTAGTATGAACTTCTTGGTAAAACTTCACAGTGGAGCCAACTAACGTAGTCCACAGTATAGATCGCCTCTACATTCCAGCCTTTCCTGTACGTGCTACGCTGTGTTCCATATCAAACGAACACTCTTGATTCGCAAAGGCCGACGCGTTAGGCCCAGCGTGCCGCCAACGCTCGGCGATCCGGGCTATGGGTGGGCCACGTAAATACGTACGCACACACACGCCCAGTCGAGGAATTCTCGAAGCAAATGCCTGCCTGGGCGGCGGATCCTATTTTTGTTAACGCGCGCTGTGTTTTGGCGCCGAGCCGCCACCGAATTACGGCAGAGACCTCTGATGGCCACGTCAACCCTCTTTCTCTCTCACTCTCTCCCTTCATTATTTAAGGCCCCAGAACCTATCCGGCTCCCGTACTCATACAGTAAACGGTTCTTACCGCCCCCCTCTCTCTCTGTCTCACTGAAGCAGCGGCTGCAGTGATTGCACACTGCACGCGTCTTTTCCTCCCGCCTCGGTGTTGCCCTCACTAAGATGTCCGTCTCAGCCGGCCGGAGAAGATGTCTTCTCCTGACGTCAAGGCTGCTACGTAGCGTGATGCTGAATTGAGGGGAGGGACGCGGTTAAAATTGAGACAAAGGATCATACAGAAAGGATTAATTTCGTAGAGAATGATTCGCTCGCTCACGATGGCTCGCGCTCGTTTCGCCGCCTGCGGATCCTTCACCTTCTTGGTGTTCTGCTTGGTCCATCTAGGATTGCCGAATTACGCGGACGCCACGCAGTGCCTCAATGGCGGTCGCAGTCACCGGCACAGTCGGCATTTCGGCGAGCCGCATTGCATCTGTCCAGCTGGATACCAGGGTCCCCGGTGCGAATTCGGTGGGTGTTTTCATTGTGTTTTTATAGACATGTGGTATGACGGAGATGTTGACGCACAAGAAAGGCGCCGGTCACTCGTTAGCTTTTCAATGAACCGAGCAACAACACAACAAACACTCAAAAATATGCCGGTGACTGTTGTACTTCGGCTGTTAATCTCCTTTGTATTGCTGTAACAAAGTAACCAAAGGTATAAATGCCCTGATAATTCATTGGCCCTTGAATGTGGTGTAAGAACAAAAACATCACAGCATATCCACGGAGTGAATGATGATGAGTGGGGCGAAGCTTCCGTCAGTCCTTCCGTTCGTGCGTCCATCCGTGCGTCCATCTGTCCGTCCGTCCGTGCATCTGCCTGTCTGTCCGTCTGTCTAATCTAGTGAACACTTCAAGTACCACCATCTTGCATCTTTTCATCATATATTGGTCATATACAAGTGCCGCCAACCAGTGGACATTCCGAGGACTAAACGAGAAGTGGTTACCTATACTACTACTCCGACGACTACTGCTACATACATCGCGGACGCACGACCCACGGCTTATTTATGAGCTTCACCCCTAAAATGCCAGTAGCTGGCGGAATGCGGTAGCCGCGTCAGCATTTTAAAATCGTTCAAATGGCGAGCTCGTGGACTCAGTAACGCGAGAGACGCTGGTGCGTCTTCACTTTTATATATAGCTGAACCAAATGACGTTGGTATCAGTAACAATGCATTAGCACACCGAAGCCGTTGACATAGGCATGAGAGTAGCAAGGCGAGGCACACCTTCTTTAGTACGACAACAGAGTTTACGACATGCTAATTCTTGCAACGAAACTTTATAAGGTAGTTTCTACAATGCAGTCCGAGTAAAAAGTTATATGGGCTGTAAACGGTAGTGAAACTGACAAGAGACGCGCGAACGGCTCGTTAACCATTCATAAACGGCATGCTTTCCTCGCGTTCGTCTCAACGTGAATGTTAACAATCATCGTAGCGTAATGCAGCATGCATGGTGGAGAAATTTAAATTTCGAAGGTTGTGGACTCAGATACTATAGCGACGCAAAGGGTGTTCTTTCGATCACCATAGGTCATTTCTGTTTACATCATAGTTACGCTACACTAAATCTAAACACAACAATCAGCGATTCCTATGCTTTCGTAGTAGGTCTAATGTCTGTTTAAAACGCCCCGCCGTGGTCGGGGCTATGGTACTCGGCTGCTGACCCGCAGGTCGCGGGATTGAATCCCAGCTGCGGCGGCTGCATTTCCGATGGAGGCGGAAAAGTGGTAGGCCCGTGTGCTCAGATTTGGGTGCACGTTAAAGAGCCGCAGGTGGTCGAAATTTCCGGAGCCCTTTACTATGGCGTCCCTCATATTCATATGGCGGTTTTGGGACGTTAAACCCCACATATCAATCAATAATGTCTGTTGAATTCCGGTTAATCTACATTCCTTCTTTCATACCATATCTCTCTCTACCTTATATTGCACAAAATATTGACACAAGGTTGCTGCAATATAAAGAGAGTTGCTTCAACTTTGTGGCAACACTGCGTGCTACCAGGTATAGTACTGTCGTGTAGTCGTGAGTATCCTGAGTATCCTGGCTAGATTATATGATCATGTAGTGTTTACGATTTACCACTTTGTTTTAAATTTTTTCTTAGAAAACTGATTGACGATTTAAAGCACTTTTTATTTCACTACGGGAGTGCAGAAGTCTGCCCCCCCCCCCAAAAAAAAAATCACTTTAGGAAGCCTGTTTAGGACGTCCCATGCTACATGGCACCTTATGAATATTTAATAAGACGAAAGCCTGAGATGCCCTATCAAGCGTGAAAATGACCGTTGGCAACTACACGAGTGACACGAAGAATCATCGTGACATGGTGACTTCACCATATAACGTCATCGCAATGTCACAGATCACCAAAATTAGTGACGCTGCACGTCGCGCGTCATGACGCCACCTCCTGACACCATGTCTTGGTGAAACATGGGCCGATCATGGAGGCAGTACAAT
This sequence comes from Rhipicephalus annulatus, assembly GCA_013436015.1. Classification (NCBI taxonomy): domain Eukaryota; kingdom Metazoa; phylum Arthropoda; class Arachnida; order Ixodida; family Ixodidae; genus Rhipicephalus; species Rhipicephalus annulatus. Next base: position 118,911 of record WOVY01015317.1, read on the forward strand.
GATTGATTGATTGATATGTGGGGTTTAACGTCCCAAAACCACCATTTGATTATGAGAGACGCCGTAGTGGAGGGCTCCGGAAATTTTGACCACCTGGGGTTCTTTAACGTGCACCCAAATCTGAGTACACGGGCCTACAACATATGGAGGCAGTACAAACCAGGTAAAGTGCAGGAAGCTTGCGATGCCACCAATCCTGGAACTTGTGCAAAATCGCACTACCTGTGCGAAAAGCTTGCGCAGTTTGTGAATTATAAGTACATCTACTGAGAAGGAAAATACGGCTTTCGCCTTGCAGTCATTTTAGGCGAATGCACAATGTAACACGGGAGTTTCTTTTAACTGTGCTTCGAACATAATGTGGACGACCTGTTTAGATGACACTTACTATACACTGTGGCAGGGCAGAAAGCCGTCCCGGATACGACAGTTGAACGGATAGCGTTTAGAACGAAATGCGTAAGACTTTTAAACACATGTTCTGCACTGTGTCAGGATTAAGCCATACCGGCTGGTGCACGATAGCGTTTACAACAAAATGTGAACGACTTCGTTATTGCACGTACTCTACTATGGCAGAGAAATAAGGCGACCCGATAACGACTATTGAATTATAGCGTTTAGCACGAAATTTGAAATGTATACTGTAATCTGTAGACGTACTCTACTGTGGAAGAGCGACAAGTTGCCCAAGCACGTTACAGGTTTCGTATAGAGAAATTTACTGTTAAGACAGTGTATATTAATAAAATTTCAACAGAACACCTCTGAAAGGGGGTGGGGTGGGGGTGGGGGGTTAGAAAAAGTGGGTAACGATTTAGAGTACGAGGTACTCTACTATGGGAAAGCTTAAAGCCGTCCCCGAACTGCGCGCAACATAGGGCACGTTTAACGCTACTCGTGAAGTCCTGAAAGACCTCTGAATGATGTCATTAGCTCAGCAACGTGCGTGATGTGTTTTTCCCCCTCTTGTCAAGCTCGATACCCACCAAGGTTAGACAGGGTAAAATATGGAAAAAAGTATGCATGAGATGTGTTATACGATATGATATGTGAATAAAAGCCGTATTGCGATCTCGTATTTCATTCATTGCATGCCTCTTTAAGCTTTGCCACATTGGAAAAAAGAAGTTAATTTGGTACATGGTATATTTTTATTAGATTATGTTGGTCTTGAAGCGCTCGCGGTTTTGAGGTTCGTCCCAGCGAAGGTTTTATCTGAGTTCAATATTTCTAAACGACCACCGGCTGTCTATCCTACGATTTCTGTTGCCGGCCCAAGTACTTTTGGTTTGTTTATTGTCAACTAAAATAATATCTACCCCTGTTTGATCTGCGATTCATTCAGATGTCTTGCCTATAATTTTCCGTTATACTGCGTGCAGCGTAGTTCCCAACTTCTTCTCGACTTTGTTGTGTTCTATAATACTCCTTCGTTCTGCAGTTCTCATGTCTGCAAGCGGGCGACAACTTTTCTTGGCACTGAATGGAAAGCTATACGGAGGCGGAGCTTTTGCGCATGTAGCACTACGCGAAGTAGTCCGTTTCGGCCCGCGTCTAGTATATAGTATAGCGTCTAGTTCAAAAACGTGAAATCACAACGAATTAATAATGTAATACGACTATCTTAATAATGGGAGCTGCATCCTGTCTCAAATAGCTCCACGTAGAAAATAATGGGGAAACTTCTATTTTTCACGGTGAAAATACGGGTGCCTTCGTGGAACTGCATTCACTGGCAACATGATGCCCGTGATTTGGATTTGTAGCTTTCGCTACAATGCCAAGAAAAGTTGTCACCGAGTATAGAGGCGAGGTGGGGTGGGGCGTGGGGAGGTCATAACAGACCAGGGCTCTAAAACGGCTTCACAAGCCGTAAAGTTTTGTGACTTTGCTAAGTAGTCGTTGCATTATTTTCTCGGCTATAGAAAACAATCGCGTTTTGTTCGGGTAAGCTGCAGAGGTGTAGCTGGCCTCAAGCAGTTTTTTTTGTTATGTTTTGTTTTCGTGAGGTACCCCACGCGGTCACTATAAGTCGAAATATTACCGAGGAATGAAAACTGTGTATTTCAAAATCAGCTTCCAGATTTGATTCATTGTCGTAAGCAACACACACACACACACACACACACACACACACACACACACACACACACACATATATATATATATATATATATATATATATATATATATATATATATATATATATATATATATATATATATATATATATATATATAATGTATGTGTGTGTGTGTGTGTGTGTGACGTATCAAGTAATGGTTAGGAGAAGTAGATGAGGAAGAAGTGCAGAACGGAATAAACATGGCGTATGAGCCAGGCCACGTCTCCCATTCATCATAGCGTCACACGAGTCGACAGGATGGAGACCTGCCTGCCCCTTCATCAGTCACTCATCATCGACGCAGTTCCCCAGAAGACACCCTGACCATACATTGACTACCGAATCATCGCCTAGAAGGACAACGACCAGCACCATGACAGAACCATCGGCTGACCTCGACATCCCCAAGTACACCGGATCAGCGGACGACGGACCCGTACAGGACTGGTTCGACCTGTTCGAGTTCCGCGCTACCGCTGCATCTTGGTCGGAACGGGAAATGGTTACGAACTTCAGTGACTACGTCACCGGTGAGGCATTTAAATTTTACCTCACCCACATATTCGACAACGATGAGTCTTGGCAAAAGATAAAACAAGAAATGATCGTTTGGTTTAAAAAATATGATGACGACTACGACGAAGACTTGCTTGTAACCCACCATCCACAGACAACTGCACTCAGTCGTCAATTTTACAGGCAGTCTTCAACCATTCGAACGCACAGCAAGATTTGACCTCTGACAAAAGACGAAGTGGCACACGAGTTCAGTAGCAGACGACAACGCGTGTTTTGGGAAAAACACAGCCACCAAGCGCGTCTCCCTTGTACACGAAAGTCGGCATTTCCGAAGTCATCGCTACAGCATATGACACGAGACGTTGCTGAACCACCTGATGCCCTGCACTCTTCGTCTCGCATACGGGGTCCACCACCTGGGTTTTCGTCACGTGGTTTTTCAAGCGCTCCTATCGCTCACCATTCGCCTCATAAGGACGCCGCAACCTCGGTAGACGACCTAACGCTTCACGAAAATACCCTGTCAAGCCATGCTTTTTCCGGACATGTTCATTCATCACCGTACGGTGCACACACACTGGACAGTCGAAGCAAAGCAGAAGGCTCAGACGCATCGAACGTCGCACGCTACCAGGCGCAAGAACTACTCGCAGTGAACGGCGAAAAAGAAGTCCCTGAAGAGCTTCGTGTCATTTCTACGGCACCGCAGACTTGCAGAGCTCACCAATTCATGAATCGAACAAATTCAGAAGTGCATGATACATCAAACCTCGTACACAGTTGTCTTTCGGAAGCGCCCTTAATGAACCCCGTCACCGAAGCCTCTGAAGAGCATGCTAGCAATGATGACGCATTGCCAACTATGCCCGACAAGCAAGACACCAGTTCACCATTCATCAGCTGTCTACAGGACGCGTCAAACACCGAGCGAAATGAATGCCCCATTCCGGAACGGGTGCCACTACAGCCAACTCCTGAGCAGCACCAGCAAAGCAAGCAAAACGAAGTTCACAAACTCAGAAAACAACGAG
>WOVY01015318.1:0-223927 GCA_013436015.1 Rhipicephalus annulatus
CCACGCTAACGCGGTGACGTTAAATCAGAAATAGCGTGCGTACGGTGAGCGGTGCTGGTCACGTACGTTACTGCGCATGCGCACTTCGATCCCGCTATTCCGGTAACCCCGCTATCCCGCTAAACTCGTTAGGCTAAACTGTCTATTCTAATGCTAAAACGGAAAAGTTCTGCGCAAAACCGGTTCCATTTGAAACAATTGTTGCGGTCTTTACACTGAAAGATTAGGCAAATTCATGAACTATATAAGTAATCGTTCCGGAGGTATGTTGATGTTAAGATTGATGCTTGCAGTCGTGGACTGCGAAAATGTCACAGAGATTATTTTCGGTTATTCTCGCGTACGCAATGTTACAATGGCCGCGCTTGTTTCTTTTTGTGCCTGTCTGTACAGACTCCTCAAAGAGTCCGGGCCGACGTAAGGCAGATGCATCCGGTCGGCACCTTTAAGTCCTTTCCCACGGCCCTTGCCCAAACGAGCGGGTAACCCCGAGAGGGTGGCAGCGAGACAGCCACTGCAGGAGCACGTGCACACGCCGCATTTTCGCTTCCTGAAGCGCCCCGCTTCCGTGAAATCAGAGTAATTTTTGTTTCCAGGCAGGATTTAAGAGGCCCCGTAAGCTCCTGCTTCTGTTGTTCAGCCTGTCTGATTGGTCCGAATAAGGCCATCGCCAATCCGCCTTTTTTCTCCATCTCAGCCCTGTTCGTAGGGTTTCGGTAGGCTCCTGGACAACCAGCACCACCAAAACCACACCATGGCCAAAAGCAAATACTGCGAGGTGAACAGGCGTGTCGCGATTTTTCCCGCATGACAAGAGCGCGTGCGTTGTGGCATCGTGAAACATTTTGCGAAGGGTGTTTCAGCTGCCCTAAGTGAGACCTGGGGAGGGTGCAAGAAAGCAGTCGACGCCTTTTCTCACAACACAATATCTGCTCTTTACTGCTTTACTCGTCACCGGTTAACTAACGCACCATCACTCAGCAGATATGTTTCTAGAAGCGGTGTTTCCAATAAGTATGACTTCACCGAGATGTACCTTCGTGTCTCTGGTTTTAGATATTTTAGTGCCTTGACAAATCTCTTCGGGAATTTGGACACCGATGCTAAGGCGAAAGTAATGTTCTCGAGAGTAACGACGATTATTTAACTCATATTATGCGTAGTATGAACCCGTGGCGAGTGATGGGACCTGAGCAATTTTTGTGGCGCATACTGAAGTTCATCATGGACCGTGACGACAGCATGACAAGCCGACAAGCCTAGACACTAAAGTGCTTCGTCCCTGAAGGCGGATTGATGGATACTGCGGTCATCACCTAGGTACGCGCCTCCACGGATGCTGCAAGAAATAGTTTATGCAACGATTCGAGCTTGTAACGTAAGGGCGAAAGACTTGGAAGTCCACGGCGTACCTCACAAAAGGATACTAGGCCGGTTAGGCACGCAGGACGATAGCCGGTATGGCATAACGGTGTCCATATACCCAGTTATTTGTGTAAGAAGTTGTTTTGTGTATTGTTGGCTAAATAAACCTGCGACGATGACTGCTCGCCGAAATCGTAGTGTCGACTGGCCGCCGATTGGTTGTGCGGAGCTTCTGCCGCACAAGTCCGTCTCCCTGGCGAGCCAATGCACCTACAGGTAATTATTACCGGATATTTCGCTACACCTTCGTGCTGGCAAACATTTTTAGATTATTCCCTGAAACGCCGAACAAATGCCATCTCTTTTATGAACCAATATTAGTGATAACAGGTAATAAATAAATCCTGTATCGAAGCAATTGTATTGATTTAGCGCTTTCTTATATTGAACATGTCGAACAAACGACCAATTCAACGGAGAGAAAATTGACGTTGAACAAACGGAAGTGAAAATGAGGCCAACCTGGCACAAGATGGTTTTCTGCAGGTCACGGTTTTCTACAGCAAAACGTATGGGTGGGCCTAAACAACAATGCGCATCAAATAAGTCTCACTGGCATCCATCTACACACGGGGTCTCGAGGAATTTTCAACGACACGACAGAGCTTGACGATGGCATCGTACACAAGAGCAGCATGAGTTCCGCTGTTCCTTATCATTTTTCTTCACCTACACACGCTTTCGTTTTGGTCGGTTATTTCCAAAGACCGCAGCACGTAGACGCGCCATACAGATACCCTAGCCACACCCAGCTGCTTGCAAGCGAGGCGTCGGCCCGCTTAGGCATCGTTGAGAATGTGCGCGCCTCCGCTGCCATACGAAACCAACGAAAGGGCGAAGGCCGCGCGCTCTCAGACGAAATGCGCGCACAAGGCAGAGCCCTTGTCCCTCCAGGGGAGAGTTCATCGGCCTGCGTCGTAGAGGGCGCTTCGCACAATCATATGGCGGTGCTGTGCTAGCCTCCCAAACATAGGAAAATACGTCCCCACGCCCTATCAAACGGTGACAGTCGCTCCTGCACGATGACAACATGAAGTAAGATCGAGGCCACTGGGATAAATACCAGCCGCCATAGCGACAACGGCTATGGGGTCGCGCTACCGAGCTCAAGAATGCGGAACCCCTTCCCCGGTGGCCATGCCGCGATGGAGCAGAACAGAAAAACGTTACTGCACTTTTACTGAGATCCAGGTTCAAGAGCGACAGGCGCACAAAATGAATCGTGCGCGTCCAGCTGCGACGTCCGTCGTAATATCGTGCGTGTGGCAAATTAGACCCTAATGAATTAACCCATCCGTAAACCATACCGAGTTTGTTACATTGTAGGGCTTGCGGAGGGGCCCATCAAGAGTTGACGCACATCACTTCTGGCACACAACTGACGTCATTAAGTCGCCACGCTGGTAGCTCAGAAAGAAATTGAGAAAGTCCGACTGGTGTGCAGACAGGGGAGTCGAACCTCCGCCTCCACTTGATTCGATAGTCGGACGCACTGACGACTGCACACCACAAACAAAAATCACGGCACCTCCAAGGAGTGAATGATGATGAGTACGCGAAGCCGTGGGATCGTTCTGTATTGCCGTAAATCACCGGTGGTGACATTACCCACTCACGCATGTAAATGAGTGATAAAGCGGTATGCAGTGCAATGAAATACGCCAGAGTTTCGGCAATATTGAAAGCAGGTAGCCCTAATGACCCCAATAACTACCGGCCAATTTCGGTGTTACCTGTGTTTTCTAAGGGGCTAGAAAAAATTATACACTGTCGCATGGTCAACTTCTTCGATAAGTTTGGTATCATAACTAACGCGCAACACGGATTTAGGAAACACAGGTCAACAGAAACAGCCCTTCTGTCAATCAAGGAAACGATAATAAGGAACATAGAAAGGAAATCCTATGCGCTGGCGTTATTTATAGATTTTAGTAAGGCATTCGACTGCCTAAGTCATAACATTTTATTAGACAAACTAGAATGCTACGGAGTACGTGGTAGCTGCTTATCACTGTTTAAGTCTTACTTAAGTGACAGATACCAGTGTGTTTACGTGAACGGTCACAGGTCGTCTTGTCTAATAAACAAATTTGGCGTGCCTCAAGGAAGTGTTTTAGGGCCGCTTTTATTTAATATCTACATTAATGACATTGTGAACCTTAATACTAATGCTGAATTTATTATATACGCTGATGACAGCACTGTCATATTGTCTGGGAACGACGTGAGCAACTTGACAACGGATTGCAATGAACTGCTAAGAAAGTTATCTACCTGGTCTCAGCTAAATCAACTTAGGATCAACGCGAAGAAAACTAGGTAATTATTTTTCGCTCCAAGAACAAATTGCTTCCGTTAAATAATACTATTGCTTTTGAAGGTCAAAAAATCGAAATAGTTGACAGTCACAAAATCCTTGGCGTGCACTTTTCTTCACAACTTACTTGGGACATGCATGTAAATTACCTATGTGAAAAGCTCTCCTCTGTGACAGGTGTCTTATCACGATGTCGTAGTTTGCTATCTACAAAGGCCAAAGTACAGATTTATAATGCTTTATTTCATGCCCACTTAAATTATTGCGCCTTAGTGTGGAGTACAACCACTATAACTAACATACGTAAAATTCTTATGCTACAGAAGAAGATTATTCGCTATATTGACAACATAGACTATTATTCTAGCACCAGAGAAGCATTTCCTAAGTACAACATTATTAGAATTGACAACCTTTATACTTTTCGTTTATTACATACTGTGAGATATGCTTCTGAATCCCTCAAGAACTATATAAAACAGTTGGCATCGTTAGAACGTCGTAGAATTAATGTGAACACAAGGAACCCTGAGACATGGTCAGTTCCATATTTGAGGACACACTACAAACATCAATCGTTGGCATATAACCTACCATCTGCTTTAAATAAATATAAAGACATTGACACGGTCAGTAAAAAAGACTTCCGCTTATATTTCGTTCACTTGTAATATCACATACTGTGACTTTCTGTGTAATTGAATTGTGCGTAACTTATGTTGTTTCTTCAACACAGTCTTCTGCTTACATGAATTTCTTGCTGTGTTATATGGCCAGTGTTTTCTTTTTATTTTGTCCCGAATAGCTAGTACTGCCACATTGGTACGGTGTTATTATTCTGTGTTAATATTATTTATGTTTATTACTTATGCTATAGCCGTATTTTATTGTATATAGCAGTTATTTATTTATTTTTTCTAGCACTTTTTATGCACATGTATTTATTTTCACTTTTTCTTCCTGCAATCTTCATGCTGGAAATCCCTGTAAATCGCTGTATATGTACATACGATATGGTATTCTGTTTTACTTGGTTTTTTCGTCTGCTTGCTGTTACTGCCCTGTATAGTCTGGTCGTTGGGTCTCGTCAAGCTACTTATGTAGCTTTTAACCCAACGCAACCATCCAGTATGTATAAACTGGTAAATAAAATTGAATTGAATTGAATTGAATTGCAGCTATATACAATGTTTATTGGTCCTAAATGGTATGTTGTGCAGTGTTGTGAATTTCGTTCTGCCTTCCATATTACTGTAAAGTGGTAGCCTAAAGTCGGTAAAGACGGGGTCTGTGCACGTTCCCCTGGCAGTTGGTGATTGCTTCCAGTCAAAGGAAAGGTATCGTACACTTAAAAAAAAGGTAATAGTTCTTGCTACCTTTCGGATAGTAATGGTTTGTCACATATCTTACAACCCTGCCAGTAAGTGCTGTTAGTGACGGCTAGAGTGGTAACAGTTACTACATTTAACATCCCTAACAGCACTTAGCACCTGTTACTTCCCTAACCGTTACTAACCATAGGTAGTAACTTTTAAAGGTTTTAAGAAAAAGAAGTAGTAACCAATACTACCACGCTCATTTTGGCACACTACTTCTAAAATGTTAATACTGAACAATTAATGTCTTCTTACACAACTTCAGGTGATCTTGTTTGGTGTGTCGTGTACGCACTGGTGGGTCAGTTACGAACTGTAACTCAAGCCTTCGCGTCGCAGCTTACCGGGCTGCCAAGGACACTACGGAACTGGGTGAAAATGCGCGGCGGAGATCACGTCGGCGCATGCACGTAGAAGTCTGCCATGCTAGCCCAACTTGTATTCTTCTCTTTTTTTTATTAAATAAGGAGTGACACAGAAAGTTAAAGTCCGTTTCTTTATTATTATTATTATTTTTCGACAGGTAGCTAACTTCTCACTTATCGTGACTGCAAACGTCGTTTGCTCGAGTAAGCGACGGCTATTCATTTGGAGAAGCTTCGGTTTACGGGAGCGCCGACGTAAGCGGGGCGGGACCCAGAGTGGTCTTCATGTAAACATGGATGAACACGTTCACTCACAAAGCTACGCCAGTGTAGCCACCGCGTTCAGAGGTCTGTTTAAGAAAGGTCCATTGAGCGAATGTGCTAGACTAACAAACCATGCACTGGCCATACAGAGACGTCCGCCTTTATACTCGTCCCGTGTGGGCCTGTACAGGAGGTGCTCCCTTGTTCCGCTGAAAAGAGAGCGCTCGCCAGGAGCACGGCTGTCACTACAAACTCGCGATGCATGTTCAGATTAAAAACAACTTGATGTCGATTTCGTCGGGCCGGGTACTTCGCGTGCGGTTGCGCGACATGCACATAAGAGACCGATCGGAATATGTTCAAGGATATATATCGGCGTTGGTATTTTGTAAATGACGCAGCTGTATGCACACAAATCAATGCCAAAAGTTATATCACCTTCAAGAATTTGATGTCGGTACTACTCAAAGCGCCATCACACCCACGACGCCCTGTACATTCGTTCTCAAGACGGCCCTCAGCCAAGCACCGTCGATGTCGTGTACGCGTTGTCGCGTGTCGCAGTTTCCACGAGACTCGAGAGAAAGATGGCGGCCTCGTCGCGAAAGACGTGGAAAGGGAGTGCCATTTCGCGTAGAGAGATAAACCGAGTATGCGAGAGAAAATGGTCAGGCACCTGCACGCTTCTCCGAACCTTCGGATCACGGTCAGTCTTCTTTTTTTATTATTAATTCTTTTCACAGATCGAATCTTGCCCCGCGAAAAGACGGACGACCTGTGGGTCTCTAACGAGCGGCCATTTCGCAAAAAGCATCGCCGATAACGAAAGACTGAGGAGGTGGGACGGACAGGAGGGAGGGGGGCTTACGTCGGAGGAGCGGCCTGGCTGTGTACGCGGGGTTGCGCAAACGCGGCAGCCGCGCTCTATGTTAGCAAGTGCTTAGGAACCTCTCGTGGGCACCGAGATAAGATGGAGATCGTGATGCAGTATGATCTATGGTGCTCGGACGCGATTACGACGTCAGCCCAGGTCTCGGAGGGCGCACAAACACGTCTGCTCCCTTCGACCCGAGCCAGTTTTCCAGCTGCGTTCCACTTGTTCCACTCGAAGGCATCCTTCGCCGATGCACGGCCCCGGTGCAAAGGCGCCGGTCCGAATGGACGAGCCATGCAACTCTCCGTCTCCTTCACCCTCCTCCCTTCCTCGTCCAGCGAAGGCAGTCGTACGCGGTCCAGCGCAGAGACGAAACGCGATGAGAGAAGACACGCGCCAGTTGCCGCGTCGGAACGATGAACTTCTCCTTTTTGTCAAAGCACGCCGCGATATCGGCGATGAAATATTAACAGAGTGGCCCCGTCTCAGCGAGCGGCAAGTGGGACCATTGAAACGGGCGAGAGACGGCTCGAATCCGACAGGAGAAACGCCCCACAAGACATTTAAGAAAAAAACACTTCTGTAGAAGGATAGAAGTGAAGCGGTGTCTAGAGCAGGTCGGAAGTTTGTGAATTGAATTCGGCGCCGATGAGGTACCCACTTTGTACACAAGGTTGCCCTGTTACGAAGGCCGGCAAAGAATACGCTCTACCAGGACAAAGACCTTGTCTATAGGTGTGTAAATCAAGGCAGTGCAACAGGACAATGCATGCAGAGAAAGAAAAGCGTGTCATGTAGCTCGTCCTGGGGTCTTCACTCTCAGTATTTCGTTGTCGCACCATGCTTTGCCTAAAGAATGTGACCGGCTACAGGCCTTCGCCAAATGTTGATCGGGCGGGACATGTGTTGTATACAACACATCACACAATACTATGCCACATTGGGTCTTGCGTCCCAACGTGTCCGCTGTAATCGTATCGGCTATGTCACTCAAATAAGAGTCGGTTCAAGGCAGTTCATCGCATTTCATCAGATTTACTGGAAAAAATTATATGCTCACCCGCACCTTATAGAAAATCTATGCACAGTTCTGTTGTGATCGCAATGTATATGCAGTTCACTCAAGATACGTAGACATATCAGAAGAAGCAATGTCCACGCACTATAAAGGCTTCCAGATGTCACAGCAGCTCAGCTCAAAATCGAAAATATGGCTAGTTTTGGTACTTGCACAATGCCCTTTAATCTAGATTTTAACGCTTTATCTTTTCCTTCAAAAACTTGATTACGCGAATATCTAACTCACATATTTGCCAGGATAACATATTTACATGTAACAACACAATAGGCGAAAAGGACCGAGATTATTCACGAGGTAGTCAGCGAGAGTAGCAAAGCCGCAAAGAAGCAGAAGAGATGGCGAAGCACGCAATATTCGACCGCATTATTTCTCGGCTGGAGTGGCAAAGCCTGTCAGAGTAAATCAGAGCGGCTGCCAATTACAAGCCCAAATAAATAGACGTCTGCAGCCTTCAATCTGCGGATACGATCGTAGCTAAGGGGCGAAAGGAAAAAAAAGAGCCGCCCCAAAGGACACACACGCACCGCAGTGGTAATTATCCGCGCTACAGAGCGGGTGATTTTTGGAGCAAGGGCAAGCTCCACTGGTGACAGGAGAAGCGAGGGAAGACTGAGATAAGACAAAAAAAAAACAGCAATTCGGGATGCAGAGTCGATCAGGCGGAGCTTGGACGATAAGGTCGTCTTGCTGGGAGAAGAAAGAGCTGGAGAGCAAAGGCCGCTATCGTCACGTACAGCCGAGAACCTGCGTCGATGTCGCGGGGGTTGACACCTCAAAAGAGGGCCGAACCGAAGATACGCCTAGTGCCATACGAGTTGATAAGACGGGAAAGGGAGCTGTGGCGACCACCATTGGCTACGCCGTTGAGTGCGAGCGATGTCATTGGTTCGTGGACGTGGGAGAGCCCTACTCGAAGAAACCGTAAAAAGCGTGAGGAACACGAGGGGGATGGCAGCCCGTTGAAGACTGTTCCCGCAGTTGCGTGCACCGAAGTGCTCGAATAGCCCAGCAATAAGCGGGCCGATGGAATCGCCTGCCAATAAACCGTGATCCACTGCCTACTGCGCGTTTCCAGCTAGTCCGCTTTAATCGTTCTCTGTTCGTTTTTGTTGCTTTTTGAGAAAGCTTAATCCTACGACGACAGTTACCTGGCGTCACGCAATGCGTTGGCGTCATGAGAAGCGAACTCGCGTTGTTTGAAGGCACGCCGCTATTAAGATTTCCCGCGCGGGAATAAGTGCACGCAACATTAGGGTACGAACGTCGCTGCACGTAACTACACGAGGCGAAAGCGTAGACGCGCAGTCTCACGGCAACACCGCCCAGGTATCACTTATCAGGGCCTGCGCTGCCTCGCCTTCTTTGCGCGGTCACGTAGCTAATGGTGATCCGTTGTGCAAACGTCGATACAAATCGAATTACCTGTCTAGTGTTTCGGCCGTGCACCGCTTATAAAAGGCCAGTCGGCATTCAACCGAGCGCTAGGCTTTCGATTAAGTTATTACGCCTGACTGGTCGACGACAGAGACGATCGACAAGATGGAATCGCCGATGTCTTTTGTGCAGAAGTGATAGCAGAGGCCCTTAGCTGTGTTTAGATGGACCTTAAAGATGGCGGAAGCCAGCCGGCCGAATCACTGCCGTGAGGCAAGCGAACCCTTGAATGGGGGGGGGGGGGAGACCTACCAATGTGAGTCAATCAGTGATGATGATGGTGATGATGATGGGGTGCCCCGAGTGCGATCTATTGTCCCATAGAGCTGAAGTGGTTTGCTGACGCAGCTAAGTGCAGACGCAGTGGCAACTGATGTGCACTTAGAGTGCAGTTGTGCTTCTCAGCGAAAGGACTGTGTGAAAAACAAGACGGTCAATGAATGAAGGCGTGATGAACATGCAATATCAATACTGAAAAACAAAATCTGAGGCTTTCGTAAATTGTATTTAAAAAGTGCATTTTCGCATTGGCCAGCCAGCCTGGCCAATGGTACGTGCCACAATGGTACGTGCGCACAGTCCGGCGTGCTCCGAGGCAAAGAGGGCTCGGTTTAGGGCTCTCAAGCAGATAGATTGCGATACAGCCTCGGGTAGCTTCCAGGCATCTGCGTTGGAGTGACGCTATTTCATCAACCCTTCGCCTGCATCGGAGCCACGCGCTGTTAGCACGGCATACCAGAAGTGCAGGCGTGCCAGACATTGTTTGCGGATTTTGTGTAATCGAAGTAAACGCGAACAAAAGCACGTCTTGATTACGTACTAGTATTATTAAACGGAAAATAATACGTGTAACATTACTAACTAGTATATTTAAACGGAAAAGGAAATGATAGGTGTAAACTTAAGAGACAAGAAGAGAGCAGAGCGGGTCAAGGAACAAATCGAGGTAAAGTATATCATTATAGTTGAAATCAAGAAGAAGAAGAAATAGGCATGGGCGGGCACGTTGCACGTATCCGCAGGACAACCGCCGGTCATCAAGGGTAACTGACTGGATTCCCAGAGAAGGCAAAGCGCACGAAGGGCAGGCATGAAGTTATGTGCGCCGATGACATTAAAAAGTCCGCATGTATAACGTGGCGACAGAAGGCACAAGACCGGGTTCATTGACGCACCATGGGCGAGGCCTTTGCCCTGCAATGGGCGTAGTCAGGCTGATAATGATGATTGTGTTCAAACAAAAGCGCCTTGAGGTGATTGACGTATATTGGGCACGACAGGATTCCGACGCACGTGGTGCTTGGCGTGTAAATAGAGGCGATCGGCCAAGGTCACAGATTCGCTGTCCGTATAGCCCAAGTTCCCTGATCGTATTCCGCGCCCGCACAAAAAACACTCCAAGGCGTCGACGTGGAAGCGCTGATTCGTCCAAAGGGATTCTACGCCATCCCTGGGTGGACTAGAATGCCGCCACTACGAAATTGAAACAACCTGACACAATTTCATAGCATCGAAAGTAACACACCCAGAATGGCGTAATTCTTTTCGCGCGCTCTATGTTCCCAGCACATTTCGCCACTGGCGTCTGAAAAGCGACGTCATATACGCATACGCACCACACACGTGTACGGTGTCACTTCTAGCAAACGACTTTCCGGACGGATACGGCTGTCCACACCTTCTGAGAGTGATGTGCTTGCTGTAAACTGCGGCGCCACAACATGGTTGAACACGGTTATTAACGCTTATATAAAAACCGCTTATATAAGAAGCGTTTGCCGCGGTGTGGTCATACAGAATCAAACTCAGCAAACGTGTAGCTTCGCCAGCAATGCGGGCGTCCGAAAGAACCGCCGTGTTTACGCAAACCATGCAAACACGGTGACGCTAAATCTGTGCAGGGGATAAACGCTACGGGTCGCTCAGTGTACTGCGCATGCGCATTTCGATTCCACTAAGCCAGCTAAACTATGACTGCGTACTATATATGTGGTAACGATAACCACACTAGTAAACGTGATGGGCGACGCTGGTAATGACACATGATGATGCTAAGATTAATGAATCAGGCACAAGAAGCCGATAGTTTAACGTTTCATGCGCTTTCACTTCACTGCGGGTTCAAATCACGTAATGCACTCACAGTGAAAGAATCGGGACTTTATTTTCCTTAGACGAACACAATGACATGACTTCTAAGAATATCAAACGTGATATAGCTGGAAAAAAACGCCACGATGTGTCGCTACCAGCGTGAATGTTAAAGGGGCCCTGAAGCATTTTTTTAGAAACCATGGAATTAATTCACTGGAAAAGCGTAGTGCCTCAAAAATTCAACGGCGCGAAAATTTTAAGAATCCGTCCAGTACGAGCGAAGTTACAGATATTCGTCACACGCTGCAATCGCACTCTCTCTCCTCTCGACGAAAGCGCTGGAAGCTAGGCAGGGAGGGATGGGAGGGGCAAGCAAAAAACGCCATGGGCACCTCGTGAACCTGAGCACTTTTTCTTTCTTTTTTTGTTTCAAATACGCGGCTTTCTCAGTGTGATCGCGCGCGCACGCGTGGACAAGTGACGGCCTCTCGCGGCGATCTCTGTGACAACCAAGCGCGCCATGTTCCAATCGACCAATGGCTGATAAATGGGCTTACTACGAGTGATTTTGGGGCTTATTGCGTGATTTGTCGAGAGAAGAAAAAGCAATTTTTAGCTGACTGATAATTTATTGTGATTTCCAGGCTGCGTGCTGCACTATAACATTTGGCTCGCGTGTTCTCGGGAGCCTCTACTACCAATCGGCAGCATTAAAACACTCACCAACTCATTGAGGAAGGACATGAAATAGCCTTTCAATGGTTCCCAAGTCATCGTGGAATAATTGGCAATGAACGGGCCGAATGAGCTGCCCGTTCTGCCCATACTGAAAGCGATGAAATATCAATTCCGCTTTCCAAAACTGACGCTGCACGGAAACTCCGCATGCTTGCTCGCAAGCGCACCTCGTCACAATGGAACGAGTCACATTTCATCCATGCACGGTTAGGTACTTTGGACCCAACTCCAAGTCTTCGAATTTCTCCGGAATTACGCCGACGAGACGCTACTATGCTGTGCAGATTATGGTTGGGAGTCGCATTTACCAATGCGTACGCGTTCCTTCCCATTAGGAATGGCCAACACTGCTGCATGCGACCATTGTGGCAGTGATGAAACAACTGGGCACATTCTGTGTGAATGCCCACAATACTGCTCGCAGAGACAGTCACTCTGCAATGCACTAGACGAACTGGACAACCAGCCTCTTTCGGAAGAAAGAATCCTGCGCTGCCGACAAGACTTTATGTCGCAGAAGAAGGCTGTGAAGGCGCTCCTGCGCTTCTTGCGTTCAACCGGCCTGTCCAAACGACTGTGATCGGAACTCCCTGAAAGTTCGCGCATGTGTTTTTATTTTCTAATTTATTTTTTTATCTCTATTTCTATCATATCTCCGACCCTTTTCCCCACTCCCGTACAGGGTAGCAAACCAGTTCGTCTAGGTTAACCTCCCTGTCTCTTCCTTTTATTTATTTCTCTTTCTCTCTCTCTCTTGTGACCATACTGAAAAAGTGTTGCAGGGCCCGTTTAAGAAGTTTATGGCAGGTGTGTGACCCTCCGGCACTGAGTACCAAGCGTGCGCCAGTGATCCATCCGTGAAACAAGTTTACCCGAAAGCAGACGAAACGAAAGCCGCAAAAGCACATCAATTTTTGGCTTGACAGTGTAAACGAAGCGGTGGTAGCATCATGATTGTCAGAATAACTACTAAACATATTTGAGCGACTCCCTGTACACTGTATGTGCTCCTTTAAAGCTGTCCGTCCCCCTTCTTCTTCTTTCACTCCCTTATGAGAAACGGCGCGCGCACAAAGGACTAGACAGACCGACAAAACTTTCTAGTCCCATGTGTTCGCGCTGTTGCTTATGATGAAGCGCCATGCCATCGATTTCAAGCTTATACCTTTTTAAAATACAGTTCCATTTCTTTTGCCACTCCTTTCCTTCGTTGTAGCGTAGGAGAGCGGACGCGCGTCTGGTTAACGTCTCGGCCGTTCCTTCGTTATCTCTCTCTCTCACTGGGGAACAGGTACAAAGCGCTGAAAACGAGCGTTCGCATTAGCGATCGTTGTCAGCTGCACCACAACACTTGACATAAATTCAAGTCATAATGTTACACGACTATGTACAACTCATTGTGCCAGTGATACAGCTCAGTGTGTACAAACGGCGCCACTTTCGCAACAAGCTGAACGACTCATTACTTTTACTCATTGCACAGCGAAGGACACCAGCATACGTGCGAGTGTGTATATCGTGCAGAACGCGGCGGTCTCCAGGCGCAACAAGAAATTAATCCGGCTAGTTAGTAAGAGGTACGAAGCGGCGTGTTGTTGTATGGCGCAAACTACACGGGTGCTGCACAGCGCGGAGCGAGTTCCCGCCCGCCAACGAACGACGCCGATCGGTTCCGCGAAGGTAAACGCGGTATAGACCAACACACGGGAACAAAGGAGGCTCCGTCGTTCTTACAAGTCACGAGCAGGGCCGTCAAAGTCGCCCCCAGTTAGGGATAAAAAGGTGAAAGCTTACCCGGAAGCGCGTCTTGCAAAAACCAGGCCAAGCACTGTCGTCTGATTTTAAGTTCACTTTTGGCAGTCACGTGTGCCGTGTGGGAATGCCACACGGACGCGACCCACTGGCCGACCAAGACATAAATGCAGAATGCGAGCGAGCTTGCCCCCCCCCCCCCCCTCCCGCGATACGTCACCAACGAGTTTTCATGGGATGGCGGGGCGCCTCGCTGTAGCAGGCGCACATTTTCAGCGCATAGGGCCTGATAGGGCACTCTCCGCGTTTGTGCCGGCTTTCACGAAGATATGTTTAGTTAGAGAACTGACGGAGCTCGAGCCTGAGGACGGCTAGCGGCGGACGTCAGCCGATGCACGGGCTCGATGAACGGGCTGACATGGGAAATGGTGTGACACGCTCAGAAGCTATCACCTCGCGTGTTTATATATCGTGACGTGCTTGTTTCCAATGCCGTGTCCATCATGAAAGTGTTCAGGCGATTGGTGGTGATGCGAGGCCCAACGTGTGATGGGCTTTTGTGGAGACCCTTTGTTGGACCGACAGTTGAAAAGAATGTGTTTGAATGTGAAAAGAGAGCGGAGGATGTTCGGGCTTAGACTCGGGTAGATGCCTGAGTTCTGCCCGACTGTTTTAACTGTTTAAAACTTAACACATCAAAAACAAAAGCTGTATATTTCAGGCCGAAAAATAAACAAACCCCTTGTCATGTCCCATTAAAACTTGGCAGTTCAGAACTTGAGATAGTACAGCGTATTAAGTGTCTGGGAATAATTTTCGATCAACACATGTCTTGGAACGCACACACTGAAAAACTATGTGGCACTATATCAAGGATTTCGGGCATATTATCCCGGGTGCGTTTCTCGCTACCTAAGGCAGTTAAACTTCTCATCTATAAATCCCTGTTTTTATCTCACGTCAACTACTGTCATCTGGTTTGGGGTACGACAACTCTAACAAATATCCGCAAACTGCACGTCATACAGAAAAGGGCTGTTCGCGCCGTTGCAAATGCTCCATATCGCACTCACACCACTCCCATATTTCACGACATGAAGCTGCTACCTCTACCTGAATACTACCGCGCAATGCTTGTGAAACGCTACCAGGCAGGATTAAAAGGTGACAACCTTTTAGGAACCATTGCCAACCTAAACCACCGCAAAGTTCTTTATAACACGCGTTTCAATCACACATGGCTCATCCCGCGCACGCGCACTAACTACGGCAAAGAAATGCTTCGCTTCCTCCTGCCGTTTCACTTGAACGCCATATCGTCTTCCATTTGAGTGACTGTTCCGATTGTAAGTGTAGTAAGCGTATGGGCACATGCCCCATATTTTTTTTTACTTTGGTGCTAATCTTGCGATCTTCTTTTCTTGCATCGTTACACTCTCTTATTGATATCGTATGTGTAAGGAAATAATTACGGTCATTTCTTTGAGTTTATTACTTTTCAATCTTCATGCTTTATTATGCTTATGCTTTATTACGCTTATGCTTATTATACTTTATGCTTTATGCTTGCTCAAATTTTTGTACATTGTCACTGCAATAAAAGTGTTGCCTATGCTGCCCATTTGTAAGGGGTCGTGGTCCCAGTCAAGCCCATTAGAGGCTTTTTGACCACGGCCCTCAGCATCCCGAATGTTGAAAAATAAATAAATAAATAAATAAATAAATAAATAAAGCAAAGCAATAAACGTCTTTTCACCAGACTACGGCTCTTCCTTCGCGCTGCCACCGAGCACTCGAGTCATCGGGGGGCACCCATTCCAAATTTCAACACATTCCCTCCTTAGCTACTGTAGAAGCTAGCCGAGGAGTAAGCAATTAGCTCGGCTGATTGCGGCATAAGTGGGCGACGCACTTCGTTGCAACAAGAGCCACACTTGCCAAATACTTCCGATGACTGTGCTTAATCGCGCCAGCATATCGCTGTTGCCAGGTGTGTCGGTAGGGGAGATGAAATGCCGGACGCCCGTGTACTTAGATGTTAGGTGCCCATTTAAGAACCCGTGGCGGTCAAAATAATCCGATATCCACTATTACGACGTGACTTATCATGTCATGGTTTAGGCACGTAAAACTTGAATTATTATTATTCATAATTTAACAGTGAAACTACTATACAACAAACCTTAGCAAGAATTTAAGTAGAAGTTCGTTAAAATAGATGTCTTGCAACCGCACAATTGAATGTGAGTTCCTTCCAACTAAGCGTGCTCTGAAGAATGTAGTAATAGTTAGCTGTATACTTGTGTATACAGTATACTGCAAGTTGCAGTGGTCATGAACAGAGTCTGTTCAAAGTCTTATAAACCTTGTCTGCAGCAAAGGGCTTCACTCTTTAGGGCTTCCTTAGCCAAAATTGGTGCTTCCTCTGCAAGGGTTAATTCTTCCTCACCCTTGTTCCTGGCATAGGACACTCGCTACAATCTCTCGAAGCGAGAGTAACAGGTGACATAATCCTAAAAACGCAAGGTTCAGTTTGTACCCAGTCGTTCTCACAATTTATCAATATAATGTTGAACGTATCAGGCGGGGCCACAAAATTATCGTAAAAATGCACTCCGCATTTATTTCGTTAACAGAAGCGCGTTAGCACGGGGCGTACTTCCGGATATTTCAGGAGCTAGCGAATCTAAGAAAGACATCCTCCTTACAAGAGGCCAAAATGGTTTGCGATAAAAAATTAACAGCTACTTGTGCTGTTACCGCCACTGACCGCAAACCGAAAACCAGATAAAAAAGAAACCCTTGAAAAAAGAAAAAAAAACAAGAACATGCCTACCAAGCCGAACTTGTGATGTAAGAGTAACTGAAAGCACCCGCGACATATTCAAGTTCCATCTATCGTGCATGAACTGTTAAACAAATTAGGGTCGAAAGTTGTCTTCCAGAGTACTTTCGAACAGGCTAGAGTTATAGCGCAGCAAAAAGTCACGAAGTGAATTGCGGAGGTGCAGTGAACGTTAGATGTGATGCGTACGAAATATCGCCTCAATGGTTTGCCGATGCAGAATTAGGAACCGTCAGCCTCACAGCGATTCCGTTGCACGAAATAGCTTTTTTGCGTAATACAGGATCCCTGGATCACGGTATCGACATTTGGGATAATTCGTCAAACGGTGTCGCTTCATAGACTTGGTTTGCCTGTTTGTTGAGTGCGCTTGTCTAGAAAAAAATTTTCGAAAATGCAACACAGCGCTGCCGACAACTTAAAAGCGCTATTTTAGTACTGTACGTTTAACCCTAGTTTCTACATAATACACTGGAGGGCAGTCTCTTGCTAATGTTTATGGGAGACGCAACGCATATCGCTTCAGCCAGCATCCATGGGAATGGGGGGGGGGGGGGGGGGCATTACATGAGCTGGTCCGAGCTTCGTTTTAATTTTCCATTTGGCTATACGGGTAGCCCGGAGCCGCTTAGTCGAAAGACATAGTTCAGCAAATGATCAGCAGTTCCACTTTCCCAACTTAAACCTTTCAGGCTCTCCGATTCAAGTCGTTTCGCGAAGCTCACGTCCATTCTTTCATCCGTAACAAATGCCAAAAACACAAAATAAACAAATAAAGCCGCAAGCACGCAGATTGGACAAATCCCTGTGCGAGCCATTATTGCCATGGTTGCTGAACGATCTCAGCACCAGAGCATCTGGTAAATGCTGTAGAAAACTTTACGCGCTTGACAGACTGATTACAACACTAATAGCTATCAGTCTGCTTGGTTTCTCTGTGCGCCGCTAGATGGCGCCACGCATCCAGCCACTCACTTTTAATCCTCCGATAACCGGGTTATCTGCAAACCCTACCTCGAAGTTCGCGGAAAGAAACTACAATTTTGATTTTTCGCTGCTATCGGCCAGATTTGGGTCTACATTCGTAAGAACTACACATTTTGCGCGGAACTTCTGCCCACATGGGAGATTAAAACGGGGCCGCGTGCGTAGTAGCCTAAGTTGCTACAAATCTATTTATCACTGCGCGCAAGATATTCGTGCTCCATTCCCACTATAGTCAAAAGTCAAGGCATTAATAATAATTATTTTATGTGCCTATATACCATCTGTGCCGGGGAAGCGATGAAACATAAGTTACAATAACGTTCACTGTGATGGCGCATTGAGACGTGATTACACTCAGGCGACGTCGTCAGTAGAACTGAATGGAAGTTTGTTCAATAAAATCGCGCTGAAGCCTTACGACAACGTTCTGAAGGTTATAGCGCGATTCTATCAGGACGAACCTTACAAAACAGCAGGTACATCAAAATGCCTAGTTTGAAGATCTACCTAGAGTTTTGTAAGGCGGCGCCATTTTAAACGTAACAGTAAGACAATATGTTTGGTAGAATAAAACAGAGAACGCGGTGAAGGGTGCCATGTCATTCGGGTTAGTTATTTCACGGTAGCGTGCACATTCAGTTGAGAATCACGTAGTGAGCCCGCCACAGTGGTTTAGTGGCTAAGCTACTCGGCTGCTGACCCGCAGGTCACGGGATCGAATCCCGGCTCCGGCTGCTGCATTTTAGATCGAGGCGAAAATGCTGTAGACCCGTGTGCTCAGATTTGGGTGCACGTTAAAGAACCCCAGGTGATCGAAATTTCCGGAGCCCTCCACTACAGCATCTCTCGTAATCATATGGTGGGTTTGTGACGTTAAACCCCACGTATCGATCAATCAATTATTGATAATCACGTAATGTTCTAGGACACACAGGCGGGGAAGAAAAGAAACGCCAGAAAAGGTGCGGAAATGCGGCGCGAGTATTGGTGCTTTTCATAATCGCTGTTTCGAAAGAATGGTAGGAAACCAACCGAAAGATTTTCGTGATGACTACGGCTTTTGAATGAAGTGTATCGCACGAACGGAACAGCGTCAGTCACTGAAGAAAAAGCGCTCCGTGTTTGCGATTAACACGTCGGCGAGAGATGTTAGCAGCATCGCCTTTCGGCGGCGTCAACAGGTGGCGCGGCATGTGCGTCGAACATGTCAAAGCGCGGTTGTGTTAAACACAAACTGCGCGCGCCCTTGTACTTTCTTCTAATTTTCACACCCCAAACTGTTAGTTCGGTTTTCCCTCTTGCTGGGCACGTCTGTTGGTTTTGTTTTTATTTTTTCTTGTTTTTATTTTTCGCATATGTGTGCTAGAGTATCTTTACATATTGTAAGTACACCCGCCCGTTAAAAAGGGAACAGCAGCAACTCATCATCATTATCACATCTGGAAACGATGTGTACAGTGACCTGACCCCCAAGTGCACCAATTTTGCTTTTAAAGACGATAGTCTTTCTTGGGGACCTTCGAAGCAAAAGTTTTGGTCTGTCTGTTTGAACATTTGTCTGTCCACCCTTACCGGTACTCTAAACGGCACTGATGTGACCAAACGATACTCCAAACAGCCGACCCCATCCGCAGGGCCCACCAATACTGCTCAAGGTTCAGCGTTCATACTTGTGCGATTGTCAATTAAAAATCAATTATTTCACACATCTGAGGCACCATAACAACACGTCAATATTATGTATGTGTATTTTTTACTAGAAAAGGCATACACAACTAATTTTGAGGATCGTAGACTTTATAACGCTGAGCTGGCCATGCAACGCTTGCACGAAACGGCAAGTGTTTCCAACGCTTTGCTAAGACGACACGGTGGTGGCACCTACCCGTCGCCTTGCATTCTACACCTTATCACATCAGAGACGGGCGCGCACGGCGTGCGCCCCGTTTTCCAGGATAACTGTCACAGAGCGCTTATGTCTCACGTGTGACGTGACTTGATACGCTCGCTCGCCTCCGCGACACGCTCGAGGCAATCTAACGCAGCGCCTCCGGAATACCATTCACCGATTTTCTTGCGCAGAACATCAAATAAACGTTTTGTTCACTCTCTCCAGACGCAAGACTATCGTCTCTCGACGACATTTGCGTTGTAACGTGCAGATACGGGGCCAATTTTTATTTCCTCTCTCTCTCGCTCTTCTTGACGGCTAAGGCTCATAGGAATGCATAAGCTTAAATGAAAGTGCACAGCCTGATAACGTTATTCTGCGCATGACTTAAAGCATTGGTAATTCGTTTCCGGATCGCGCTATACTGACTGAGCCACGGTAAAGTTGCGAAGTTACAACGCATTGTTTCATTATTTTTGACCTTATGTAACAGTAAAACATTCAGTCCACCATGAAGTCACAGCTGCAGTATCGCTCATACGTATGGTCGGCATAAACGAATTTACTAGCAGTGCATTCAAATAAATGTACTCGTCGTTCTTAGGTTAGCCTCGTAATTACCCTACATTTAACCACTAAGCGCTACCTGTTGTATCTCAAGCTAGAAACAGTAGTATACGTCACAAAAGCACTAAAGTTATCATCAATTGCTAATGAGCAACCAGCGATTTCATTATGAGGCACGCCGTTGTGGAGGTCTCCAGAAACTGCAACGACTTGGTGCTATTAAGCGGGCAACCTAAATATTAGTACGCGGCTGTCTAACCTCTACCGAAGTGTGATCTTCGCGGCCGAGCTCGAACCCGCGACCTTCGGGTCACCTCCTCGTACCACCACGGCGGCTACACATATTTGAGCCCACACAGCAGAGCTTATTCAGCCATGGCGGTTCATCCATAGCCGCGTCTATCTTTCATCACGAGAAGAATGCACTGCCCCTTTCCTGTCTTTTTGTGCACCTCGGGGGTATACGGCGGTTCCGGCGCTTGTCCGCAGATTTTGGTGGAGGCGAAATCCTCGAGAATCGTGTACAGTGCGATGCCAGTACGTGTCAAAGAACAGGAGGTGGTCTAAACATTGGGAGCTTTCCACTACGGCGTTCCTCATAATCATATCGCGGTTTTGGCTCGGAAAACCCCAGCCATTATTAATTTCCTTTTCCTGTTCTTTGTGAAGCTATGACATGACGTTAAGTCTTGCTTATTAACGGCATCGGGGAGTGGCTACAATCGGTGTTTAGAGCCAAATACGACCGGAGGAAAGCGGATTGCTAATCCCAGAGACATTCCTAGTGATAAGGAACGGAATAATCGTCGAGATAGCACGTCGGGAATAAAAACGTACAGGAGTGCAAAGCGCAAACTTAGCAGGAAATCAATACCAGGCGTCGCGTGAACAAACGCCACCCGAATCGGTTTTGCGCGCTTAGCGGCGTCATTTTACGGTTGGAACAGTTCCGTGCGTCCAAACAAAGCTATATTCACTGTATCTAGGCCCGTGTAATCAGATTTGGGTGCATGTTAAAGAACACCAGGTGGTCGAAATTTCCGGAGCATTCCACTACGGCGTCTCTCATAATCATATGGTGGTTTTGGGACGTTAAACCCCACATATCAATCAATACATTCACTGTATCACAAGATTTCCGCACAACTTCAATAGTGGTACAGTATCGTGGCAACGCTGACTACTCAAGTTATCGTTCTCGAGTGCCGGGAAAGTCCACGATTTAGGCAGTGGCGCAGTCATTTTCTGGATGAAGATACCTTCCGAATCAAAAGACACTGCGCGACTTTTTCGAATTGAGAGTCGATGTTGCTGTTATCACTAAGCGCTCAATGTCACTACGATAAAGAAAAGCTACTGCAGGTCATGCAACAGTCATCCGAAATCTCATACGTGGTGCCGGTGTAATTCGTTAGCGCGGATTCGGAGCTACGATACGTTCAGACAATCGAAGAATCGTAGGTACGGTGGGACGAAACACGGTAATCGAGTCGCAGTACACGTGCTGAAGCGACAACTGTACCCACGTGATCTGCGGGACCCACCTGAGATACTGAGGCCTAGGCATTAAGGAAACAACTCGATAGGAGGCGAGGCAAAAAAAAAAAGCGCTAAATTCAAGAAACGTCTGTTGAAAGCACGCGTTGACAGTAAGTAGGCATGTCAAATTGTCATCTCCCTAAAAATCGGCACGAAATAGTGGCGTGAGTACTTACTGTCAACTCACGCGTTCGTTTAGGCTTGCACCGCTTATTACGAGATAAGTTAGCGTTTGTGTTACCTCTTCCATCCGTACTTCAATCGGTATCTATGGGTTCCTGCTCAGTGATAAGAAGCTGTTCTATAATGAAGTACGCATGTCCGATAGGTGGCGCCAATGTCTCGTAACATCGGGCCAAATACGAAGGGGTGCATGTGGAAATATGCAGTGCATGTAGAGAGGAGGAGGAAACTGCCGAACGCTTGATAATGTTCTGTAAAGGGCTTCACCCTATAGTTCAAGATGATGGCGCAGAGTTTTTCAAAGCACTGGGGTTTAGGGACAGGGAGGGCAAAATAGACTTTAAGCGGGTAGAATTAACTAGAAGAAGGTTATCTGATTGGTGTCTAAAGTCAATGCACAAGTGAAAATTAAATCTTTCACTCCAAAGTACCAGTCCTCAACTTCACTATTTAAAGGGGAAAAAAGATAAATCTAGTGGTTCGTTAACTAAGTATTACGGCTAGGTGGCGTTAGCAGCCGCCCGATCTAAAGGGCAGTGCCACATCCATCCATCGAAAGAGCTGACGAAAAAGGTAAGTCAACTGTAGCCACTCCTATGGATTCGGTGTAAATCCTGATTCTTTGTACATCCGTTCTATTGATCTATGACGCTGTGCAAAGCATTGGGAGACGGCGGGAGTGCCACCGAAAGCAAACAGGCTGTGGAATTTCAGGGAAGCTGTTTCTAAAATTCCTTATTCACTCAGCACACGTGAAGACCCAGCGAGAGCGATGTTCCCCAGGCGGCACACTGAACTCTGTCTGTGGGTGGTTATTTGCCAGCTATCAGAATACACGTGCTATGCTCGTTTTCTACCCGGTACAAGGCACACAATGAGACGCAGGCTGCGCGGTGTTTGCAGTTTCATGTTCATCGTCATTGAAATGGAAGCTTCTAAGGAGTTAACCCTGAATGGCGGGAAGCTTACCATAAAGAAATGTGGAAAAATGACGCCAAACCGTTGAAGTTCAAAAACGACGTTTTGGCTACTTGTGGTGAACATGCTGTTAGCAATGACGCGATGCCAGAACCAGCAGAAGTTGCTGATGTGCATTCCTCAAATGCAAAAAAAAAAGTGTCTTTCCTATCTACTAATTCTTTTGTTTTTGCACCACAGCTGACAAATATCGGCGCCATCAATGTAGAAACTAGAAGTTAGCAAATAGTGGCGTGACAGCACTTGCACATGAGCCCCACCGCGGTGGTCTAGTGCCTGATGTACTCGACTGGTGACCCGCAGGTCGCGGGATCAAATCCCGGCTGCGGCGGCTGCATTTTCGATGGAGGTGAAAATGCTGTAGGTCCGTGTACTCAGATTTCGGCGCACGTTATAGAACCACAAGTCATCAAAGTTTTTGGAGCCCTCCACTACGGCATCTCATAATCATATGGTGGTTTTGGGAATGTCAATGAACACTTGCGTATGAGAAATGTATTCGACGCGACACGTCGACGTCCCAAATCGTGTCGGCTTTGCGCAGCCACAGTTGAAGCTTCGTACATTGATGCGGTCGTGCTCAACAAATTGGTTTGGTGCTCGTAGATTTAGCGACATCCGTCACCGTGTTCATTTATGTTCTCAACGTCCAGATTGGCGCCATGGAATTTTATGGTTCTACCTTGTTCTCGGAAAAATTTATGTAGCACTTCAAAATCATTTTTCAGGACTCCCGCTTCGCGTATTCAGATACGTCGACGATTTTCTTGTGTTCACTACGTCCTCAGATTTTATGCGAGATGTTGTGAATATTGTCAAGATTTTTAAAGAAACAGGCAAGAAACTAAAGGTTTCTTTTGAATTGCCGCGACTTAATCAACTGCAATTTCTAGATCTCAACTTGGTCTTCGAACCCCAGCATGTTTGCTGGTATTATTGTCCCAGATCCGTAAAGCCTATGCTCAATTACAGGTCGAGCCACTCTAAGCTGGTGAAGAGAGGTATCGTTACTACGGAGTTTGTGTTTTGCTCTAAAAAAGTCCTGCCAACACAGAATGAAAATGAGCTTACATAGTCAAGTAAAGAAACTAGTAGAAGCAGGGTATCCTAATGATGTCATCACGTCCGTTTGTAACAACATGATTAAGAAACTTAAATTTGAAGGAAACCACTCGAGGCGTCGTGAAGAAAGTAGAAAAGGTAGGAGGATATCAGGGATTCCATACCTTCATAAGACTTTACATGAACTTAAGCAATTAGCTAATAGATATAAAGTCGATGTGCTTTTCTCAGCCAAAGGCAAACTGCAGTCTATTTGTTCACGCATGCGCAAAGAGTTTCCGCAATGTCGCATGAAACACAGCAAAAAGTTCGTGGAGTGCGCAATGGGCATTGTTTACATGACTCCTTTTAGCTGTGGAAAAGTGTATATCGGTCAGTCGGGAAGATGCGTCAATGTTCGTCTCAGAGAGCACGATTCTTCCTTGAAATCTGTGGGTGCATCGCATCTCGCGGCTCATTGCAGAGAGTGCGGTTGTTATCCTCTTTTTCAGGATACTGAAGTGGTTTTTCGGTCTAAAAATAAATTAACTCGTGAGTTGACAGAAGCTTTTCACATAAGAAAAAGAGGAGAAGAATGCGTCAGCCAGCCTTCTGTTTTGCTGCACGATAAAGAGTTCGTTTTTCTAGATTATGTTCCGAGATAATCTGTCTTGTTTTACCATGTGTTCTCGATGTGCCACGGATGTACTTTTTTGCCCGCACACGCATGCGTCGTGTTTTTCAATTGCCTGTATATATATTCTGCCCTTTCTAATAAACAGTTTAGTTGCGAGAAAGCGCTTGTCCTCTCTTCATGTCTGTTTTTCGTGCGCTTTAACTGATAGTCATACCATCCACCTTGTTTAATGGGCGATAGGCTACGTGCGTAAAACTTCCTACAATCTAACTTTCAGTGCTCGTGTCTACGCAATGACGATAGATTGATTGATATGGGGGGTTTAACGTCCCAAAACCACCATATGATTATGAGAGACGCCGTAGTGGAGGGCTCCAGATATTTCGACCTGTTTAACGTGCACCCAAATCTGAGCACACGGGCTTATAACATTTCGCCCTCCTTCGAAAATGCAGCCGAGAACCTTAGCCACTAGACTGCCGCGGCGGGGCAACGACGAGAGATTAACGTGTAACTGTAAGGCAGCTCGCCGTGAACGTCTTGCTTTTTGGTATTGTCGGCAAATTAAGCAGTGTTCACGTTCTGGAAGCCCCCTACGTATGACAGTTCTATACAATTCTCTCTCTCTCTTTTGGGCCGTGAACGATAAAGTTGCACGCAACACTTCATGTAACGAATCCCCGCTGTTCGGGCTGAGCGAAGCCAGAGAGATTACTCTGCAAACAGAAACAATGCTTTTTCTCAAAAAGTGATCGTCATGAGAGTATTGGTCTTGGGGTAATGCATGCCCCAGGATGTACTCATCTGCTTTTAGATGAGCAAAATGCTTCACACGCTTAGGCTACACCAAATCACGTTCATAAAAGGCTCACGCCTTCGAGAAGAACGGACTGTAATCGACGCACTGGCATGTCAGCTGCTGCATCAAAGCGGCACGGCACATGAATTTGTTTCTTAATCGCATTGCTGACGACGGCATTCTGTTGCGGCTACAAGAAGCGTGGAGACACGAGGGATGGATAGGTTTTCGCAGTGTCATTGGAAATAACTCGGCACTCGTAACATGGTTGCTAATACCGCACAAGCTTTAAACCTACAGTGCGCGTTGGTCAGTTCTGCACTTGCCCATCGGCAGCTCGAAATATGCCAAGCTAAGAGCGACAGCACTCACCCAGCTGCCGGGGCATGTGGGAACGGGTGTAGTCGCGGCTCCCAGACATAGCGCCCTTCGTGCGTGCGCTGGTCCACGGGGATGGCGGCGTGCACGGCCGCGAAGGCGCTGGGGAACTGCAGCGGCAGGCCCGCGGCCGCCAGGCGCGGCACGTCAGACATGGGTCGCCAGCTGCTGATGCATCCTCGCGCGCACTTACACCGCCGTCAGGAACAACGAACACGGCACACCGCTGCTGCTACGAGCACCGTCGCTGAACGCACGCTCGTCGGAGGGACGCGCGGCCGGTGAAGACGACGAAGCCGGGCCCGCTCTCATAACAGCGGCCCCGGCGGACAGCAGCCTCCGGCGTCGTCCATCGCGCCGTAATCCTTGTCGGGCGAGTATCCTGAAGCTATCGAAATGCAGTTGGGTGGCTGTGCGGCGTAAGAACAGTTTCGCGACGATTCCGCGCACACGGACAGAGCTCAGTGCGCACGTGCACCGAACGACGGGCAGCAAATGAAGACGCTAAGGCGTTTCGGTCCGCGATGACACGGCCACGGGAACGAGAGTATGCACTCGCTTCGCTCTCACCGGGCGGTTCTGCCTCCTCTCCGGACCCGCCTCCTCACCGATGCTTTTCCTGCTCCTCAGCCGGCGGCGTGCTCTTGCTTGGATCTTGCGGGGAGGAGGCCTCCTGTCTTTGCCGCAGGGTGAGGAGGGGTGCCGCTCCTTTCTCTCGTCGCCTGTATGACTCTATCTTCGACGGCCATGTTGGGGCCTCACCGTGGCAGCACACTTACCTGCGGCAGTCTAGTCATGGTACTTTGACGCCGCCACTTGCGAGAAATGGGCACCCTCCCCCACCTTCAGCGGCCGGCAAGACAGCCTCCGCGAAATGCATTCCTCCTCCATCAGAAGCATTGCAGTGCTGCCGTGGTTGACAGTGCGAACGCGGAACGGACAAAGCGCTCCGTCTCTGGGTTTCAGTGTTCGCGAAAGACGAATCTCGTTATTTTCACTTGAAAAGCGCAAGGTTGCCTTGTCGACTAAAATGCAAACCGACCTACAGTAAGGCATTGTCGAAGCGCGAGCGGTTTCGCTGGAACGAGACGGTCAAATCAATAGTTGCAGGTTTTAGGAGTAGGTTGTGTTCTCATCATACTGGCGGGAATACGTCGCGACTAAAGGTTAGTGACCTGTTTAGTGCCGCCAGAGAGAGCGCGACTCAAAATCTTCATCGATTATGTATAGAAACAGTGGTAGGTAACTTGAATGTTTGGTAACTTCGGTGTGTTTTGTTGTAGTTCTGTGTATGCAGGGAGTTGGTTGATACCCACCCGCAACATAGGATGAGGCTATAATTTCAATCTAATTCGATCCTATTTGCGCCAACTTCCAATAAAGTGAAATGATGTGCAAGGAGGCATGCATATTTAAGGGCTGACGTGTCAAGGCATGTATATACGCTCCTCTAACGTGACACCTGCAGTGTTCACCTCACAGGCATGTCGCGTTCTCCCCAACAAAGCCACTGTGCGGTGGTGGAAGTTGTGGTAGTGGTTAATAGGCGCCTACTTTCTGCAGAAAGGTCGAGAGCACGGCGCTGTTCGCGCGCAAATCCCCGTAGAAAGGGTTCATACACCCCTCCGTCCCAGCATCTGTACGTCAAAATAGCATCGACCGCACCGTGAGGCTCACAAACTAGTACCTTGCATAGCTCTGATCGCGTTTGTGAGTGAAGACCTACAAAGTCAACTTAATTATCCCCGACCAAGCTCTGCGCTTCAGCGCAGGCGTTCCGACACCTTTGGGTCGAAAGGCCGAACCTTTCGGAGACCACGTCCGGGGAACCAGGGGCGCGGAACCGTACCCAGTGGTCTCTCGCGCTTTGTTAAGAGGCAAGAAACAACTCGAAGGGAAGGAAGAAAGCAAAATATCGGCTTGGCCGAGGAGCGACCATCGCGGTGAGTGGCCTGGCGCGGCGGTGTAATTAAGTTTTCACGGGGTTTTCGAGAAGAGCTCGCGCGGGATACCGGGGTGGAAGGAGGAGAAGGTAGAAAAGCGCGCCGGGACCTGGGCCGTCAGCCGCACGATGGATGGCCGCTCGCGCGCGCGGCCGCCGGGGCACTGTGAACACGGGCGCGCTGCCGGCCACTGCCTTCGCCCCATCGGTTGATGCGCGAGCGGGCCCGCTGCGCTGCTGTAATTGAACGCCGCGCAATCCGGCGCGGGCACGACCGAGGATCCGCGGCCCTCCTTCTCGCGAGACCGGCTGCGGGGGGCACGGCCCTCGCCTCCCGCTCGGTAAAGACGAGCCGCTGCTGCTTCCATCTACTCAAGGCGAGCCTCCTGGTGGGAGAACCTTGCGACACGAGGCCGATGCCTCCAGCAACTTACGGGTGTCTGCGTTCTTGAGTGTAATCGTACATACCAAGTGTTTATGGCTGGGTCGATACAAACTACCAAAAGTTTACCTCAAGTGACTGTAAAATCTTGGAAGCCGTGAACCGAAAAAAAAGTATGTGGTTTCGTTGGACACCTCAACGTTGCCGGCTCTTCGTTAACCTTTACATTGTTCTTTAACTTGCTCCTCAATCGAAGCACTCATGTGGGGTGCATAACGCCCCCGTCCATGTGCGGCCACCATAACAGGAATTCGAAGCTACGTCCTGGTGCTGAGTAGGGGTAACACCTTAAGCCGCAAAGCTACAATGGCGGCTACGCTGCATGGAAACCGCCATGGGGACATTTAGGCTTAGGAAGAGATATGAGATCATGAGCGAAAGATCATCAGTTCTTGACCGGTATATAAAATAAATCCTTCATGCCCAATCACTCATTCGCAAGATAACCTTTGGAATACGCGTCATAATCAAAACTCGTTTATATTTTCCGCCACACATAATCCACTCCCTTTATCACGCACATGTTCACAGTCTTATTGCATAAGGCTGTGAAACGCCTGGGGTAACACATATAACACAGCCTGGGGTAACACATATTTGACCTACCTCAACCAACTGGAACGCCTGAAGAATCAAGCACTTCGACTCATGACTTTCAGCCATTTCTTCACAAACGCAACGCCACTATCAGAATTTAAATATACATCCTCTTTATCACCTCTTTCAGCTGAAGTTATCAGTGGTGACGTATGGGCATTTTCGCGGTAATGTGCATAGAGATGGCATTGCCGTGGAAAGCCTTGTAAAGAATAATATTACTAGGTTTTCTTACCCTCATAACCGCCTTCTGCCTAAAGTTGTCACAAACTACGGCAAGTTCACTACCACATTTACGGGGATAAAGCTTCCTTACGTAATAAAATCATCAACCACAAAACATGCATTCAAAAACCAAGTAAATAAATATTTTTTGCAACAGTTGTCTTCATCTTAGCAACTGCTTTTTAATGTGGCGATAACAATTGCTACATATTATATTGTCCTTGCGTTTTGTATAATAACTTTCGCTTCTTTCTTCTTCAGGGTGTTCTTTTTTCACCTTGCTAAACGTATATGTATTTTCTACTTTAAATTTTTCGCACTGTTTTTTTTTCTTACTGAAGATACCGTAACAACTGGATGTTGTGTATCTTGTTTTTCTCCCGTTAACATCATGTATGGGAGCCCCCCTGACAGTTTCTAACTTTGGGGCTCCTTATGTGTATTACCAATCTGGTACGCACATTATGTAAATTGGCATCGTTGTTGAATAAAACTTGAATTTTAAAGCTGTTATGAGATCACAACTAGACTGACGTGCGACGCCGTAGTCGTCCGCCGCCGGTGCCCGTAACCACTATCGCACTAAATAAGAACATACTAAATAAAAACGCCAAAGGGACAGCGGGATTCGAACCCGGATTTCCTGCGTGTCATCCCAGTGTTCTACCGCACAGCTACACCGTTTTTGATTGTTTATTGCAATATCCATATATATGTACACACACACACAAATAAATACAGAGCGCTGTGTGTTTGATGCATGGGTGTGTGCGTGTGTGAGTGATCGTGTCAAGTTTTCGCGCTCGAATTAACTTTTCGAAATACACACACATATATATGAAGGTCCTTCTCCAAAGTGCACTGCAGGACATCCCAATAAAACACGGCATTCCACTAGTAAATGTAAACAAGTTCCACAGTTTCTGCATTGTTACACTATATATATATATATATATATATATATATATATATATATATATATATATATATATATATATATATATATATATTAGAGCATCGAACGCGTTATTCGTTCGTTCCTGCCCACGGCATGTTATATTTTCACTCACTTTTCTTTCTCCACATTTACATCATAATTAGGACTAATAACTTCCCCTAAACTTTCCTTGGCATTATTGTCCGTTAGATCTCAATAATATTGCATCAAACACAGAAAAACGCGCCCTTAAGTATACACTTCTTTCCTATATATATATCGGGTGCTTCATGCTTTAAGAAGTGGGACCAATATTCTTAAAAATTCACGAAAAGTCTCTATTTGCTCGCATTCTTCTCAGTTAATTTTTCTGTATCGTCAGGCATCTTAAAATGGTCCACGGCCTCATTTTCAACAGCAATTAGGAAAGTTATAGTAATTTACCTTTCAACTATTACCATTTAGCAGTCAAGTCAAAAGGAAGAATTGCATTCCTTCAAGCGAAGAGCCCATTGTCGCTTTGAGGTTTCGGGAAAGGGGCCTCCAGTATTCACTGCGATTTAATAAATTTCCCCTAAAGTCTGGAACGAAACCGAAATGAGAGGGAGCGCAACTGCCATATTCGTCTGAGACGTCCGAAACGAGAAAGGGTTGTTATATAAACCATTAAGTGACTTGGTTGTTTGGGTGTCTGGGCTTCGCTTGCAATTACAGCACCCATGACACGTCATCGAACGGGAAGACCGTACTGCACCCCTGTGTTTAATGGTGACGTCCTTGTAGTCGTCTGCTTGTTGCGCTCCTCGGTCCTTTAGTTTCGGTTTCGCCGCAGAATTCAAGATAACTTCATTAATTTGCAGTTATTACTAGAAACCGCTTTTTCGATATCTCAAAGCGGCAATCCATGGGTTTTTGACATGAAGGACTTCAATTCTCCCATTCGACTTGACTGCCTAACTCCAATAATAAAAAGGTAATTATTCTATCTTTCCTAATCACTCTTACAAATCATGCTTTCAACCAAAATGGGCGTTAAGTTATTGTACTTGGGGCTCAGCATTTCATACATCCATACGTTTCTTCCATGAATGCTATGAATGCTTAGAAGCATGCAGAGGTCATACGAGACACAATATCCTTGAACATGCAGAAAACGAATACCGTAATCGTCAATTTATAGGTCCTCCTTCAAAGCTCACTGCAGGACATTCCAATAAAACACATCATTCCACTAGTAAATAAATAAATGTTCCAGAAGTTCTGCATTGTTACACAAAATACAGTCACTCCCCATGGTACAAACATACCTCATTGTTCAAGCCATGTTCTCACAGGTAGTGTGCCCGTGTGATGATTAAAGAAAAACGTTTTACCCTAGGTGGAACTAACATCTTTACGACGCGTTTCAGGGCATCGCTTCCCGATCCCTCCCCGTTAATTGTTCTGTAGAGTAGGACTGGAAAAACTGTCTACCAGGTATTTCCGTAGGCGCCTCCCGGGCACGTTGCTTAAGTATTCCATAAAAAAATATATACATATCAGGAACGTATATGAAGAGATCACCTCGCATAACAAGTGACATACAATATATATACGGACCGTCGTCCATGGTGGAGACAACAAGATAAAGAGTGCTTAACAGCGCAAATGACAGGAGGGGATAGAAGAGACGCGATAAAGCACTCTTTATCATGTTATGCGAACACGCCCAATCCTGCTGTCTCTTAGGAGACAACTAATTCTGGTGTAACTCCTGGTAACGCGACCTTAATCCCTAGGAATGAAGAGATCTTGCCGATTTCTTAAGAATAAGAATCTACTCATCCCCATCATTTGTTTCAAGAACAAGTGACTTAACGTCAACCCACCTTACGGAAAGATTAGTCCTAGACCTGCACTCATATTTAGAATTACCATAGCTGTGCCATCAGTTTGGTTGTGAATGGGGAATTCACAGAACGTATTGATGTTACATC
This sequence comes from Rhipicephalus annulatus, assembly GCA_013436015.1. Classification (NCBI taxonomy): domain Eukaryota; kingdom Metazoa; phylum Arthropoda; class Arachnida; order Ixodida; family Ixodidae; genus Rhipicephalus; species Rhipicephalus annulatus. Next base: position 31,685 of record WOVY01015318.1, read on the forward strand.
ATCTGTGCGACAGAGATACCCTATGTCACCATTTTATTTGTCTTTGTTTTTAGAGCTCCTGAGTAGAAAATCATTAGCAGTGTTCAATGAGAAGTTTCCAGCTGAAATCATGTGATGTACGAGTGCTGGCCTATGCAGATGATGTTGCATTTATATTTACTGACAAGAAAAGCGCGAGAAGAGCAATGCAGACCACGCAGAGTTCTGGCGACCAACGTGGTAGTTTATTTATTATAGATAAAAGCTTCGGGTTATGGCATATTAAAAGAAAAGCGCCGCACAAAAAGACGGAGACAAAGAAGAGAACCGCGCACAGCACTGCACTCACAACTGAAAGTTTAATCCGAGCAACAAGAATTTAAAAAGTAATAACCGCGCATGACAAGTGAGGTACAACGAGATGAAGTGATACGCTCATCAATAAAAGTGAACTCTTTTTTGTGCAATGTAACCGAGGTGTGGCTTACGCAAGCATCACGTGACTTGTTAATATGATAAGCTTCAGACACCTCACGGGTGAATTGATCGTGGTGCTTAAAAATAATAACAGTGTTAGACAGAACAGGTGTGCACCCACACGTGGCACAATGCGATGCCAAATGGGAAGGCGTGCCGTTATGCAAAGAGAGAAGAGGGTTATGGCATGGTTCGTGGCAGCTGTTCTGACCCTCGTCCGAGGGCGCCATGCTGGCCATGAGAAGCAGAGCCGAGTAGTGTGCTCACGTCCGGAAGCCCCAGTGCTCTTCCCTCGCAAGTAGCCTCCAGTGGCGGGAAGTCAAAAAGGGATTAGAATGTGGCAACTTCGACTGTCCGTGCACCCTACATGGCTCGTTTGGCGAGACGGCGAAGTAGATCGACGGCGCAGGTCGCTAATCCTCTGCTGCCTTTCCAGGGAAGGGCGGAAGCAGTAACCCAACCACCAACTTGTTTCGGGAAGGAACCCACTTCCCATCTTTTCAGTGAAACTGACCAGAGGAGCATTGCTTCAGGAGGGGCAATTACTCTTCGGCGGCCGTGTGTTATTAACTGATGCCTTGAGGGTGGTGTCTTGTGTATGATTTGTGTTTCAATCAAGGAGAGTGAACTCTACGGGGCTTAAAATGACGCTGCAAAGTGGTGGACGTCGCTCTGAAGCATGGTTTCACGGTTCGTTCACCGCGCTCCTGGTTTGCGGAACTCCTTACGTCTATGCTGTAAATAGTTGTAAATAGAGTGCTAAGCCTGCTTGTTTTTCGTATGCCGAACTTGTCAGCCTCGTTTCCTCCACCCGAAGTTGCTCCACGCTACCACAGGAGTCCTGGTCCGACGCAACCCTGACGTCCCGGCAACCCACGTCAGCGGGGACGCGTCCGGGAGACACCGGTCCACAACACAGCCCACACCAATACTGTATTTGAGAGACTGCAGTGGAGCACAATAGCCTAAATTTACCACTAGATAGATATCGAGAAAATACGCAGTTCTGGAGATGCAGGGCGTATGAAATGCACGGAAGACTTTATGCTTGGGTGGGCGGGATTCGTCAGTATTTGCGATATCCACGGTATGTAACTCTTGTGTGCGTGGGGGGGGGGGGGGGGGCAAAGAAACGTTGGTGCTTTAAACTGCGCGCTTCAAACTTGCCTTGCCTCCGGCAGGCTTGATGTCGGGAAATGAATGGCGTTAGTATAAGTAAGAAAGCGTTTTAGAACTGAAGAGGAACAAGGGTTGTTTCTTTTCTGTTCTAAAACGCTTTATTACTCATATTAACGCGATTCTTTTCTTGACTCCGTCGCAAACTGGCCTGCCTAAGGCCAGTTTGCAACGGAGTTTCGAGCACCGGCATAGCTATGTGGTAGAATAATGGTTTGGCACAAAAAGGACCCTGGCTTGAGTCCCATTGTGTCCTTGGTGTTTATTCTTTATGTTGATTATTTACTTAGTGTTTTTGTTTATCTTATATATCATGATATTGGTTACGAACACCTGTGGTGGCGAACAACTACGGCACACGCGACCCTTGTGGTGATATCATAACAGCGTTTGTTGTAAAAAGCGCATATGGAGCTTTGTAGACCTGTGTCATGCTTGCGCTAAGGCCATAGGGACGGATGCCGTGGTAGGCTTTGGGAGAGTCGGTGACATTTCACGTAAATAGATGGCATAGGTTCATATTCGCAAAAATGTCTTGCGCTAAATATTTGGTAAGTGAATACTTTGGTGAAATCAATGTGGGAGAGATCATTAGTAAATCCATCTGACCAATTGCAAAATACTCTTACAAAAAAGAAAGGATTCGTAAATTCGGCAGCTGGTCCATTCTGCAACAGCGCACAAACTGGGGCAGACAGATCCACAATCCGATGGTCGTATTGTGACACAGTGTCAAGGAGAGGAGGCATGGTCAATGTGATCTAACTTACCATCCATTCACAAACGTGCCATCAGCGAAAGCTATGACCTCCATGATAGCTCATTTATTCAAAAACTTATTCTTCAAAATATCATATGTCGTTACAATTTCGTGAGTTTACTAGCTGACATCCGAGTTACCACATGTTACCGAGCTAACAAGCAAAGCATATAATCATAGCAAAGAAAGCCCAGAAATAACAGTGCGACTTTCGCGAAGGCCCCAGAAAGACGCGGAAATCGATTGTATTTTCTCATTCTCAAAAATATTTTGAATATAATAAAGAAGTTCACTCAAGTACGATGTACCTAGGAAAAACATTCTTTTCTACAACAAAAATATATGCAACTATGAACGAAAGCACGTAGTAACTTTTTAACGATGTCGCCGGGGTGGTCTTTATTTATTTATTATTTATTTTCAAATACTGCAGCCCAATGCAGGGCTATTGCAGGAGTGGGGTACATACAGTAGGAAAGAATATGAGTAACATCAAAACAAGTTCTTCATCGGAACAAATCACAACAATTATCGCCGCATTCTAGGCACAACCGGGTACAAAAAAAGGACAATAATGTCATTCCAGTGCCTCCAAAAAATCTGACATATTCATTGCACGAACCGAACCTGGTAGTTCGTTCCAGTAGACAATTATTTTCGGAAAGAAACTGTAGTTGAACATATTAGTACGTGCGAATAATGGCCTTATGTTAAGATTGTGACCACGTCTAGTTGGCAGAGCATTAGCATACACGATGTAATTATCATTAGAAAGCCGGCATGATGAGTGAACATAAGAGTGCAATAGTTTCAAAGAATCATTGTCACGCCTAGCGCACAATGGAGATAACTTCAAAGATTTCATTGCAGATGAGGGCGAAAAATCATGGTCATAGCGATGAAAAATGAAGCGAACAGACTTCCTTTGGACAGATTAAATTTTATTCACGTCACCCCCTTTGTATGGATTCTACACACACGAAGCGTACTCTAACATATGGTGGATGAGTGTTTTGTACATTAGTTTTTTGGTAGATTTTGGCGATTTAGATGATGTACGTCTTAAGTAACCTAACGTTTTAATGCTTTAGACGTAATGTAGTCTATGTGATGCCACCATTGCATGTTGTGTTTCAGCATAACGCCAAGGTATTTGTACGTCTGTGCTCGGGGAACTGCGATGTTGTTGAAGGAGTATGCATATCGCGATGGTGAATGGCTGTTAGTAAAGGACAAAACTACTGTTTTTTGGAAATTTATGCGCATCTGCCAGTCCGAGCACCAAGAACAAAACAATCTGGTTGAACGCACATTTGCCAGTGCAAGATTAGGGTTATTTGTTGTTTCCCCCCACGTATGTTTCACTTCAACACTCAACAAGTAAGTTACAAATGCAATTATGCTATTACTGAACGACGAACGTGCCATTGGTGAAGGTGACGATCACTACAATAACTATGTTTGCTTTAAAAATGTGCATTAGCTCCAAGAAAACTGAACAAAGGACGGAAAAATTCTACAAGCGACTCAGCAAAAAAATGGAGGGGGGGGGGGAGCCAGAATCAGCTTGCAACTCTTACTGAGACGTACCCTTGAAGAGCAGGCACATGCGCGCCAGTCAGCTGTTCTTTTATATGTCCATATTGAGTGCATCATAAAGGATGATAAGTTGGTATCAACGTTCGCACCTGCGTATTTAACCTTCTTGTTTTTCCGAATTAAACTTCCAGTCCAAATAATTATCTCGTGCGCTGTCGAGTGTATGCATAGGCTTCTAGCACTGGAGGTGCTGGGTTCGATCCCGAGTACCATGGGGTACCCACACCGCAACTGTTTCCAGCAATTGTGACACTTCAGCACTGGTTCCGAAGGAAGAGGCTAAGAAGGGATTAAAAGGGCTAGAGAGAAAAGTAAAGATCAGTATAGACGGTTAGAGAAGTTTGCGGGCGGGGCCCCGATCGACGAGTGATCTTCCGAGGGAACATCGCGGACTTGACAACCACCAGCCATGAAATCTACCGAGTGTCTTTTATGATGCGAAAACGGATACCCTGGTCTGGTACTTGGTTTTCTGAGTACTCATTTCTTTAGAAGGTGGCCTTTTCATTTCATTCTGTTCCTTGCCTCCCTTGTCACCCTCCCCATGTTACCCTGTGCCGGCCTTCCGTGGCAGAAGTTGGCGTATTTTCTCTCCTCCAGCATGTGCGCTTATGTAAAACAAATCGATAGCAGGTCGCCCGCTTTTACTACATACGGATAGCCTTTTTGTGTTCGCACCCATTCGGTATGTGCCAGTCACATCGCTCGAGTGAAAGCACCACGTTTGGATGAGCAGTAAGTTTGGCTTTCTATCGCATCCAGTTGTCTTAAGCGTGCTAAGTTACCAACCCGCCTCCTGGTTCTGAGCTCAACCGAAGTACGGAAGGGTGTGCGCATTCGAAATTCCCACGCTGACACCAACTTCCGTAAACGTATTACCTCACGGAAACCGCGAAAGGCGTGCGCGTACGATTTGACTGTCATCGTAACACGAAGCAAAAGTTGGCCGCAGTTTTCGTTGCAACCATGCACCTTAGATTTGTCATGGCTAAACTAAAGTACACGTAATATCCGATCCCTATACTGTCGTTTCTTTTTAGCTGCGTCTTCGCTTTCCCCATCTCTTCCGCATTTTACGTAGAGACTGCGCATTCGACATCGAGAATAAAGAGGAAAAGAAACCCTGGCGACTGTGACCGGCTGGGGCGACCACTACTACAGAGACGCGGAGAGTGGCGTGAATACAGGAAAGGTGCTGCAGCGCGCGACTAGCACTGTTACCGCCACGCATGTACACACCATCTTTCCCGGGGCGACCGATGCTCAGATAGAGGCGCCATGCCGGACGCATCATCTCGCGGCGAGAGACAGGGCCTGCTTCTCTTGTCCGCCTTTGTGTTCGGCCACCATAATGATGACGGATCCCCCCTCTTTGCCCTTCGCCAGCTGCATGCGAGCGTCGGAGTTCGGCCGGCCGCGTTGCACTGGCGTGAACAGCCAGCGACCAGGTTGACTCGGCGCCGATTCTTCCGTCGAGCGTGCTCCACGACCGTGGGCTCTTCACAACGTCGTGGTCGCTCGCATGTTTCGAAGGATTCAGTAGCATGGAAGAACCGAGCATTCGTGGACTGCACCACGAACCGATCTCAACGCCCTCCATGTATCATCCAGTGTCCACTGCGCGACCCCTTCGAGATGTGTTGTTTTTTTTTGGTACATGCAAAAAGGCGAGGTGTTCTGTGCGCGCATACGCAACCACAGCTAACCGTTGAGGAGAGGCTATTTCGTTGAATGAGTGATCAGGGGACCCGTTTGAAGGGAACGTCTTTCTATCTCTCTCGTTTTCCCATTGTGGAAAGCGGTATAGTTGTACTGGGAAACGAGTGATCCACTATACCAACATCCGAGAAAACACAGGTACCACAGCAGGGGGGGGGGGGGGTCGTTGAGAAGGCGAGCAGTGGTGATGGCGGCCAGTGTTTTCAACGTTGCTTAGGGGGCACAGGTTCGACTAGTGAACAACAAAGGAGAATTAACGAGGGAAGTGAGCTGTGTTGGTGCCCAGTGTCCACAAACGCGAAAATGGAAAGTTGCCTATTCAGTATCGGAAAGTTGCGGTTTTTGTTTGCATCGAGTGAAGTCACTGCCGTTCCTCTCAGGTGTTTTTTCAGTGGTACGATTATACCTTACGTGAAACCAAAATGTGCACTAAAGAAAGAAATCTCGCATTTACCGATTTACGGTTTTAAAATACCGAAAGCAGCACTCGTACCGGAAGACGACTCCTTGAAGCCAGGCGTTCGTGGCCTCCGCGATTAGCTCTGACAACGCACGTTCGGAAGATGATCTCGAAGGCCATGAGACGTCCTCCTTAAAGCTCCAAATGGTTGGCGGGTGCCGCAAGGTCCTCTGCTAGCGACGTTCATACTACCGCTCACGAGTGTCAAAACACGCGTCAGACAAAGCCGACGCCTTTGTTCTGCTGAGTACAAACGAAGGTATACCTGGTCGCTTGAAGTTACAATGTGCATTGTTAAATAGTGTACTGAATTTGAACCCTAATAAGAAAAATTACCAGAATACACCAGTGAAAAGTCACGTGGTCGCCATCAAGCAGTTATTCACTTCCTTGTCGCGTGAAGTACCATAAGTAATATCGAGGGTACAAATTAAAATATAAATCTCAGTTTAAAGAGAAGAACAGCGTTCGTTTCAGGCAGTGCAGTAAATAATACTCCCCCTTAGTGGGACCCTCTCAAATCACATGCTGAGCAGTTGTCTGTCCATTTAAACTGTCTCGCCGATGGCAGCGTTTTCTGGGGGCAAATCTCCTTAGGCCTTGGATCATTCCCTCCTCTGCAGTTGTAGTAGTAGTATAAAGTGTTGCGTTTGGCCCAGCGGTTTGTCTTAGCAGACGCCATTATGCGTGAGCCAGTCTGTAAGAATGCTTTCACCCCCATAAGGACGCCCGGTCGGTAGCACCAAGGACGACGCTGTCTTGCAGGTTGGCCAGACAGTTCGCTGTGGTCGGGTTGGAATTAACTCGACGGAAGCTTCACGAACAGCCCTTTTGTTGAGCGGTGTCGAACAGCGTAAGACGGCATCACTGCAGTTCTCATGGAGTCACCCTCTCCACACAGCCACAGTCGCGTATGCGGGGTCGTGACAAATAACCGACGGTACAGAAGAATGAGATTGCGTCTCAATAGCAATTCTTTGGATTCGAGCACCATGACTGACGTGTTCAAGAATGTTTTGGAACACTGTGCCTGAACGCAGCCATGGACCGCTGCTGACATTCGTGTCAGCGGCCATCATCTGCCCAAAGGTGCTTGACTTTCCCCCTCCACCGGACGGACTCGACCTCCACGCCCTGCGTTGTCTTCAAGGCATGGGCCGGGTGCTTTATAGTGTTGTGCGCTCGTGCTACCCACTGGAACTTTTCGCTCGTGTTCGTCATCAGCCGCATGGTCCAATATCTGCCCCCTTTCTGGTGGGAGGGTCACTGAGACTTAACGTCACCTCATTCGCGGCAACAGTGATCACCGCCCTCTTCGGGCGGGCGGGTAAGGAAACGCCGGGCTATAAAAGGCGAAGACATTTTGTACATACGTCCAATCACAATACCGTTGAATTTCCCTTCCATTATTTAAATAAACATTCGTTCTGCGTTCGTCCGTCCATGTGCGCACCCGTCCATTTTTCCATCCGTTCGTGTTCCGTCCGACCGTCCACGCTTCCCTCCGACCATGTTTCCGTCCGTCCGTCCCTCCGTCTCTTTGTCCGTCCGTCCTTCCGTCCACACTTTCATCCCTCCGTTCGTGCGTCCGTCCGTCCGTACATGAGCTTGTGCGGACGCACTGACGGACGAATACACGGAAGGACCAACGCTTCGCCTATCTCATCATCATTCACTCTGTAGATGTGCTGTGACTTTTTTTTTTAATGCCAAGCATTTCTTTCCGTACTGTAAACGCTTTAGGCGTTTATCTGCGCACCTATCTATCTCTATCTATCTATCTATCTATCTATCTATCTATCTATCTATCTATCTATCTATCTAGCCGCTTACGTCTCGGCGGGGTGAAGCAAAATTAGTAGGGGAGGGTAAAATGGTTTGACAAATAGGACTCTCTGTTTACGACATGTATAATGTCACAAACCTGTCGCGTAAGTCGTCAAACACTTACCGGAAAAAAATTCTTATGTGGTTCCTAAAGGGAAAAGAAGAGAAAAGTGAGCCCCGTAACTGTCTGCATCAGACTGCGACACCTCATCAGTAGCTCACAACCGATGGGGGCGAGGAGGGTTTAAAAAGATAGGATTAAAAGGTATATAGAGAGAAACGCAGGAGAGAGCGAGGCGGAAGGACAGCGAGCGACGGAAGTAAAGAGGAGATAGGAAAGTTGGACACGGTCGCATGAGTCGGAGGACGGAGCACCACTTGACGAGAGCTCTTGCGGTGGTCAGGAGGTGGCGTATAGGACCAACCCAGTCGGCCAGAGCGGTACTGTCATCGGAGATCGCGAGGGCAAAACTGGTCGGCATAAATTCCAGTGAGCGAGTCCTACAAAAAAAAATTGGTAGATCCCACGTACCCTGGAATAGATGTTATGCTAAACATGTCGAGGGAAGGTGACCATGTTGCAATTTTTTATTGAGCGACACTTCATGAAATGACGCAAAATATATGTAAAACTGTTGTACGCACAGATATATGTTGAAGAGTTGCAGGTGTTTATATAACCAGTTTCTTGCACTTGCGCAACGATGTCAACTAGAACATGCGCATTAGCAACTCCAGTAGCTGATTTGAAGCGCTGATGCTCGCAAAGATGCTGGCCTTGGACACTGCTGCATAAATCAGCTTCAGCGCATGGCGACTAACCACAATTGACCTTAACGCGATGTGACGAATGTATCTAAGGAGTACATATGTAATGTTTTGATAGATTGATTGATATGTAGGTTTAACGTCGCGAAACCACCATATGATTATGAGAGACGCCTTAGTGGAGGGCTCCGGAAATTTCGACCACCTCGGGTTCTTTAACGTGCGCCCGAATCGGAGCACACGGGCCTACAGAATTTCCGCCTCCATCGGAAATGCAGCCGTCACAGCCGGGATTCGATTCCGCGACCTGCGGGTCAGCGGCCGAGTAACTATAAACCCCCGCGGCGGGGCCATATGTAATGTTTATAAAATTGGGTAGGCAGCGCAGCAACGATTATTGACATTTCACGAAGATTAGCGTCTATATTTGAAAAGTAGTTCCGAGACCTGGCGTAGCTCTGTGGCAGAATGCTTGACTGCCATGCAGAATTATTGGTTTTGATTCTTGCTGGGATTCTGAAATTTATTATTTTCAATCATCGGGAGGTCAACGCTGCCTATGTCAGGCGCGTGCGCAGGACAGATTAGGTTCCGTAGGGGCGGCGCTTCGTGGAAGCGCCGACGCGTAGAGCACGTCCACCGCGAGCCCGTTGTGCCATTGTGCCGCTGATAACTGAAAAGCGGTAAAGTTTCGGAGCTCTGAGGACTGCCAAACGGTGTATGGTGTATATAAATGGATTGCTGTTAGCATTCCGGAGAGCGTACGCTTTGAGGCATTGTGCTTAGCGCTACGCGCTGAGAATCGAGAGATTGCTGGTTCTTGTTTACTCCGCAATCTCCTATTATATATGTTTCAACTTCACTTACTTTCAACTTACTTCACTTTCAACTTCACTTTTCAACTTCAAGTACAAAAGCAGATGCGCTTTCACATAACAACTTGTTTATTCAGCGGACGTTTCGACGGAAACCCCGTCTTTTTCAAGGCATAATACTATTTACAAATTTCGTGCCTTCTTGTAGCTTTTCAAGACAGGAGGGAAGACACCGAAGAAAAATAATAACAATAACAAAAAAGAAAAAAGAAGAACAGAAGAAAAAAGGGGAGAAAGAAACGTTCGAAAGAAGCAAGAGGGGCATGCCGGGACAGAGAAGGAACAGGAACTCAACAAAGGCGAACCTAAACGAGCTATGCCATTTTCGTCAACAGTACTTCCCGAGCACCCACCTTTCCCCGAAGTAGACATTTTGACCACCGTTTCTCTATTTCACCCTCTGGTGCAATCCGCTGGCAACTTGCCCCCTTTTGAAGTTCAGGACAAATCGGTGGGAGAGCTTAAGCGCTTCAAGTGCATGTTGGTGGCGTTGGAAGATATGAAAGAGCTGGTGATTGTGATGATATTCATTATATTTGGTGATATGCATTTTATGCATTGGCTCCTGCCAGTGAAGGAAAAGAAGAAGAAAAAGGCAAGAAAAAAAGAAAAGAAAGAAGAAAAAAAAGAAACTTGTACGACATCCGGGACCACTTATCTGTGCATTCCGGCTGTGCTAGAAGTGGCAAACCATTTCTCTATTGTCAGATTAATAGGCTAAAAGATTTGCTAGGGGGTAATATTGTTGTAATGGGAGGCAAGGCATGACGATAGTTATAGCACGAGAACAAAACGACGACACAGAGACAAGAAGGAGACGAAGGACACGTGCGCTCCTTCTCCTTCTTGTCTCTGTGTCGTCGTTTTGTTCTCGCGCTATAACTATCGTCATGCCATGCCAACTAGCCCAAGCCGCCAGACTTCTAAGGGAGGCTAGGAGCCGAGTACTGATTAAAGAGGGGCGTTTACGTCTTTTACTGATCGTAACGCTGACAGAGTGACTGGGTGTTCATTTATTCCGTTTTTTACAGTGTTGAATTTGTAGATAAAGTAAGATTCCCGTTGTTCCCGCTCTCTGATTGTTCGAAAATTGCTTTCCAATAGTGTAACTCTGATGTCATCAAAGCTGTGATCTTTTAATGTACTATGTTTTGAAAGTGGAAGGCCTGGCAGGGAACGTACATGTGCCCGATGGTTGTTGAATCTAATTGTAAACGGTGTGTCTGTCTGGCCCACATATTGCATGTTACACACCCCACTTTCCAGAAGGTATATGACGTTATCTGAGTCACAGTCCAGTGCACCTCTAATTCGGTGCTTAAAATCCGAGTGGGTGCTTTCCGGTAACGTCGTTGTCTACATGCGTTTGCATACTTTGCATCTGCTTTTTCCACGAGGGCGACACCCTAGTTGAAGTTTCACGCCTATTTTTGAATTTATCAAATGATTCCTTATACTTTTCGGCCACCTGTATACCATACAACGAGGAGAAGTGAAAATTTTGGATAATCGCACCCTATGTTCCAATATCTTAAAGTGTTTTCTTAGGACTTTGTTTGTGTTAGGTGGGTTGCTCGTGAAAGTTAATACCAAATTTTTGTTACGGAGCTAGTTGGCATCTTTTTGGTGGTGTAGAAGAGTCTGGCGGTCCAGATTTTCCGCTTTTTTGATGGCGTCATCAATGATAGCTGACGGGTATTCTTGATGAAGGAGTACTTTGCGCATATGTGTGCTGCTTTTGTGTAAGTCCTCGGTGCGGGAGCAGATTCGTCGGAATCTGTGTGCTTTGGGATAGGCAAAGCTGGTCTTGCAGTGTCGCGGGTGGCAGCTTTTGAAGTGCAGGTATTGTCGTCTGTCCGTAGGTTTTCTGTATACGCTAGTTACCAACGCATTATCGTCCATTCGAATAAGTAGATCAAGAAAACTTAATTCAGTGTCGGAGTAGGAGTGTGTAAAATAAATGCTGGGGTGTACTTGGTTAAATGCCTGTATGAATTTGAGCAGCTCGTTTTCCGAATGTGTCCTAATCATGAATATATCGTCTAGGTACCGTTTATAGATTAAAGGCTCGATATCACAAGACGAACAAAAATTGGACTTTATATGGTGCATGAACACGTTAGCGTAGTTTGGGGTCATTCTTGTACCCACTGCCGTGCCATTGATTTGAAGGTAGCACCCATTGTTTAATTCAAAGCTGTTCAATTCGAGTGTAAGTCTTGTTAAGATTTCAATTACTTTTTTGCTTGGATATGCGATAGGGTTGTGGGTGCCATACGATTCAACAAGTTCCCTTACGCCATCATCATGTGGGATATTTGTGTAGAGTGAACTAACATCCAACGTTACGAGGAATGCACCTTCTGGAATTTTCACGTCCGATATTTCCCGAAGGAAATAGTTTGTGTCATGCAAGAAGGACTCATGTGTGGGTGGTATTTGATTGAAGAGTCAATATATCTGAAAATGGGTTCTGCTAACGTTCCCGTGCCTGATATAATGGGTCTGCCAGGGTTTTTCTCCTTATGGACCTTCGACAGCATGTAAAAACGACCAGGCGCCGAATGTACCGTACGTAATAAGTGCCTTTCGAAGCTTTGAATCAATGGTGCCTTCACGCGTGAGATCCTCTAGGGTTGTTACAAAGATCATTTTGTGCTCGGTGGTAGGGTTCGAGTCCAGGTGTTTGTAGAATTGTTTTTCATTTAGTTGTCGCCTGCCTTCCTTGATGTAGTCCGATTTATTCATAACAACAATCGCGCTTCATTTGTCTGCTGCAGTTTAATGACGAGATATTCGCGGTTTTTCAACGCGAGTAGTGCCTCTCTTTCTTTCTTTGATATGTTATTCATACCTGGCTTGTGCACTATGTACATGCATGACATCTTTCTGAACTGCGTCTATATACAGATCCAGATGCCGATCTCTGTTGGCGTCTGAGGTCCATTGCCGTCAGATTACCCCACGAAATAGCGGGTTGTCTTTTTGGGGTTTATCGAATCAATATTCCTCCAACCGTAAATTTCGTGCGAAGTGGTCTAGATCTTTTAGAAGCGTGAATTCATCCTACTTTCTATTGCCAGGGCATAACGCTAGTCCATGTGATAGTACACTCAGTTCTTCGTTGTTAATTCTTTATCTGAAAAGTTAATAATGTTTGGTTCTTTGGAATAATGTCGCAAATCTTTCTGAACGTGAGGTGGCCTGTTCTTTTTCATGTAGGCAGCAGTGGGTATAGCTTGTGGTGAGACATTGTCCTGCACAAATTTCTTTCTCTCAAGTTTTTCTATTTCCTCCATTTTTCTGCCCAAATATGGCGAGCTCTTTAGCCTCCCACTCCGAAAGAGGAAAGTTTTTTTCTTATATCCCGCTCCTCCTCTGTCAGTGCATTCAGAGTCTTTCTACAATATTCAATGGGGACCTTAATTCATTAGCTCTTGTGTGGCGTGATGGAGAATCTTGTTCCATTGTTTCATTTTCCCTTTGTCAAAATTATGCATTGATGGTGTTAGCGACAAGCGCAACCCCTTCAGAGGCGTACCCGCCAGTACATATTCTTTAAGACTATACGCACGTGAAGTTCGTGCCAAATTTGTTTATCAACAACTTTTCTAAGTTTAAAAAAATTTGGACCAGTTGTGTGGCCTAATTCATCTGAAGTGGACGGTGTTTGCCCATTCGCACAGCCAGTATGTCACTTTGCACAGCCGCGGCGAGAACCGCAAGGTACCCGAAGGTCGTACCTGGTTTGGGTTGGAGCTCTATCCCGTTTTGCCTCCCGTGACGAGCTGGCCTGTAGGCGACTGCAGTTGGCTGCTGCTGGTTGCTGGTTGCCCTTGACTAATGTTGGCTGTTCACTTTTGCTGCTGGGGGATTGTTGATTCTGGCCACTGGTTGCTGTTGATTGTGGTACAGCTGGCCGTCGTTGTTGGCCCGGATTAACGTTCGTCAGCTTTTTCGGGGTGTGCCTCGCAGGCGGCGTCGACAGCTGTGGTACGCGTGATGGTGGTCGCGTACACTGTGATGGGGATCCCGAAAGGATCTGCTGGCCTGTAGAAGGGGTAGCGGCTGTTTGCGGGGCCGCTTGGTTCTCTTTCTTCCCTTCGCCGCCTCGACAGGTGTCACCGGGAGGGTCACGCCGGAGTGCCTGCAGGATGGCGTCTCCCGAAGCTCGTACACCTCCGGCTGTGGTGCGTGGTCCAACCAGTTGTTCGTGTAGGGCCGCCGTAGGTCGTGGAGTAGGTTGTAGATGTTCCACGCTAGGAGAGACCCTCCGGCGAAGCACGGGTGTACACCATCGGCCACGAGCACAGTGCATGGCGGGGCGCGTCCATCCGATGGTTTACACAGAAGACGCCCTCTCTCTGATGACACAATTTTAGCACCCGCAGGTTAAACCACTCGCCATTTGTGTCGGCAAAGTCGTTCGTTGGGGGCTCGTGGAAGCACTATCGCGTGGAATACACCATAGTGATTTCGGGTCTCTCAAGCTGAATCCGGTCCAGGAGGGTCACGTAGCGTTCGAATGCTGTAAGGGCATCCGTGGTGGCTATATATATAAACGTTTCCGCCAGGGTCTGGCCTTCATCAGAAATGAGGGTACAGTTTGTTGGTGCTCAGCTTTATCTAATCTTAAAGGAGAGAGGGTACGAGAAAAAAATGGAAAGAAAAAGGAAAAGAAAAAAAACAGGTATGAAAACTTAAGGTAGACCCTCCTCCCGCCCAGCCGCCCCGTTCCACCTTTTTTTTTTCCGACGATCGTCTTTTTTCCGACGATCGGTGCGGTTTGGAGAAAACGGGCTCTTTTAAAAAGTTTAAGCCTTTAGCTGCTCAGTGCCTCCCGGACGTCTGGTAGAAAGAGGGGCACCGCGCATTGCCGCAGAGGCTGGCAAGCGGGTGCAATGTCAATTCTGGCTCGCTCCTGGATTGCACAGTAGGGGCCTCCTGATTGTGCACAGGGTTGCTGTTAGACACGTCGTGCTTGGCACAATTGATTGATGATAGTTATATCGCGAGAACAGAAGGACGACATGGAGACAAGAAAAAAAGCGCTATAACTATCGTCATGTCATACCAACTCGCCCAAACTGCCAGACTTCCAAGTTACAATTGATTGGATCGTAAAGTAGAAACAGAAACAGACGACAGCTGCACTTCAGAAGAGTACTTACACTTAAAAGTATTTTAAGTGTAACTCCAGTGAGCCAATGAGCGTCGCAGCTACAGTGCCGTGAACTCAGTTAGTATTGTCATTATTGCCGTTATTGTTTCCCAACGCTTTAATTGCTGCAAGTGTACCCGGATTCTCATTTATTCCTCTTTCGAGGGTGTTAAATAGGTGGATTAGTTATGACTCTCGATGTTCACGGTCTCGGTTTGATTTAAATTCTGTTCTTAGGAGTGTTACTGATATTTTTTAGACTGCATGGTCGGGAATGTTGAGATGTTTTTATAGAGGTAGACTTGGGGCTGATTTCGCATAGGCTCTGTGATTATTGAAACAAATCCTAAATAGTGTTTCTATTTGTCCAATGTATACTGCATACTGCACACGTTGCATTCGAGTAGGTATACGACATTGGAGGAATCGCATGTTAGGTTTCCTTATATGTTAATCGAAAACTTGAATTGTGTGCTGGTTGCTTTGTTTCTCGCGTCGCTTTACATACAAGATATTGTGAATTTAAACAAGGTTGGTATGAATTATTAGGGGGTGACGTATTGATTTGAGAGTGGACAAGTCTGTCTTTGAGGCTGTGTGGTCGTCGGTAAACGATGCCAGGAGCGTATGGGAATGCGCGTTTCAGACGTTCACTGTGTTTCAGAATGTTGTAATGTAAATTAAGAATTGTGTTTGGGGAGCTTGGACTGTAAGTTAAGCAAAGGTTCGTTGCAAGTCTTCTTGCAGTGGTCGCTTCATATGTAAGGCATCCCGCTTCAGTTTTCTAGCTTTCTGAACGGCGTCATTAATTACATGTGGGGCCCTACAACGACGAAGGCCTGCCGGACATAACTACAATCTGCGTACTTCCCCGCACTTAAAAGAAGATTGATCGCTAAAGTGTAAGTCCAGCTCATCACTTCTTGGTTGCAGTGCTGCCTTCCTTAAAGTACGAAAACTCGCTGACAGACGAATCAGACATGAAATGCATAAATCAACGTTGCAAGTGTACCTTGGTGCTAGAATAGCCCCCAAGGGTATGACACTCTCCCTCACACCAGCCGCTGCAAACCTAGACGAACACGACCAAATAATATGGAAAAATGTCCTCCTTGAGGCGTTTTTCAAATTAACAGAAATCGCTCTCAATCACAGTGATTAGCAGGTCACAATGACTGGTCACAATGACCAACACCATTCTCTGCCATAATACCTTATCGAAAGAGTAAATCACCCTGGTAACAGAATTCGAACAGAATAAATACCAAGCCATCATGACCACAAAAATTCATAAACTCAAAAGAGGCTATGTCCCCAACCCCACGTTTCCTAAGATAATTTCATACCACAACACCACCACCCACCAGGAAACCACTAACGGCACAAACGAGCACCCATCTATGAACACATAGAAGGGTGCTCTCTCTCTCTTTATCTATCTGTTTATCTCTTTCTCTCTCTTTATATATATATATATATATATATATATATATATATATATATATATATATATATATATATATATATATATATATATATATATATATATATATATATATATATATATATATATATATATATATTATATATATATATATATACTGTAAGGCAACATTTAGGCCACAACACACTTCTTTTACTCACCGAGACCGAGATTCTGCACCACAACACAATTCATACTGATGAGCATGTCCATATGATAAGATGACGCATATCAATAGTGCTCACGATATATTGTGTGTATATATCGTGTCCTTTTTTTATATACAATTTTTACGTGGCAAGCCAGACCTCTCACAAAATACTCAAAGGGATTTTTTTTTTTTTATTTACAGGGTGTAGTTGGGAATGGGGCTGCACGTAGCTTCGACGGGAGAAACAGTTCCGCGGCCCGTTCGGCGGCGGCTGCCTCGACGTCGGGGCGATCGGTGTTCCGGAAAGAAGGGTGTAGTACAGAGCTGCACCCCGTCGCCTCGTTTGTGTACAAAGACGTTACAAAAATACCGGTTTTTGTGCGCCAGGTTCATGGGCAATGCGCGGCGGCTCCGCCGGGAAGATCGAGTGGCGCGTATGCTCCGGCGTACAAGCCGCGCGGACCGCTCGCCCCTTCACCAGATCCCCTGCATAGAGATGTACAGATCGCATATTCGTTTTAGGGTGAAGTCATCTCGCAGCCTCTTGCGCACTGGCGAAGCTCATAAAAATGCTGAAATAATAATTGAAAAACAACAAATGTTTTCTACATAAGTCAAGGTGTCACAGTGAATGGAACGAAAACGAACGAAGGCGAGACACACAGAATGGCGAAGGATCTTGAGACTATATATATATATATATATATATATATATATATATATATATATATATATATATATATATATATATAAGTATATATATATATATATATATATATATATCAATGACAGCTAACAGACAATAACGCCAAGGAAAGTATCGGGGAAGTTCTTAAACCAAATTGTAATGTAAAAGTGAAAAAAGCATGTCACGGAAAAGAAGGTGATACAATATCACAGTCAAGGGAACGGCAATCCATGACCAGTATCACATGTTTTGTGGTTACAATCCCCTCTCCTAGCTCGAAAGTGCAAGCGAAGCTACTACAATGGTGTGCTTTTTATCCCCTTCCAAGATTATCTAGGGTCCTGCAATGTCTTACGTGCAAATTACGTGCAATGTCTTACTTTAGTTCCTTGCGAGCAGACGTGTATATTGAAACGGGGCTGGTGCCTTCAATCGCGACAATAAACTCCCAAATGCCCACTATTTTTCTGGGTTATCAGCAGTGCATGTGCATTGGCCGAGCTATGAGCTTCTATATAGCGATGATGCATTTGCCCTTACCGCTCACTGCAGATCACCGAGGCCTATAGTGTCTGCAGCGGGGGTGTAGCTACTATATGGTGCTGCTGACTTTGCAGAGATCGCTGTTTGATTCCGGGCCCGGCGGTCGCATTTTGATGGCGGCAGAATGCTATTGATTTCCGCGTATAGTGTGCGAGGTCAGTGCAGGGTAAAAAAGAATACCAGATGATTGAAATTTGGGGAACCTTTGTCTATACAGTGTACTGTGTAATATTATCGTCGTTTTTGCACGCAACACCCCAGATAGTATTGTCGTGCCCTGCGTTGTGGCGCAACTCCGTTCGCAACATTTAATTCGCATTAAAGACTTCGTAACTGTAATATCATTATGTCGACAGCAGCCCGTGTGTGGGTGCGGCTGGCCTGGATCGTCGGCTGAGGGAACATTTCGTGCGTTGTAGTTATGGGGTTACTAATGCCATTCATAGTTTATTTCTCCTTTTTGCTTCTGACTTTGATAACGTTAGTAAACCACAGCTTCAGGTTGACTTCGCTCTGCCTTGTGATGGCACGGCGTCTTGACTCCTCTCTACTGTGGTTAGTCTCGTGCATACAGTTAAGTGAGTGATGACCCGAAGGTTAGATGTTTTCATGTCACTGTTTTAAATACAAACACAGATGTTGAAAACTCTAAAGAGGGTATCTTGATGCCTCAAAATGCATGGGTAGTGCCGCCTTAAAAAAAAAGACAACTTAAGCTATCGCACTGATCGAGAGGGTGGGACAGTAACGTGCCATTTACACAACCTGACGTGTATAAGTCACGCGTTGGCTGCAACTGTCCACGTACTAGCGGCAGATCTGTGGTTTGTCGTCTGTGACATTTAGTACACGCAAACGATGATCAGTGAATCATCCTGCGACTTCAATTGCAATTCAGCACCAGCATCGACTCGAATGGTCATGATAACGTCCATTGCGTTGGGGTGGGTTTGCGAATCCTGCACGAATAAAACCCTTCATGCGAAAAAAAATGAATAATGTTCCTTTCATCAGGAAATGACTGATTTATTGGTTGATTGATTGATTGATTGATTGATTGATTGATTGATTGATTGATTGATTGAGTGAGCGAGTGAGTGAGTGAGTGAGTGAGATGACTTCATTTTGGCCGTATGGGATGCGCCTTAACACGCAATGGGTGAGTCCCACGTCGCAACCGCAAGGCCAAGATAGTCTGCCGCTTCGCGTGTTTACCGAACAATCCAAAGCTGGTCGGCCAGGAGTGGGTTGTGGGTGTTCGCCTCCCAGCTGGCCATGGTTGAATCGAGGTTAGACGTATTGAAACCTCAGAGTATTTGCGTTGGGGTGGACTTGTCCCTGCAGGCGGTGCACACGTCATTCGGGTAGTTTTCAGGATATACCATACTGCACGTATACAGTGTGCACATATTCGGGCATATTTCTCCATCTGCAGAGACTTAAACGTCGTTCAAACCGTGTCAGTATTTCTTCGATTCTAACGCTCAAACGCACACTGACAGTCACATTGAGAACAGCGCCCTCGTGATAAATCAGCACACCTGTTTCTGCGCGTTAATGTGCACCACCCAAACGCTTCTTTTTCCTCTCCTCGGTCTTCTTATCCTCAGTAACGATGTCTCGTAAGAAAAGGGGAGGAGGCTTGGATCGTCCAACAAACTGGAGGCTTATAATGTCTAGGCATGAACAAATTATTTCCAAGCATATATATATATATATATATATATATATATATATATATATATATATATATATATATATATATATATATATATATATATATATATATAACGAAGAATGGGGAATGAACTACTTGAATTCAGAAGTTCCCTTCATTACTGTGGAGGCTACAGTGCCCCTTAGCCAATAGTTAGGATGATTAGCCCCACCACACGTATTCATCCGCGCCGCGTCGTCTGCTAAGCGCCTTCCAGGCGTCTGCGCGCACTCGTTCGGCGAGCAGACAGCAGCGCACGCAAGTTCCAAGCAAACGCTTATACTTGCCTTATATTTCTGTTGCAGCATCGGCAGCAATGTATTCGGGACAACATTGTGCTATTACTACGAACCGCCATCAAATTCTCAGCGCGTTAAGCTTAGCAGACGTGGTTAAAGAATCGGCAATAATGACCGACGTACCTTGTGATTTTGTCCTGACCATGAGAGGCATAAAGTGGCAGCTCTTTGCACCTTTTATTCATTGCTGTGAGCGAGATGGGCGAGCTATAAGGGCAGCAGCGTATCCAGTTTTTTTTTTTTTGCTGAGGGGGAGGGGGGGGGCGCTCGAACTATATTTTATGCGTGTTTGTGCGTGCGTCTGTATGTTTTTGTGAACACATACGGAAGCATTATAGAAAAATTTAGGCGGAAAAATTTGAAACCCTCAACCACCACCCTCCACCCCCTTGTCCACTCACTCAAAGGCGAATTTCATGGGATCGAAGCGAGTGGTATATAGCGTCTGCATGGCCACTGGCATGTTAATTTTTAAGCCCAGTTACTGGCGGTTACTGGCACAGAATTTCAATAACAACACCGTAAGTGCAATGACATATAGATATATTAAATTCTGATGCGCAGAATGCAAAAACAAAATAAAATGTGTCGGCCTCGCCTAGTGGCAAGACAAATACATCGGTAAGTTTGTTTTACTGCGCAAACATGTGGCTTGCTTGGACTCTTATCTTGCAGTGCTGAATGGTGGCGGTGAGAAGAGTATAGTAATGACTTTCTTCGAGTCACGAAACGCTGACAAGGTAAAAAAAAGCGGCAAATCGTTTGCGCTCGACTACAGGGAGAGTAGATAAAAGATTTCTACCTGAACTGTACAAGAAAAGAAGTCGCCGAGGATACGTGGCAACCTCATTTCATAATGACAACGTCGATCATCTTTTACTCACAGAAATCACTACGCCAGAAATGAAATTCGCCAGATCCTGAGCGTTGCAGGAATTGATTTCATGCGAAGCCATCAGCGAGGCGCTGCCTATGCCACGATACTTATTTATATTGTTACGGGTAACTTATTTAATAAATTAAATACGATGCACTGTGCTCGGCGCACAAGATGGCGACAGTTCATAAACAACCAGCCACCAACGTCGTCTTTCTCTTTCTTCCAGACAGGCTGTGCCGGCTGTTGCGTATCAATATATTTATATTTCTGTTCCAGCCAAGCGTTGCGAGGCGCCCTTTAGGCAAATTGAATAGTTGCGTGCATGTGGTGAACTGGCCAGGCACTACGTCGACTGACGCCTAGCGTCGTTGTCCCATGCATGCTATTTGGGAGCCCCCTCAAGTGAAAAGAGGCAACGTTAGAACCGTCAGCACAACTGATTGTGTAATGAACATATTAGATCAGGCGCAAAGCTAAAGACATGAAGAAATCCAGAGTAAACATACAAATAAGTGTCGAGTATTACCAACTGTTTCTTGTCAGTGAAGGCTAGCAGTATAAACAACCCTTGCCGGCAATAAACGGTGCGTAGTTTAGGTCTCTTTACTCTGCATTTTTTCATGCTTTTAGCTTTGCGCCAGATATGCTCAAACTCGCTAAAAGACAACTTCTTATTGATTACGTAATATATCTTTTTACCATCCGTATGGTTCATTGTCATACCCCCAAACCTCCCCTAACTCCCCCAACCCTCTCGCCAGGCCAATAGTAGGTATACGACTATATAGGTGCCAGTCGAAATGGAAATACCGTGATGGAAATACAACCGATGCACGACAGTAGCCCTTCTACTGCCACCGCATCAGACATTGAACTGTGACTATTCTGGTGAATGAACTGATTGAAAGACCGAGAGTGATTAGAATAGCATCAACTAAAGAAGGGCGACAACACAAATATTTGTATAGTTATAGCTTTGCTTAGAGTTAGTAATTAAGCCGGCTAACACCCTGCTATACGTCACATGTATCATCTCTCAAAACTGTCTCATCACATCGTTTAATATATTCCTAAATAAACGTGTCGCTGGGGGATGCTGTTTCCGGCCACTTGGATTATAACGAGTGCTTAAAACATCTTGACAGAAATTATTGTGGCCCTCCATACCTGCTTGTCTAAAAAGTGATCGTTTACCCCTGCTTTCATCCACTGCGGTTTTTTCCCCTTGATGTCTTGAAAACCCGATATAAAGTGACTATTAGAAGACCGGTTGATGTTTGTGCGTGAAGATGAAATGGAGTTACCCTATAAATACCACAATCTGTAGGTAGACGTAACCTGATAGTATAATAAAATTGTTTGCCAAAGTAAGTGGAGGGCATGGTGACAACAGAACTGAACTATACGTTGTGGTGAACTTGTCACATTTGGAGACACGTGCTTAATTCTATTAAGGCTATAGCATCAGCATGCGATATTCCCGGGGCAGACATTCATCCTGGCGGTAGCATAAGATCAACGATGATCATGATGTTTGATATGATTGTAGATTTGACCGGTCTGTAACCCCCGTTTGTGTGTTAACTTGAGCTGTATTGTCAACATGTTGGTTTTTAGCCTTTTCCTCCATTTACAATGTGATCATCTTTTTATTCTGTCACTGGTTGCATGGTCCTTATCATCTTCCGGTGAAGATACATCGTTGCCGTTCAAGTAACAACTCCACAGGACTGGTGTTATTACAGGTCTGAAAATGCAGTATGCTTGCTGCAAGCAGTGATGAGGGTAGATAGAAAACAAGAAATGGCGGCGCAAGAACAAGATGAAGGTATCGCATGCAGTTGCGGCGCCACTTCTTCATTTGGCGGCCGCGCCGGGTTGGATGGCCCGAGTGACGGGCCGTCATGCGCGAGGCGCCTTCGCGCGGACCCCGAACAGGTTCGCCGAATTCCTGCGTCACAAAGCCGCGTTGCCCGGACGCGCGATGATGAAATCGTGAGCCGAGGGCTAGCCCCGTCAGCCCCGCTGAGCCTCTTCGTGCGAGGCCTCCTCGGCAAGGGGTCAGTGCATGCGAGCATCTCGACGTGTGTAACTGGGGAATCTGAGGAGATCGAACAATCGTGTACCCTCTTGGGGTGTACAATAGTGGCCCATATGTTGTCGAACTTCGTACGAACTCCTCCACGCTTGTGCGTGATAAGCATGAACGTTCCGCAATCGCAAAAGGGTCGAAAACGTAAAGAGAATTTGAAGTGAAGCTTCGAACAAAAAGACGAGGATGCCGACTGAAAGTCTATAAACAATGTGCTGACATTTCGGCTCCAAGAACGGGAGCCTCGTTCACTATAAAAGTGAAGGAAGGAAGCTAAGCATTTGAGCTAAGCCGCCATTTTCACAATACAGCTTCTGGAGCGCGGCGCTCCTTTCCTTCATTCTAGTCCCGAAGATTTTCCTTAGTTGCGCTGGTGGCTGCTTTTGCATAATCACAAAAGAAGACTTGAGCACCACCTAAAGTGCACTGAAAACTACATCCAATTTACTACTGAAAGAAAGAAACTTGTGGCAAGAATGGACAAATAAATAATGAAATATATTGGAGCAAAATCTTGTCTCACATGTCATGCACCGTTCCTGGATAAAATGGTGAAATGTGACAGTGGTGGTATTTCTGTTGCCGTATTTACTAACGCACACCGGCCAGTATTTGCACTTTATATCCGCACCCCTGGAGCACACAAGATGCCCGTCGTGTCATCGTTTATTGAATGGGCACACAGTATTTGCAACAAGCCTGTGGACATTTCCTCCGATGGTCACAGCGTATGCTGTAACCTGTCAGCAAGTGGCTACCTGAATTGATTAGTAATTAGTAAGCGTTCCTTTATTGAGAACTGGCTAACCTCCCTGTCCTTCCTCATTTATTCCTCCTCCTCCTTTATTGAGAACACTCATTTTGGGCCCATAATTTCGCGTAAGCGCTCCTTTAGGACCTCTCGCGCCAGCGAGCAGCAAACCAATACATTGCACAGTTAATTTCGAGGGATGCCGTGGTGGGAGGGTTTCGCATTGATTTTCACCCCATGGGGTTTCCTCGTTCAGCTAATGCTTAGCGGATTGGTTCTTTTATTTTGCTGCTTCATTGCCGGGAGTCGAATAAGGTGCATCGTCTTCGGCAGCGTAAGACACCGCTGCACGTCGGAAGCAGCCCTGTTGCAAGCAGCAGCGTAGGCGTATCTGGTCTCACACGTCGCGCACCCAAGAGCCATCGTCAAATTCTCAAAAGGCGGCTCCTCTTAGAAGGGGCTATTTGTCATAGGGCCATCGCTCGGCGTGCAGGGTGCAGTTATGCGTGCGAAAGTGGTGGCTGATCTTGTTTTTCTTTTCAGGGGAAACGATGACGGTAACAAGAAAGCCCACGAGCTCGGAGACGCGAGTTGGAGCCGTCGCCAATGCTAAGTCGTCAAGCCTCCAAGGAGAGAAGCTTATACGCGCACCCGCTCAGCAATAGTGAAGACCCGCTTGTTTAAGAAGCGACCGCAACAGTGAAAGGAGAGTCCCCTTTTCCCTTTACCGACGCTTTTGAGTCCGGCACAACTCGCCGCATTTCAGGTACCGCACTACACTTCAACGACGCGTCGTCACCACCGCAGCACAAGCCCCGCGGCCGGCTCGTTTCTTCTACGGCCAGTGGCAGGTAAACACACGTTGCCGACAAAGGCATGACTGACTGGTAAACGACGACAGCCGTTGCTCATCCCTGCTAGCCTTCCCATTCATCGTCGGGACAAACTGATCCCCCTAGCCGCCCAACGAGTTGGCGTGCCACCCGCACGTCTTCCTCGAGATCGGCGAGTTTTTTGACCGTGGGGCGGCGCACGGCGCGACATTTCTGCAGCAACTCACCCGAAAGTTTGCGTCGATACCCTCCCAAAGATGAAGCATGGCATCAGTGGTACCAGCTAGACAGAAACACACAAAGAAAGATGTCAGAGCTGAGAACCACCGCTACTGCCCGAAAAGCAGTTGACTTTCGCGGACAAAGCGACGGCCTTGAATCGGGATGCCGACCTTGCCTCGAAGAGAAGGGACGACTCGTGTGAAGGCAGCCGCGGCGCTTGCGGGACAGCGGTCGCGCGCCGGAATTGATGATGATCCGAGGACCAAAGTGAGACCCGAATGCTTTCTTCTTCCCTTCCGAGCTTGCCTTTTTGTATATTCTTGTCGATTTGTCGGAAGCACCTTTCAATAAGCTACCTGTCTCTCTTCGCCCTCGAGAGATTCTCCTTGTCTGAACGCGCACGCATGAAGAAGCCAGGAACAAACACGAATGGTGCCGTGCGCTGCTTTGCGAGCACCCGATGGAAGAAAACTCCTTGGGCGTTGGCTGCCCGGCGGCACGCAGCCGAACAGGGCTTTTTGTGCAAGTGGCGATGGTGGAGCACCCGGCGCGGCAGGTTGTTCGGATCACCGTGAAAGATATTTTTTGCCGAGGGGACTAGCGCTGGTGGCGTAAAGCTCCCCTTTCCCTTCTTTCCACGTCGCCGATGACACGAGCCTCTTCTGTTCGTAAGAGAAGCGCAACGCCCTTTGAACGTTGGCTGCTTCTTGGTTGATGTAACCACGCTGGCAATGTTCGGTCGTGCATGACACAAGAGTGGCACCGTGAGCGACTGTCTCCGTGTATCTATATTGCACAATGCAATGCCAGCTTTAAGGAAGAGGCGAAAGATGCCGGCAGAGTGGTATATCCGTTCAAGTTAAAGGTTTGACGAAAGCCAGCTAGTAGGAATGGAACATACGGAATAGGTGCAATGCTTCCTTTCCTTCATTTTTTTTTGTTAGTTCGAGTGCCTGTCTGCGCGCATACGTTGGCGTGCATTGTGTGCACGCGGCTGCCAAATAAGACACGGAGTATCTACAAGGTGTGTTTTCTGCTGGCAAGTACTGAATCTTATCTCATGTATTAAGCTGATCTGTGCGAGAGAAGTCTCGCTATGCGAATAAGTGCGCACCGTCCGAATGCATTAGCTGATACGGCTACGAAAACCGGCATTCGGGGATTGGTCACAGATAAACTCACGTGCTCTCTGGAAACAGACGTTTGCTGTGGTACAATATTTGTTTTTTTTTTGGCATTCATTGTCAAAGTACAAGCATTGCCCTCCGAACAAGGGAAGAGGAAAGAAACGACGGCAGTTATCTCTTATTTGCTGCGTGATAATACGCAATGTCATAGACGAACAACACCAACTGTCCGTCCCTTCACATGAGCTTGAGTGGTTAGTCCGGTGAAGTAAGCATCATATTATCTTTTCGGGTGAGGTACCGATTGCTCCGCGCTAATCCTGGTTCAATTACTATTGACTTACGGTAACTTTTTATCAGACCTATGATCTGGGTATAGATCCAGACCACCAAGCAGCGCGTATGGGAAGGCAAGTGAGATTGTGCGATTTTTGAAGCGGACGTTGAAACGGGTGGTGGTATACTTGGTCACTCGGACTGTAGCGTAAAGTCCGAGCTGAAAGTGAAATGCCAACCACACACAGCCAGGCATCCGTTCTTGCGTGACTTTTGGATGGTGCATGGAAAGCGCCGAAATAAACAGGTACTACAACGTGTACAGGATAGCCAAATGTAAGAATGCAGAACAGATAATACGCCTGATAGAAAAAAAAATACGGTTTTCAAAGCGAGAAATGCCTACAACGTCCGGTCGTCAACCGTAACACGGAGAAAAAATAATAATATTTGTAATCTTGTCACCAATCTTGTCTCACTCAAGGAAACCTTCCGCAGAACTGCTCGTCAAGCTAGGACAAAAAAAAACGGCTCCAACCCAACCTCTTCGTCCTCTTCCACACGAAAACCACGCGAATTCATGCGGCATTAAAAAGCGGCTCAATCCCAACCTCTTCGTCCTCTTCCACACGAAAACCACGCGAATTCATGCGGCATTAGTCCCCCCTTTTAAAAAGCATCGACTCGATGCTTCTAAATAAAAGAAGAAGAAAAAAAAAACCCATAATTAGAACACGCGTTGACGCAGAGAATCACAAAGTGAGTGCCAGGGAAAACAAAGAGGGCGCACAAGCACTTGGACCATGCGCGAACACAACAGCACCAGTGGAAGAGTCAAGAAGAAAAAAAAAACACCACATGAGATTACTGTCACGTTTGCGAAGTAACTC
This sequence comes from Rhipicephalus annulatus, assembly GCA_013436015.1. Taxonomy (NCBI): domain Eukaryota; kingdom Metazoa; phylum Arthropoda; class Arachnida; order Ixodida; family Ixodidae; genus Rhipicephalus; species Rhipicephalus annulatus. The sequence continues at coordinate 58,438 of WOVY01015318.1, forward strand.
GCAAGCACAGAGACTATTGTGTGTAGTACGGCTTGAGTCGTACGACATGCACAGTTTCGGGCCGATGTTGTCGACGTGACGACACCGTGCCGTCCGGAAGTACTTCGTATGTAAGGTCACTCACACGTCGGATAACCTTGTATGGTCCGAAATAACGGCTCAGAAGCTTTTCAGACAAGCCTGGTCGTCGGACAGGAGTCCACACCCACACTCGTTCACCCGGGTGGTATGCGACGTTTCGACGGCGAAGGTTGTAACGTCGTGCATCTGCGTCTTGTTGGTGACCGATGTTCACGCGAGCCAGTTGACGAGCCTCTTCGGCGTACTGCGTGTATTGCTCGGCTTCTGGAGAAAGAGCATCGCTATTATCGTACGGCAGCATAGCGTCAAGCATCGTTTGTACGTTGCGTCCATAAACAAGGTGGAAAGGTGAAAATCGGGTTGTTTCCTGCATTGCCGTATTGTATGCGAACGTGACGTATGGGAGGATATCGTCCCAGGTTTTGTGCTGCACGTCCACGTACATTGACAGCATGTCCGCTATGGTCTTGTTGAGCCTTTCCGTCAGTCCATTACTTTGTGGGTGGTAAGCCGTTGTTTTTCGGTGACTCGTGCAGCTCAGTCTGAAAATGTCCTCTAGCATTTGTGCCGTAAATGATGTTCCTCTATCCGTAATCACACATGACGGCGCGCCGTGCCGGAGGACGATGTGCTGCACGAAGAACTTCGCCACTTCAGACGCCGTGCCGCGGGGTAACGCCTTTGTCTCAGCATACCGGGTCAAGTAATCGGTTGCCACTATAATCCATTTGTTACCAGTGGCCGACAAAGGGAAGGGTCCTAGAAGGTCCATTCCCACGAGGTCGAAAGGTGTCCGTGGTGGTGTAATAGGGTGGAGAAGGCCCGCAGGTTTCACGGGTGGCGTCTTGCGACGCTGGCACTCGCGGCAGCCTTGCACGTAGCGGTGTACACTGGTCGAAAGTCGTGGCCAATAGTACTGCTGGCGCACTCTGGCGAGAGTCCGCGAGTAGCCCAAGTGTCCCGACGTGGGCTCGTCGTGGCACGCGAGGAGGATGTCATCCCGCATGTCGGCTGGTACAACGAGGAGGAAGGCTTTGTTGCTACCTCGAGCATTTTTCTTGTAAAGAATGCCCCTCCTTAGACAAAAGGATGACAATTCGCGAGCGATGCGCCGAGGAGTGTGAGAATTTCGGCCTTCTAAGGAATCAATAATAGGGCGCAATTCCTGATCGGCTCTCTGTCTAGACATAAAGTCAGAATCACTGAGGGCTCCGAGAAAACCATCAGCATATTCCGAGTCCATATCAGGATGTCCCACGGGTGCTCGAGAAAGTGCGTCGGCATCTTCGTGCTTGCGCCCAGACCTATACACAATCATGATGTCAAACTCTTGCAAGCGCAAACTCCACCGAGCGAGACGACCAGACGGATCACGGAGATTGGCCAGCCAACACAGCGAATGGTGATCGGTCACCACCTTGAAGAAACGGCCGTAGAGGTAAGGTCGAAACTTTGCCGTTGCCCACACGACTGCGAGGCATTCCTTCTCTGAAGTGGAGTAGTTGGCCTCGGCTCGAGAGAGAGTACGACTGGCGTAAGCTATGACATGTTCTACGCCGTTGTGCCGTTGTACAAGGACAGCGCCAAGTCCGACGTTGCTTGCATCCGTGTGAACTTCGGTATCAGCGTCCTCATCAAAATGCGCAAGAACAGGTGCCTCTTGCATTCGCTGCCGTAACTCTGCGAAAGCTGCTTCTTGCTCTGTAGTCCAGGCAAACGGTACATCATCTCGGGTGAGTCGCGTGAGCGGTTCGGCTATCGTCGAGAAGTTGGTAATGAATCGGCGATAATAAGCACACAAGCCGAGAAAACGCCGCACCGCTTTTTTGTCTGACGGCACAGGAAAGGTGGCGACTGCTGCAGTTTTTTCTGGGTCAGGCCGCACTCCATCCGCACTCACAACATGTCCCAGAAATTTCAGCTCATCGTAGCCGAAATGGCACTTCTGGGGTTTTAGCGTGAGTTCGGCCGAACGAATAGCTTCCAGAACCATTCTTAGACGCTTCAGATGTTCTTCGAAACTCTCGGCAAAGATGACCACATCATCAAGGTATACAAGGCAGCTTTGCCACTTCAAGCCAGCGAGAACGGTATCCATCATTCGCTGGAATGTTGCGGGAGCCGAACAGAGGCCGAAAGGAAGAACTCTGAATTCATAAAGCCCATCGGGAGTTACAAACGCTGTCTTCTCTCTGTCTCGCTCATCGACCTCTATCTGCCAATAGCCGCTCTTCAAATCTATCGATGAAAAATACTTCGCGTGTCGTAGCCTGTCGAGAGAATCATCAACCCGTGGAAGCGGGTAGACGTCTTTTTTGGTGACGCTATTGAGTTTCCTGTAGTCAACACAGAATCGCAGCGTTCCGTCTTTCTTCTTTACTAGAACGACTGGCGAGGACCACGGGCTGCTCGACGGTTGTATCACCCCGTCGTCAAGCATCTCCTTTACCTGCGTCTGTATAGTCTCGCGTTCTTTAGCCGAAACACGGTAAGGTTGCTGGCGGATTGGGCGAACATCATCGTCGGTAATAATTCGGTGCTTTATGAGGGGTGTTTGACCGACTCTAGATGAAGAGGCGAAGCAAGATTTAAATTCCTTCAGCAGGGTATGCAGTGCGGCCTTCTTCTCGTCCGAAAGCTTCGAACTGACGTCGATGTGGTCCAGAAACTTATCTCCATCAACCATTTCCTCGGATGCGAAGCACTCGGTGACATCCGCTACACGGTCTCCGAAGGCCACGGTGGTGCCGCGGAAAAGATGTCGGTGCTCGAAGTTAAAATTTGTGACGAGTATCTGCGACCGTCCGTCACGCACACGCAGAATGCTTCGCACTGCACACACACCTTGAAGCAGTAAAAGGGATACGTTGCTCTCGGCGACCACGTCACCGTCTTGGAGGTCTTCACAGGTGACTTCTACGAAAGCAGTCGCTCGGGGAGGCAACGTCACGCTTTCGTCGGCAACACGCAGCGCAGGTCTACGACAGCTATCAGCGCCTCGATCGGTTGCAAGTTGCGTCGAGAAAGTCACCATTCGCTCGCGGAGATTTATGATCGCGCCATTCTCTCGAAGGAAGTCCATTCCAAGGATGAGCTGACGAGAACAGTCGCGTAGTACGAGGCAGGTTACCACAAACGTTGACTCGCGTATTTCCACTCTTGCGGTACAGCGACCCAATGGAGTAATAACGTGGCCTCCAGCAGTGCGAATACGCGTCCCATTCCAAGGTGTCATCACTTTCTTAAGACTGGTTGCCAATTTTCCGCTCATAATAGAATAATCTGCACCTGTGTCCACCAATGCGCTGACCTGAAGACCGTCTATCAGCACGGGAATGTCGAGTGAGACTCGGCCACTGGGTTCAGACGCACAATCCGGCATTTCTCTCGCACTGCACTCAGACGTCAATTCAATGTCTGCAGCGTTTTGTGGAAGCGTCGATAGGAGGTCTTCCGCACTTTTAGTCCCAGCGACCTCGCCCCCGAAGGTCGCTGCCTTCAGTTTTCCCGACGAGGGCTTGGGGAACGTCCCCGTGCCATCGTACTGAGACGTGGTCCAATAGCTGCGGGTCGTCGTGGAGATGGAGACCGCGATTGACGCCGTGAGAAAGGCAGACGTTGCTGCGCGAGGTAGTCCTCAATTTCTCTTGGCCTCTGACCAACTAGGGGACGAGGCGAATGAATAGAGAAACCGCGCAGTCCAAGTTGTCGGTATGGACATTCCCGGTAGATGTGACCGGCTTCACCGCAATGGAAGCAGAGGGGTCTTCTATCCGACGTACGCCAAATATCGGACTTCCGCGGAGGGGCACGGCGACCGTCGATGTCCAAACCAGCATGCGCAGATTGAATTGAAACTGGCGGCATCGTCTGGATTGGGACTGCAGGGCTTGAGACCGGCATGGAAGTGCGCAGAGCTTCGGCATATGTGCGGTTCCCAACATCAGTGGACGCAGGAGGTGGTTCTAGATTTGTAACCGTTGGTTGAGGGTGACGGCTGTGAAGCACCTGCTGGACCTCGTCCCGAATAATATTGGTGATGCTGCTTACCTCCGGCTGTCTCGCGGCAATATATAAAGCCAGCGCGAGCAATGTGCTTCGTTCACGGTATCCTCGTTCGCGATGTCGTACATGTACCGTTTGTTCCTATGCTTCGTGTTTTTCGTGCGTTCCCCGCTTGAGGCGGGCGCGCATAGTGCGAGTGCGTACGTTACCTACACGTGTCTTCTCGGTAATAGAGCGCTGCCAACGCAACGTAACGCCGTCCATGGCAGCCGCCAGGAAGTCGGAACAAACAGACACCGGACAAAAAACACGATGAAATTAAAGCCCCTGTCGTGTATTGGCTGTCGCTGTAGCCCCAGAGCGAGAGGCCCCGTTGATATAAATAAGGCTCAATAGAATTACCTAGAAGGGGGCCATGGATCTCCGGGGCGTATGGGGGAGGGGGAAACACGGCGCCCCTCAATCGGTGCCGAACCAGAAGTGAGCACCAGCACCGCGCAGTCTCTCGCAGGAGGTTGCGCAGAGGAAACGAGAGGGGGGACCCCCATAATTACGTCTGGCCTGTCATTAGGGAGACGAGGGGATAACTGCTATCGAGCAGCCGTCGAAAAATAACACGTACACCGCGAGGTGACAGCTCGGAGATGGCCGGCTGGCCCTTCTTCCGCTGGCGGCGGCAGCTTTCGCTCCTTCGCGACGTAGCCCGTCGGACCGTGCGCTACGGCAGGGCGCCTCCCCTCCCTCGTCCTCCTGACACCGCCTACAAGCGGGCCTTCTCTTAGCCTTCTTTGCTATGTTTTTTCGGCAGCCCTCTTCCTGAGGCGGACGTCAGGCTCCCACCGATGTTGTCCGTCGGCGTTCACCTCAGTCGCGCGAAGAAGGCGCTGATCAAGCGCGAACAAAGGAAGCGTTGAACGAGGCCTAAGGTGCCTGTTTGCCCGTGTGCGCCAATGGCGAGAAGGGAGGGGGGGACATGGCTGTTTGAGTAAGTACTGCGGTCTGCACTTCGGTGAATGGAATTGTAGGATGGCCGATCTCTGATAAGGCTCGTTGGTGTGGCATTATGATGAATCATGGCGCATACGGCAAGAAAGCCGTGCTGGTGCTGTGTGGTTTATCGTAAGTAAATCACTATAGGCGGGGCACAAGAAATGTCGGTCCGTCTTATTCGGAATTTCCGTTCCATGCAGTTGCACCTCTGAACGCGAGTTCGAAAGCACAAAAGATGATCCCAAATAAATACACACCAACGCCTTCGTCGACAGCAACATTCAGTATATATCAGTAGTTCACTGATCTGAGTTATCAGTGTACTAGATCGGGTACCCTACATGTGGGTTTTCGCTTTTTGAGGTTGAAAAGGAGACCGAACCATGCTAAATCTAGACAAAGTAGTAATACCCATATTCACAAAATCAAGCCGGGCACTGAAGACACAGAAGCGCTCCCTTTCAGCAATGCTGTTTGGAAGCCAGGTCTCTGAATAGTGAACACCAATACCGCGCATTGCTGCACGTGGGCATGGGTTTTTGCCTGTTCTTGATAAGTGCTCGGTCATACACATGCATCAAGGTGAAAAGAATTCTGCAGATCATACGTACTTTGTGATTCAATGTCATGCGAAGCATGCGGAGCGAAGGTGACTGTGGTGCAATTTTGTGTGTGTGTGTGCGTGTGTGTGTGCGTGTGTGTGCGTGTGTGCGTGTGCGTGTGTGCGTGTGTGTGTGTGTGTGTGTGCGTGTGTGTGTGTGTGTGGAGTGAAACGTTATGAAATGACGCGACACCTTTGTACTAACGTTGTACACACAGACAGGTATGTTTAACAGTCGCGTGCGTTTTATGTAACCTGTCGTTTACAGTTGTGTAACGATGCCAGGAGCAAGACTGGTATTGCCAAAACCAAAAAACCGGTAAGCTCAGATGTAGTGCGCTTGCGCTTGCGAGGATGGCAGCGCTGAAACACACGTGACATTTACCCGACAAGATCATTGGAGTAATATGTAATGTTTATAAATTTATATGAGCAGCACAGCAAGAACAATTGATGGTTCACCAATAATATGCCTGCATAAGGTGTTTTTTCGACCATAACGGGGGGCTGCGACCATAACGTTTATTGTTGCCTTTCGTCAGGTAAACGATGACGATATCGCTTTTTCTTAACAGCCTCGCATTTCAATTCCACTGTCTGTTCTCGCCGTTCCACGGTAGACGTAAACTGTCAAACATCTGCGGCGCACACCCAAACACCGCGGCCCATGTAATATGCGCCACACGCGTCCAGAGGAAAGGGTTTGATGTAGTATGTGACGAGATTTTTACGCTATTCGTCTCATGACCATACAGTCACAATCGTCGAACCACCTTACCCTTCCCGAATAGTTTTGGTCCACCCCAAGTTCACAAGGCGATCACGAGAGCACCCAGACATAGGCAGCCATACATACATAACATACATACATACATACATACATACATACATACATACATACATACATACATACATACATACATACATACATACATACATACATACATACATACATACATACATACATACATACATACATACATACATACATACATACATACATACATACATACATATAGATAGATAGATAGATAGATAGATAGATACACGCTCAAAGTGTCTGCCGTATTCAAAGAAACGCTTCGCATTTAAAACAACGTGGTTGATAGTAAAATTGACTACGATACATAGTTGAGATCAAAAATACGTCAGCTCACCATTATTGTCAATATTCAATAAAGAACTGTCATTTCTTCATGTGTACACGTTTGTGTATGCCTGAGTGTGTGCCTTTTTCATGTATACTTACTTTAGATGACCCGGCGTCCAACAAATCATTGTTTTTAGGGCGTTAAAGCCCAACAATTTATAGTAACTAATTGCTGAAATCTATAGTGTGTTTTTTTCCCCGTCGCGTCCTCGTCAATGCAGTACCACGCTTAAGTTTATCAACATGTAACACCAACAAAGCCAACGAGCTAACCATACCATTTATTATTATAGCCAAACTTGTAGTCAAATTGATAGAACAGAAATGGCATTATCAGCAGAATTTTTACCACAGCATAATAAATAAAATAATTTTAAAAAAGCAATGCCATAAAAATAAAGGCAAAATATTTTTCTTCGTTGCTGAAGCTACTGAACGGTTAACAATAATTGAATAGGTACTGATAGCCCAATGGGACCTGCGTATATCTGATGTAAATGGCGTTCTTACCAGACGCAGAGTGACCTTAAAACATTACCGCCAACAAGTAAGCGGGAACTAAACGTTGAAGTACTTTTTTAACTTAAGCGACTGACCGACTTCGATTAGCAAGCATAGAGTTTTATAGTATGAATAAGAAACTCTATTAATAGCACAGTTTACAACGGTCCACCTTCCGATAGCAAAACTGCGTTCAAGATGAAAAGCTCGGCTTAATTCGCTTACGTATCTTCGTTTTTCTCGCGTGCTTTCTCGAGAACAGGCGCTGCGCTTCAGAATCAGAAACTAGGCCTAAGCACTGATGGCAGACAGCGTGCTATACGAGCGTTTGAGAACATGCTCCCAAATTTGCCGCTCCGTATCGCCCGCATCCTCGCCAACTGGTGGCGAGGATGTGGGTGCACTTTGGCTGGCACAACAGAATGGTAAATATAATCGTAAAATAATAAGGAAAACAGGCTGTAAAATGCGCCAATATATATGCTCAAAAGTAACCAGGTCGTAACCATGACGCCAATCTGAAATGGTTGTCGCCAGGCGGGTTCGTAATGTATCCAGCTTGGTGCAAAATATGTATCCACCAAGAGCCACCCTGCCCTACACATACCAGGTCTATCATAGTTGGACTGCGTGGACATAATTTTTCACTCAGGTTTACCTTCTGCCAAGTATGAAGTCGTGGGTTCGTTAGCTTCCAGATGGTGATATTTTAATTTAAATGCATGCGTACTGCAAAGAATGAAGTCTTGAGTTTGATTGCATGCAGATTGTGATCTTCCACTTAGATCCACAATTAATAGACACGACTGCCAGAAACGCTGTCTTCAAAAAGTTTTGTGTTGCCTCTGCCATAGGCAGGCTGTGGTTTTGTTAATTATGGAACTTTAAATAAATATAGTGGACTAACTGCAAATATGCAATAAACGTATACACCAATACAGCTGACACAGCTTATACTAACGCTGTGAACAAGATAACTAAAGTAAATAAGAACAATTACCATGCCGTAAAATGCGGTAATTATGAGGCAGAATAAACGAGGGTATTACCTACTATCATTTCCAAGCGCATCAGTCAGTAAAGTAACAACGATTACTAACGATTAGTAAGGTAACAACGAAATCGTGTACGTACAAAACTACAAGACGTTTAGTACAAAACAACAGTATTAGAACATACGAGAGATTAAAAAAAAAGACATGAAGCCTTTGAAGTACACAACTTTGAATCCTTCTAACAGCATCTTTAATGACGGTTTTGCCTCTTCCAACCATTTTTTTATGATAAACAAATAGGCGGGAAATATGAAGGGTAATTTCAATAACAACGCAGCGTTGCAACGCTCCGTACTACAACTTTCTTGTGTAAGGAGGAAAACGCCATCGCGCAAGGGTGTTCACACACACACACACACACACACACACACACACACACACACACACACACACACACACACACACACACACACACACACACACACACAGACAGACACACACACACACACACACACACACACACACACACACACACACACACACACACACACACACACACACACAGCGGTCAGCATCGTCAAGTGTGTGCAAAGAAGCAGAAGCCATTTCGAACGGATGCGTTCCGCTTCTCCCACGCACCGTCGCCCCATAAAGTGCGGCTGCTGCTGTGGAATGGCACCGTTTTACGTTGACGCGCGGCCACTGATGTCGGCCGCCTCGGCGGGAGGCCACGCTGCCATGGCCGCCCCTCGATCGTTCGAAGAGTTCCTCTTGCACATCATGCGCTTTCTTTCTTTCTTTTTCCTGTGAAATTCGTGCAGGCAAACTCAAAGCGCTGCCTTTTCATTGCAGTCAGGCGCACAGGAGTTGAGCTTTTCAGTCATCTAGCGTTTGCACGAGTTTGCCGCTCTTTACAGAAAAGTTGTTGTGCTGCCCTATTTGATGTATACGAATAGCGTGGAGTTTAGAGACGATAACACATGCCCCCAAAGTAGGTATACATGAACTTTACAATATATTAAGATGCTATGAAAATGGCTTTGCTGGCGTTATCAAACTTGCGTAATTTGGATTACATAGTTTTTTGCCATCACTGCTTGCTGGTGGGTGTGTGCCCACGGTCACATCGTGCACAATCCTACACGCGTAGTGAGCATCAGCTGCCATGAAACAAGTGATGGAAGAAGATTTGACGCATCTGTATGAGCAGCTGCGGAGACCTCTCTAAAATGTTAGGGTATTTGCTTTTTAGCAGCAGCTTAATTGGGACCGCTGCACGTGAAATCACGATCATGTTTCTTAAAAGTAACGCAGGTGCGATCGTGGCCCAACATCAACACGTTTCTTCCAGAGAGTACAGAAGGACAGTCAATTTCGTAACCTCCGCCATACTTGTGTACAAGAGCCCCTGTCGCCTGTACGGCGTTCCCATGACAGATAAAATTGCATCTCTCACTGCTCGTGTGCCCGATGCCGTTATTCATAACATTTCCAACAATGCTCAAGAACTAGCCACGTGGAGAGCAATTCGCAAAATTATTACATTACTAGATGGCATGAGATGCTAGCACAGTCTCACTGTTATCGGTACTGAGCAATTGTATTCTTGTTCGAAATTGCTCTATTCGCGTTTTTTCAATGAGCACTTTACCTCATTTTTATTCCTTAAATAACGCTATAAAATATAAAAAAATATATTTCTAATCATGCCTGGGCCACCAAGACGAAGCTGACCACAGTTTACCGAATAATAACGTATAAATGAGTAATTTCCTGGGAATAAATTATTAGGACACCCTTCATTATATATAGGAAGTCTATTCGACCGAAACTAGCCGGACTTTATTGCCTCCAAGCTGCGGACGACGCCACGTGGCAACTATTAAAGATGCAAGTAATAGCAGGTGTCAATGGCTGTAAGTGCCGCAGTGGGTACGTTAATTAACGCTCCATTTTACTGCGGTAAATTTCGATTAACCAGCTTAAAGAACCCAGAACGAGAAAGAAGAAGCCCTCTTCATTACCACATAGCCAGAAACCCGGCTTTTGGCTCGGACTAGCGTGTTACACCCTCTTGGCTATTCCCTCCATTTCTTTTCTTTTTGTGTGTAGCTATCTATGCCCAAATAAGCGACCATTTACTCGCAACGGCAGCAGCGGCACCTCGCGCATGATTCTGCTGCGACACACTCAATTCGTGTGCGCGGCCGCCTGTGTATTTATAAAAGAAAAAAAATGCTCGACTGTTCGAACACGCACCACCCGGCGATAGTGCGAGGCGAGCCGTAGATGTTGCCGAAATGCCCCGTATCGAAAGCCATTATCACGGAATAAGATGGAACAGTCATTACGACAGTCACCGCAGGGGCGCCGGCGATCGCGTATATATACGTCCTCCAAGGGAGAGGAGGAGCAGGAGGCAGTGGGAAAAGGGACGTGGATGAAAGACGGCTCGAAGTGCAGACGTAAATCTTACGATTTGCTCACCTCTACTTTTCGAGGTTTTTTTTCTTTTTTTTTGTTCTTTGTGCGTGTGACTGGACTTCTATGCCTCAACTTCACTGGCCTCACTGATGCTTCCATTTCTTTCTTTCTTTCTTTCTTTCTTTCTTTCTTTCTTTCTTTCTTTCTCGATCGAGGCTATCCCTGTGTTTTCGTCCTTTCCGAAGGGGAATTGGAGTGGCTTTTTTTTTTCTCTTTTTACTCACCGTTTTGGCAGCGGCCTCCCCGCTATCCTTCCTGAAGAAAATTCGCCATTCCAGTGGTCCCCCGTTTCGTTTACGACCAGCCAAAGATTGTCGTGTTCGCAGCGATTACTCCAACACATTTGTTTTTATGCCATTTCTTGCTTCCTTTCGTTTCTTTCTTTTTCCGCCACATTTAGCGATGCTTCGTTGTTTGGTACGCCTAGACATATATGTATTTTCTGCCATCGTTTGAAGGCGCCTTGTAAGGCCTCTTTTCACGTATATACTAACGCACTTAAGAGCACGTCGTTGGTCTTCGTTTGGCTTTTCGGGTGAAGCGTTGGGTGCCCCACTCGAAGTCTGCGCGAAGCAATCGGTTTTTAGCGACGGTGGTCCACCAGTGAGAAGCGATTGAGCTACAAACCGAGCTCTGTGTCGAAATCAATGGCGCGTGCAAGAATAATGCCCCACGTCTGAGCTGTATAAATGTCCCATGTCTCCTATGTAGACCCGACATGTACGGCGTAAAGTGAATAATGCCAAGTTTAAGACGCAGCAAGTGAAAACAAACTCAGGGCACCTGATCTCATATACGTCGGGGTCCGGACTGTGGTGCAAAAGAAGTGGCTGCCCTCCTTACTGCTCCCCACTGGATTGCCGATAAATTTTTGGGCAGTAGCAATAAACTACACAGCTTGATTAGCACGCCCAGGTTTCATATATCCGTGTAACATAGCCTTCAGGACTGCCAGCCAACTTCACGCGGTATGCACTACTGTTGCCCTTGCCGGTTAAATCACGGCAGGGAAAGAGAAAATACCTGTGATGACAACCCCCCCCCCTCCTCTCGCTGACGCACCCCCGCAGAAAGTTCTGCGATACTTTTGCGTGCCGTTATTACCTGCCCAATACCAGTATACATAATGATTGATATGTGGAGTTTAACGTCCCAAAACCACCATATGATTATGAGAGATGCCGTAGTGGAGGGCTCCGAAAATTTCGACCACCTGGAGTTCTTTAACGTGCACCCGAATCTGAGCACACGGGCCTACAACATTTCCGCCTCCATTGAAAATGCAGCCGACGCAGCTGGGATTCGAACCCGCAACCTTCGAGTCAGCAGCCGAGTACCTTAGCCACTAGACCACCGCGCCGGGGCACCAGTATACATAGGACTCGAAAAGTTAAGTACATAAGCGCCCTGTTTTAGTAAAGGTTCCCTCAGTTAACTGAATGAAAATAGCCTGAGTAAAAACCAACAGATAATGACGCAAAGTAAGGTATAGGGAGCATTAATTTCACTGTTTCAAGTGCATTGTGGTAATTGTGGTGTAGATGAGAGGAAATTAAAAGTGGATGAAAAGACAACTCGCCTTCTGCAGGAACCGAACCTGCGACATTTTCATCCGAATTTGGTGATCAGGCATTAGAAGGGAGGGATATGAGTAATGAAAAAAAGCAACTTACTAAAATCATATACAGCCTCTTCTGTGCCACCGTCTTGAAAGTATCTGGAGGTTCAGTTCCCACAGAACAGCCATGGGCGTCAGCCGGGCATTAGAAATAACGACTTGTCACCCCCCCTCACCCACTCCCTTGTTTGTGGTCGCATGCAACACGGCTTTGCACCAGCAAGAAAAAAATCCTGCTGATGATTACAACTGTGTAATTTGAATCTTGCCCAAAGAAACCGCTAATAAAACGAACACCTTTCCTCTTAATTGAGTGAAGAGAATTAATTTCGCTCTCTTCATACGGGTGCTTTTAGGGGGGGGGGGGGAAACGAGGTTTGGTGAAGATAACCCAGTCGTCTTTTTTTAGGGGGGGGGGGAGTGATCATTAATAAAAAGAAGAGAAAAGTGAGCCCCGTAATTGTCTCTCAGGGAGAGAACACCTCAACAGTAGCTCACAAGGGAGGGGGGTAGAGAATAGAATAAAAGGATAGGATTAACGTGTTGCATTTGTAATAAAGATATGTAGGTCCGGACAACGTCGGTGTAAAGATAGCCCATGAATAGTTGTAGAGCGAAGCTCGGGTTAACACTACGCAGCTTAGGCTGCAATATATAATACTAATATAACTTCTGTATTTTTCTACTATACATTACGTAACAGTGTTCATGGAATAACGTTCGCTTTCCGGGTATAGTATGTCGTACTGAAAATGCAAGTCATCTCATAGGCTCTGCTAGACAACAAATTCATGATATTATCGATAATGATTCATTATCGGCCTGTTAGCAGCGGCGAAGTGTGTTTTAGTGCGTAATGTTTTGCTAGTGGCCTCGAGAACATACCGTGGCGCCATCTATACGTGATGATGTCATTCACAGGATGCCGGGTAGTGTTGTCTGCTAGAACGTCGCATTTCCTGCGCTTTTGCTGTGGACACCTTGCGTGCTTCTCTTTGTTTTGAAGCTCAGTGCTTAAAGAAGCGGCAAGGTCTGATAACACGCGCAAGCAAACTACGAATCGGTGCCCCTGGTGGCACTCTCGTGTATAATTTGCATCGTAAAATTGCGACTAAGAACGGCTGCAGCCATGGAGGACGATGTAAGTGGTGTCGTGAAAGCAAAGGTGCCGTATTTCACAACTACTATCCTATCCGTGACGTCAAAACGACCGCTGCGTTGGCCTCTCTTGTGGCAGCCCTCGCGGCCAATAGGTCTCATTGTTGGGAAAGAGAAAACGATCAGAAATGGCTTTATTACAGCGCACTTTCAACCCATCAGTGCTGGCTAATTTAGTGCTGAAAGAAAGAAAAACACACCAAAAACTTTACTTGGCACCAAGACGTGTTAGATCGTTAAAAAAAACATGCTTTGAGCCGAGAGACATCCTAAAGCAAACAGGTTTTTTATGTGCAAAAAAAAGTCACAAACGGTTAAGATAGCAGCTCAACACAAAATCACCGCAGGCAAATAATTCAAACCAGGGAGAACCGATGCACACCACTCAATTGCGAGAACATCATACTCATTGAGTTGATCCTCTCACATGGGAACGATTGTGCTTCAGTGTGAAAGTATGGAAAACGTCGAGAAATTCTCAAGAAGCAGACGTTACAAAACTGCGTATGGTTAAGTAGTAGCTTGTATACTGTACTTACAGCTTACGACAAGTTTACAGTATTTCTTTCTGTATTTTTTTTTGCTTGGCATAACAGTTTTATCATAATTTTTGTGACACAGTATTGCAGGCGCTTCTCGGGCCCATGCAGAAGTGGGTTGCACTTAAATACACAAAAACTGCTGAAAAAAAACGGAACCTTATGCACAAGCAAATAGTATGAGCACATACAAAATGAACAAGGAATAAGCACACCGAGCTTGGTGGCCCCTACGTACATGGGACTAGCGGGGTGCCGCGGGGTCTCCCCTGCGTCTTCTCAGGACCAAAATAAAGTTTTCTTCTTCATCATCACCATTATACTGTAAATAAGGTGTTAATATAAACTACGAAACCGCAGTATAATAACTATGCGGGCTCGTGGCATCTCATAAAAGATACTATTGACACTACATTTATTTTTTACCATTTGAATTATAAATTCTGAATTCTGCTTATGAATTCATCGCCAGATGAGCAGTTTACAATATCAGCAGGTGTTATATTCTAAAGAGAAATGATGTGCGGAAATAAAGAATATTTGTCAGTCTATTTATGGCATGGTTGCCGACGTATTGATTTGTTATGATTCGTCCAAGTTGAATGTCTGAATTGTGGATGAATATATGTCGCTTACGGTATTCAATAAGATCCGTGATGTAAGATGTATGAAAAATTTTCGTCTAGCAACCATTCTGCTTTGCCCAAGTGATAGAATGTTGGCCTAGACACGCAAGTTCGTAATTAACGTTTGTTGGGAATACTGTGAATATATAAAGCGTGGTGCGAGAATCGGTATGCGTTCCAATTTATCTGTTAAAGATTTCTGGTGTAGGGCCAATACTATATGTCCGCATCCTCTAAAGCTGGCCTAATGAACCTTTCCACGAATCGCAGCGCCGCGACTTCCCCTGGTGAGGGTGGTTAGAATGGGTTGGCCATTATGCACCAGCGCCGATCCACTCTCCCCCTGGTGGATCAACGCTGGTGCATTATGGGAGAGTGGAGCGCCGCCACGCGGAGCAGACGACGCTTTCCCGCTTTCGCCTGCTTTCATCACGCGCTGTGAGCGGTATTGGTTGGTGTAAGGTGCTGCTGTTGTGAAGAAACGGCTGCGTCTAACTCAGGCTCTGACTTTCATGCACTCAAACTTCAGATAGCATTGTTCGTGCCAGATAACCGTATTCGTCACTAAACATGCCGAAGAAGAAAAAAAGCGGTGGACACACTTGCTCGGTTTTTGGATGTGTTAATACGTGAAAATCCCTGGACATTTCGTTCATTGCTCAGTGCTACTTCACGACTTCCCTCTATTTGTTGCTGCAGCTAAGATCGGCCTTTGTTAAGATGTTTGTGTCCCCACTTACTGCGATTACGGGGCTGGTAGCTTACACCAGAAGAGTACCGTGTAAATACCTACGCGAATTTATTAAGGCGCAGGCCTTCAACGTGCACCTCCTTAAAAAGTCACAGGGCCTCCTATTCATTCACCAAAGATGATTCGATGGCATATACCATTTTTTTTACTTTTCGGTCCATTGTCTGATCGTATACTCCGCCAGTCCACGAAGCGCGCGTAGCGAGAAATTTTCTCCAGATGAGGGGGGGGGGGGGCACCTCCTTGATTTCGGGAGGGGTACCTCCTTGAAATGATCCATTTTCGCTTTCTATTCTGTGACGAGAAAAAATATGGGAAGGAAGGGGCAGTGTGCCAGTCCCTGGCTACGCCCCTGCCACGAGTGTCAGCAGAATTTTGCCGTGGGTGCAAAGCCGTCTTGCATCACGGGTGGCGGAAAGGGAGAGCACTGGTGTAACTTGGGTGTGGGCAAGTGCTAGTAAAGCTTGAGGGGGACGAGTGCAACTTTTGCACCCCTCTCCCTGCCGACGCCCATGCCGGCCACCATTAACACCGCCCTTAGCCAACTGCCTGCACCTATTGAGATTTGAACTGTCTCCAAAATCGGAGGCAGTGCGAAACCGGTTTTGCATTGCATTCATGATCAGATCACCTTTGACCAAGCTTGGATGTCAGGCGATGACGTGATCACGTGACATCATGTGAAGTTTTAAAGGCGTCAAAATTTTTCGCTATGTCTGACCCGTCATATATGTCGTTGTCATCACTTGATGATCAGTTTCCGGATCACTCGACATTGCCGACGAGGAACGCAAACGCCGAAGTTTCACGTTTGATGAGGCATCTAGGATTTTCGCCTAAAAACAAAAATTTACCGTCGGTGGCTTTGGCGTTCCTTGGCAGTGGCGTCAACAAGTGCGATGCAACGTGATAGTGTCACCATGGGACGTCATCGTGACATCGCAGATCACCAGAATGTGTAAGGTCTTCACGAAAGTCTCATGATCCCGTCATCATACGATGGCATCGTTTTGCACGGCCTATGTGTTCGGCGCACTAATCACGGAGTCCGAGGAAAATCAGGTGAGGTGCTCAAAGTGCGGAATGCCTCTGGTCATTTAGTCGGTGCAAAACCACATCAAGTGCAGAAAACTTTCCCACGGGAGCGGGAAAGACCAATAAATCAATTGAAAAAAAGAAGAAGACGGTTTTCGTTTTCAAGTCGTCTTGAGTGAATGTATAAGAAACTCGGCGAAATTTATTGCATTCTTACGCCTCTTCTTGAGTCTTATGTCATCTGTTTTTTGTTGCTATTTTTTGCTTCCCTGCGTCAAGGCAAAAAGTACTAGTTGTAGCTTCAATACTATTTATACAAAAGCTACACTCGCCATCAATATTTTTCACATTGGCAGCTGATGTGACCACTGCTGCAGCCTTCCATACCTTTCCTAGAATGAATGAGACTTTCGCGATTTCTTTTGAAGTCGTCTCACCATAAACAGCCTCGCACAACGTTACTTATCAACGTTTACAGGCTTAAACATACTGTGCCCAGATAGTGAATGCTTATTAGCACTATAAGGATGTTCATGCTGCGGAATCTTCTGAATACACCTGTGACGAGTTCTTCAGATGTTTTGTCCATGGCCCTTTTAACAAAGATGGCAGGAATGGTTGTATCTTTTGGGCAGCTTGGAGAGGCATCTATACAAACCACAAACTACTAATATAGCGTAATACTAAGCTGTAATGAAAGAAGAGATCACAAGAGTTCAAGTAGTAAAACATACTACTGTGAAAATTATGCACACTGACGCTCATTTCGTTATATATTTCTTGCCATTGTTAAGTCACTACCTTTTTCGCGGTCAAGTCCGAAATTCTTGAGTAAATTTCCAACTTACAGTCGTCAAAACAGGAACTACATCGAAAGAGCGTCTCTTACGCTGTTGATTAGAAACAAATACTGCATGCGAAGTGAAATGTACAGAGTATTCTCGCTTTATACATGTAGAATAATGCAATCGTAAATATGCAATCTCCGCACCCAACAGCGCTCACTTAATATGCGCTCTAGGGATGCGCTGGTAGCTGGTTTTTACTGCTCTCAACGTCCCAAGTGGACTGTTTCTCACAAGCATCATTTGAAACTGGTAAAGTTAGCATTTAAATCTACACAGCATAGTGGGGTTTGAGTAAGGGTGGTATTATGATATTGATCATCATACGAGAAGTGCCGCGGTCTTTCTCTGCGTATCACGCGGAAGCACATCTAGAGTGAAAGTGCCCAACATAAAGTACTAATAATGAAGCTGCACTGTCACACGAGGAAAGCTTCCGCTACGTGGGAAAACTACCAACGAAGCGCAGGGGATAAACCAATTAAAGTTTCTAATTAGATGGGCCTTTTCGTGGCTACGTGAGCATTTTCAAGTGTCATTAATGAGTCAAGGATACTTAGTGTTAGCTGGATTTATCTTGATCTGGGTGTGCCTATTGTGTGAGCGTAGATTGAAACAGGACGGTTATTAGACGCGATATTCCCGCAACGATGCGCTGGTATGCGCCCGCGCGCTGCGGGACATGAGGTGAACCAACGCTTCCGCAAGCAGACGACACTCCGCCGGCGCTCCGGCTTCCCATAAGGCTTTGCAGCCGCCGTAAGAGGAGCGCGCCGATTTTTGGAAAGGCCCATAGGAGTTTTATGCGCTTGTAATTCAACGCGGGGTGCTGTTTTTTTTAGCTTCCGTCTCAAAAAGTACAGCTTACTTAGAGCCGTTCGATATATGTTATTTCGTTAACATTCGCAGTTAACTTCAGTTGTAAAAGTGGCCCCGAGATATTGACTTCATCCTATTTTTTCTCCGTCAGTTACTAATGGTGTACAGAAAGCGAAGATTGTATTTTATATACGTAAAGGATATCGCATTTAGTTTCATTCCCCATTTGTCACACCAGTTTTGTATCGAAACTAAGGAGTTGTTTATTTTATTTTATGGTACTTGTTCTTTACTGTCGTATACACTACACAGTCATCGGCGAATAATCACGCCTGTACACTCGGATAAACACATGACTGAATACCATTGATGAATAGTATAGGGTGTTGAGACCTGGGTTGACGCTATCCCACCGATGAATCCAGTGGTCGCGACCTGGGTTGACGCTAACCCACCGCTGTCGTTGTTGCGGCTCCGGGTCCTGCGGGTCTCAGTTTGGTAGCTGGCCCCAGTCCTAGGACCCATCGTCGAACAATTCAGATGAGGCGCTCGTAAAAACGACAATTTATTTACATGGTTAGTAACTGAGAATTCAAAAGAAGAAGTCAAGAACTGTACATGAGAACTGTTGAACTGTAGAACTTTTAATACACGAAAGTCTTTGGCTTATATAGCGTTGCGTTGCCAACCCTGGGCGCATTGTCCGCGGCTTCAGCCAATACGGCGCTCCATGGTCTAGGTGCTCCACCCACGAAGGCGGGGAAAGACACCACACAATGCGCGTGGCGAGGGCACAGTCTACACGATGCCTTAATATGGTCACCAACGCACTGCACCGACGTTTCGCACACGTCACTAAGATTCGCGCACGTCCGATGATCTTAGCTGACCTTGGTTTCCAAGACTCTTCTGGCAGTTGGGTGAGCTTCGGAATTCCGGCTGCCAGTACACGTGTCAAACTTGCCTGACTGTGTTTGGGTAGGACGATGTAGTGGTGTGCCAGCATATCGTCAAAATATGCCACTGCATTAAGCCGATCCATGGAGAAAAGGGGAAGGAGGAGTGGTCGACTAATTCCTCGTCATCGAGGCGGGCTCCCGCAAGGGCTGCAGCAGACAGTGCCTTTTCCTTCCCTTCAAGCCCACATTCCATTTCTCGTTGTTTGCTAGAAGCTGTGGCTTAGCTGCGCATATCCGGGGCTCCGCTTCTCCTCACAAGATGCAGCCACAACCAGTTTGGCTTTAGATTTCAGCCTGAACTGCAAATACCATGCTGGTTTCGAGATTTCCAGATCCTCGATGACCTCAAAAATGGCCCAGCTGCCTCCTTGTCTGCCTCGAAAGCCTTGCTCGCAGCAAACACAATGGCCTTTCTTGAGTCGAGCTCACAATGGCCTCTCTTGGGTCGTGTGTTTTCTTTGCGCGAACCAGTCCCGAGCCCCTCGTTCAGGTTTTGCCGAGAGAAAATCAACCCCTCTTGACGGCACACCCTTGCTTAGAATGCGTCGAAATATTTTCGTTCCGTTCACAAAGGCCGAAAACTTCAATAATGATGACGGTCGTAACAAGAGGTGCAAGCACTGAACCCTGCGGGACACCAGAGTAAACGTTAAGGTAATCAAACAAACAATTATTAAGACCCACGCATTGCATTCTGCTGTCCAGGTAATTTTTTAACCATGAAACTACGTTTTCCTGTATTGGAAGGGCACAACTATGGTAACTAGATCTACATTGTTTATTTACGAAGCAGCGCATGGAGACAAGCCCAAGAGGAACTAAAGGGACAAACTTGTGCTCGTCTCCATTGCCACAGCGCCACCACAGCACCAGTAGAGAGGCATACGTAACTGAAGGTGGCTGTAAAAACCAAGCGGCCAGCTTCCCTTTCTTGCTCCGCTACCTGGGACGAGCTTAGTGTCGGAATGCTCGACCGATGCTGCAGTCGAATAAAGCGTTGAAATGTTTTTATGTTGGGATCGATCCATCCGTTGACACGGCATTCCACACATTTCATAACTAACTAACTAACTAACTAACTAACTAACTAACTAACTAACTAACTAACTAACTAACTAACTAACTAACTAACTAACTAACTAACTAACTAACTAACTAACTAACTAACTAACTAACTAACCAACCGACTAACTAACTAACTAACTAATTGACTGACTGACTAACTAAACAAATAAATAAAACTCATATGTGGGGTGTAACGTCCCTAAACCATGATTATGAGAGACGCCGTAGTGGAAGGCTCTGGAAATTTTGACCACCTGGGGTTTTTTAATGTGCACCCAAATCTGAACACACGGGCCTACTACATTTCCGCCTCCATCGAAAATGCAGCCGCCGAAGCCGGGATTTGAACCCGCAACCTGCGGGTCAGCAGCCGAGTACCTTAGCCACTAGACCACCACGGCAGAGCAAATAAATAAATTGATTTCGTAGATATTTTGCTTAGCGTTCCTTGTTTCAACTTGAGTAGACGTGTTGCACACTGAGTGAACTCTATAGCGTTGCTACGCGTACAACGTGAGCAAGCTCAGTAACTCGAACGCTCCACGGTGTGGCCTGAATTTCTTTGGCTGATGCCATCCACGAAGCTCTGGGTGATGCTGGCGAGATGATACCTCGGTATGCTTGGAGGCTTGATCAGTATATTTCCATGCATGGGTAACATATTAGCAACAGAACCAAAAGATATGCGCGGTGCCAGTCAAACCACTTCAGGACACGCTGCGAAGCGTTCGAATTAGACTTGCTGACGGCTGTACGTTACTGTCCTGAGGGAGGCTTGTCATGATTTCCATAGCTTGCATTAATCGAAGTGTCATTGTCATTGCATCGCTAATTAGTGATAGATTAATACTTTTCTGTAGTAGTCGTTTTTTAGCATTCACAAGTCTCACTCTTCATCCCTTTCACAGATTGAAATTGGTTCTGGTTTTTATAGCAACCAGACAATTCGGAGAGCTCACGTTCTAAATATAAAAAGGTTCCACCCTCTTAGCGTTTCATTTTGGCTTCCTTGGATTTTTCTCAAGCGTAGTTCGGTCGTTGTCCATATAGCCATACCTGATTCGTCGCCACCGTGCAGGTTGGCGTAGCCCCTGGGCTAGTTGTCGCTGGGCGCCAACGCGTCGACACTTAATTATCGTTTCCTTTGACTATCAGTCACAATTTACATTTTGTTTCCGTATGTCCTGACAGCCTAATTTTCTCCGTGCGGAAATTTCTTCTCCCATGCTTTTACTTTTTTTTTCATTTACAGCAAGCTCATGATTACCTCCTGCATCGTCGCCGTCTTCTGAAAACGCTTTGATTATAAAAATAAACTGGCCTTATGCTAACAATAACGTATATGCCAAACAAACAACGCTCTATGCTCGAAACTATACCAGCCTTCTTTTTCTACTGTTTTTCAAAAGTAATAGAATGTTATTGACGCCACTGGAATTGCAGCCTGATTGAAGCCGGATATGCACAGGTTTGCACGCTCCCGACAGCTTAAGACCTGATCATTCAAATTTACAAGATTAATCCAGCAGACAATTTAATGTACATGAGCTTGTATTTCAACCTTACGAAGACTCTAATGACACGATGCAAAGGTGCACCCAGACGAATGCCCCAGGAACCCGAAGTGGACACGTACCTTGCACCTTGCGCAGTCGAAGCACTTTGGGCGTTATTCTGAGCCATCTTGCTTTCAGCATTCCCTTTGGCGTTCTTGCCAACTATGCTAAGTCCGACTTGACCAACGAGCTTTACAGATACTAGATTTAACCAGCCAGCTTCAATTCCTTACAGGATTCCTGTACTTACCCATATCCGGGTCATTCATCCTAAGCGAAATCTTGTAATATAGCTGGCAAATCGGTAGCCACTTAAAGTCACGTGGTCTCACTGACTGAATGACTGCCATCCGATATAGCTAAGCAATCGCACGCAACGCTGAATTCCGATCATACCTAACCAAATCGCATGATTGCTTGCCTCGTATAAACTCCCCGATAAAGTAGCTCTCGGGACATAACCATACGATTGTCTACAGGAAATTATCCAACTGGTAATACATCATAAATCCTGCACGCATGCAGCTTTCAAATCGCATACAAGCGATGGCATTGGGTTCACAAAGTACTCAGTCATTAAGATGTCTTTCTACGTAGCTCCCACGGTATGCCTGTCCGCGGGACTGTAATACCTCGATCGTTTATTTATTACGCGCCGATAAGAAGCCATTGGACTCTACATGGCACGATCGCAAGCCCCGATCAGAAAACTCGATCGGCGACGCGAACATTCAGCCACGAAACTTGAACCTCTTAAGACGATCATAGAGAGGACGCGGTGATCGTCTTGAGGGAATACATTTGAGGTACATACAAAACCACAAATCAAAGCGCCAGGTAAACTTCGAGACCACTCGCTGCCACCGGAGACGCGAGAGTCGTAAAAAAAGATGGCGCGCGCGCATATCGCGCAGTCACCGAATTAGCGCTGCGTGCGCGCTCCCTATCGACCATAAAAGTGTGCGGGCGATCATCGTGCAAAACGGGCCCGACGTGACGCCGCGAGTCGACGATAAGCCTCAATTCAGCGACGATCGCCGAGCCGATACCGAGTCGACGATCCCGGCGAGCTAGCACGAGCGCGCATTATGGCCGATCGGTGCCGCCGTAGAATGATGCGATCGCAACGCCGCCACGCGCGTTCTAGCCGCGGACAGATGCGCTCCGCACTTTCACCTCTCCGGGGAAGGGTTTATGTATATATGCGTATGCATACGTACTCGCTCTATCAAATCCACCTGCAGAGCTATCGCCGGCCGCATACGGTCTCCCAACGCAACATATTATGCCATCCATATATACGGGCACTCTATGCAAGTCAAACGCTCCAAGCGTTTACAGCTGGCAACATCGCTCTATGATCGCCATCTCGCGGAGGCTTCTGCCTGTCAGACTCTCTATACGGTCGCGTACTCTCTCCCTCTAATTCGCATGCTTAGCCTTCCCCGACTCTGGCTTTAGAGAAGAAACTTCGCAAATGCGTCCTCACACTTTAACTCACACTCTCACGGCCTCCTACCTCAGATTTCGTTCGTCCTGTTTCTATCATTAAGCGCTTTTTTTTTTGGAGCGATAGCCCCTGCTCTTCAGCAGGCGCAGTTCCAGCATCCACGTAGTTTCCGCGAAGCGTTCGTCGTTATCGGAAGCTCGTAAAGCTGTCCTCATAAATTTAAAGGCCTAAGGTGATGTCTTCGAGCAGGGTCTTCTTTTTCTTTTTTTCTTTCAGTTTTTTGTCTATATGAATATGCGCCAAGAAGTAAAAAAATGAAAAGAAAACATGCATCTTTTCCCAGGGGTGGTTGCGTGCTCTCTGTGTGGATTCCACGTTTTCACTAAAAAACAAACAAAGAAACGGGTAGACGGGTGGCATACACACGCCAGACTTCCATGCAGAGACCACTGGAGACATAAGCCGCGGAATCGCACGCACACGCGAGGGCCGTTCTGCGTGAGAAGAGGCCTCGTCGAAGGCATAAATAATGCCGCAGGCCAGCCGAGCTACTTGCGATAATGCGGAGTCTTTCTCCGCTGCCAGGAACACGCTTTTAAAAAAGCAGTGCGGCCGGGCCGTGCACCCGGTTCCACCCAAGGGCAGCCGTGTAGCTCGATTGTAAGTTATAGATTGCAAATAAGTAAATAAGATGCGAGAAGCATCAAGCCGTCTGTGAGGTGGACGCCATCACCAAGTAGGTTCCACGGGTAGTGCGAAAGCTGGGCTTGCACATCCTAAGCAATTTCCTTCAATTCTTCACCGAAAATATTTATTTATGGTGAATAAAGCATGCACTGAAAATTTGGCTTTAATGAATGTTCAGTTTAAGTTAATATGCAAAGAAGTAAATGTGGCTTATCATTTGTGCTGATCGTGCAAATGCGGCTTCTACAGGTTGCCTGTTTGCGTTGGCGAACACATTTTTTTGTTGCGGGTCTTTTACGCCTCTGCGCATATCATATTTCGCGATATCGTTTGTTTCGCACAAACTTTAACCTCAGGTGGTCAAAATTTCCAGAGCCCTCCGTGTAAGCGTCTCTCATAACCTTATAATGGTTTTGAGACGTTAGAACCTAGCTACTATATAATTAAAAAACAGCACACTATTTCTTTTACGCTCACGTGACACATTACTCTGATTCATCTACTATATTTTTATTATCTATTACCCCCTGTAATTAAATATCAAAAAATTGATCAACATATGCCAAATGTCAAGCAATTCTTAGACAGCCATCTTGTGAGGAAATGCTAGATAAGTTCACAACCCTATCTAGCATTGCACTGCGGGCGAGAAATTTTCATGCACACGTCCGATGGGCTTGTAATGTATAACATCAACAAAAACAGAGAATCGCGTGGATGTCAAATGTAACGCGACAAGGTAACTTAAAGGGAAAAGGAAATACCGACGTACGTGGCATTTGCATAGAAGGCATGAGTGAAATGACTCATCATTGGTTCAAATATAAATGAATTCACGAGCTCGTGAGCATAGCCAGTCACACAACACGTGCAGCGTAAACTTGTTAACGTGGTTCATGTAATGTGATTTATGTAAACTTGTTGTTCCGGATTTCTCGCGCATGAGCACATGCAACTCTTACAACCACCCTATACAACAAACGTTGGTTGGCAGTTCAAGGTGAGCATTGATGCTACGACGGAGAAAAGGGGAAATGGAGCAGTACAGACACTCTGTAAATAATCGTAGCATAAAGTTGCACCTTCATTGCACCTTGAAGGCACGAATGTAGTACATAAGGAGGCATACGTTGGCTTTTAGAGCAATGTGTTGGAAACCAGCTGGCAAAAAGAATGTAAGCAAGTAAACGGCGGTGCTTGGACAAGCCAGCAATCAGCCATTGGTGGGTGTTTATCATTAAAGAGAAGGTTGTGGGTCTATTCGCGAAATTTTTCTCCCTCTGGGCGTGAAGCTATTCTACTGGAAAGCGTATTTTACGGTGTTCTTGTACGTGGGAAAATGCAGTTATTCATTACTCACGTTCACTTCCAAAGGCATGAAATCGTGCTCATGTGTGAGAAAACCTCGAGGATGGTCTGAATGACGGCATTAGTTACATGTACGTCGTAGGTGACTGATAAAAGGAGTGAATCAGGCAAAAGAATTTGTCCAATTGTCATGTTTTTGTAGCCAAAGGACCGTGCATATGTAATATTTTCCAAGTGATCATCATTTTGTATAATACATGGTGCTAAATATGCGATAATTCTCACATGACATTGCGTTCAACTTCTACTGATATCCGATTGAATACTTGGAAGATTACAAATTGTACATGGAACACCTGAAGCCGAAAACACGAAGATACGACCATTCTGTACAATAACGCACCTCAATAGTCGAAGGATCGGCGCTACTCCACGTTTCCTCCGCACTAATTTTACCGGGAAACTCAACGAAGCAAGGACCAGCGTTTCTTCATTTTGCATCCGCGCTGTTGTGGGGAGAGGCGGGGCGCGAAACGACTATCCGTCTCGGCTGAACGAGACGGCCATCAACGCTCTCCCACCGCCACGAACCCCGTGGAGGCCAGATGCTCGCAGGGCGGAAAAGACGACGCGCATCCGATTACGCGAGCCGGGGTCCGGGCGACTGGTCGTCCAGTCCGACGCAGTCACCGTCCCTGTCCGCTGTCACCCTGCGTCGTCAGGTTCTCCCCCCATTTCGGACGAGGCAAGGACTCATCTGCTTCCACGCTTGGCAGGCAGAACTCGCAGTCGAAAGCAGCAGTAGCAGCGGCGCAACAACAAACAATTCCTGTGTGTTCCGCACCGGGTCTCCCGGAAGGGGCTCACGGCCAAGACCATGGGGGCACTCCTCGTATTTTTCTGTCTTTTAAGCCATGCGTGCGGCTACGTCTCCACGAATGCCCGAGAAGTGGGCGCGTACTGAGTATAAGAGGACAGGAGGGTAGTGCGGTGTCGGGCTTTCTTCCCCGAAAATAGCCCCGTGGCGAGTGCTACGTGGCTCCGATCACCGAGGAAAAAGAGACAACTGTCGCCACTGTGGGTGTCGTCTTTCCAGAGGTCGGCGCAGAGCAGAAGCAGTACTCTGACCGAACCGAGAAACGTCGTCCGTCATATTTTCCGGAGTGCTATAGTCATCCTGTCTTGCTAGGACGAGGCCGCTGCTTCCTTTTCCCGGAGCGCTGAAGAGTGAACAAAAGAGTCCTGTGCATGCCGGGAGTTCCGCCGAACGAGAGACATCCACTGTTTGTTACCACCCACTCCCTCTTAGACCACGTCGAGTATTTCAAAAGATATTTATGGGCAATTGGTGTATTGGGTTTCGTCACTCTTTGTGTGACCCATTACGGGTATCAGATTCCGCTCTGCAGCCAGGCAATGTATTCTGAACATGACGTTGCTTTGGGAATAAGGAATAGTACCGAAAATATCTGAAATGGTAAGGCCAATAGAACAACCAAAGGAACTATTTACATAGTTCAACTTGAGGGGCATGCGTACGTTACGAATGCGCATATTTCATCGAATGTTGTCCTTATTTCAAGTATTTCAGGGCTTCAAGTTATATGTCTCGTTCTACTAAGTGGCAAGTAATTTATTGTGTTAGTCGCAGGCAACTGATCAAGGCAGAAAAATAAAACAAACTTTCTCGACGCTTCACTCGCTTTTTCGTTTTCGCTTAGTTTCACTCATCAATCACTTAGACGTGTAACGTTAAGCCTTTGTAGGTTAAGCGATGAACACGAAAAAGGAATAATTTCACTATCCAATGACACAACCAAAAAAGGCAACAACAAATGTGTTCGCTCGGTTCGAAGTTTGACTACAACGAATCGCCCACATTGAATACAGACAGTGCATACGATGTTGCAAGCGTACGTTCACAAAACCACAATAATGTCAAGCTATAAATTGCTGCAAACATACATAAATGCTCACACATAAATTAAAATGTGCCAGCATTAGAAAGTTGGAATATTCGAATCGAATAGCTTGGTATTTGGCTATATTCGCAAGGAACACTTAGTACTCAAAATGTTGCAACAAAACTGATTTTCATAACATACAATCAAATCACCACAAAGGCACACATACATGAAATCGATTTGTGAAGGATTTATACAGAGAAAGCCTAATTAGCTTCAGTTGCGGCATATGTCCATTAAACAGAACTCTTTTGCAATTATTTAAGCAATTATTTAAGCATTATTTAAAGCAGAGTGGTCTGAGCATAAAATTGCTTACGACGCCAAACACATTTTCACACAAGAATGCTGAAAATATATTGAAGAAGAGCACCGACACATTTCAATGAAACCACAAATTATTCATGATTAAGTTAACACGAAACAACCCCTACAAACTTCGTGCCGGTAATTTATAATTGTTTTCCCAAATTCAGAACACAAGATTAAGACATTTAACTTTGAGGACAGCATTAACCCATAGGCATTGGTGGGCCTAGTGGGCAGCTCCTTTCGTTGTGCGGAGAAATTATGACATGTCAAAACGTGGTCTTTGCCTACCAAGCAGCTACACTTCCTTCATGACAAGATTAAATGACTGTATTTCGGGTACAACAAACGCTATTTATTGTCTGGTTGGTAGAAATAAAAGTTTTTAGGAAAAAATTAGTTGTGCCATTTCTATCCACAAATATTTGAAAAATATGTGAAGTAACTGTTTCCCTGCAGACTTTCATTAATAAAAATCGCTTCGAAGTTGAAAATTTGATATTGGCACGTGCCAAGTTAGAATACATCACGGAAGTTTCTTTTCTGAGCTGTTATAAATGCAGAGCAGATAACACTGGGACAGATGGCACCCCTGCATTAGCACTAACCTGAAAAAAAAAACGATTTAGTTTAAAACCGCAGGCTGTACAAAGACACACAAATCACGGCACATATGCTCAAGTGACCTCAGTACCTTCCGCACAGTAATCGTCGGCATTCCAAAACGGAGCACTTTGTTCCGATGTCGTAAAAGCAAAGCTGCATGCTCAACTCTTGTTTCTAATTTAATGAAAACGAACGTTTAGGGCGTGTGTGGGACGAAAAACAATGAACTTTTTGTTGTACCGCGGTGTCTGCGAGGATTTACATCCGTTAGCATTTGTTTTTCTAGTGAATACAATGTGCATATGCTTACAGCACTAAGTTTGTATAACGATGAAGGAACAGTGAATTTAGTTTAGTGAAACTTGTTTTTGGGCTATTTATAGCATGTTACAAAGAATCAAGCGACGCAAACGATGCGCTGGGGAAGAATAGGTGAAGAGAAGGAGCGTCACTTTTTTTTTTGCCCTTTCGCCTATCTCCGGTGGTTTGCGTCGTCTAATTTTCCTGCAAGAACTCAGTTTCGTTGAACCTGTCACCAATAGCTCGCGTACAGCCCGCTGATAATAAGTTGTACTAGCTGCCCAATTTTTCATTCTCTTTGGGCACTTTTGACCGAAAAGGGGATCGCCGATGCCAGTGCTGGGGACGCTAACGGTGAAACTAATAAGGAAGCACGCACACATACTTCGACTAAGCAAGACCTTTGTGTCCAGGCACGCGCCATTAGAAATAACAGAGCGGCGAAGCGTAGCCTTCATACGGTGTCATGACAGAACCGAGTGACCTTCAAACGGGGCAGTACACGCTAAGAGGTCCATATTGCTACGCAAGCAGCTTTACAGCTGCGTAGTGCAGCCAGCCGAAGGCGTCAACTATTATCACATCATATGCTGGCACATGGTTAGCCTTTTGTTACTAATACCTTTACCGCCTGTCGGATCGAGCATAAACTGCTGTTCTAAGGCTGCAAGATTAACACAAAAACGACAGGCAAACGAGCGATCAGAGCCGAACGTGTACAAGTGGTCGGTATGCCACCTGCTCTCGTATTAAAGCCACTCAAGTACACTTCATTAGCAGAGCGCACGTAGCAATTATTTCTTTCGGGCTGTCCTTTACGAGGCGTATAAATGTAGGGGCGACTGAGCGGCACACTGGAGAGCTTGTTTGCATTTATGTTGAGGCAAAGCCAATGACGCGGCTAATAACTGTCATTAGAGAAGCCCTAAGCCACGCATTCCTGTTTGCCAGCATGCCTTCTTGCGCAGGTCGCCTTCCCGATTTAGTCTCCATCGAAGAGCGGCTTCCTGTACAGGCGCGCAGCAACGCGTCTAAGGCCGAGGTTCGAAGAGCCGGTGCGTGCGCGACCATGAAAATCTGCCTATGTTCACAAAAGCGCATTGCGTTGCGGCTGTGAGTACTCATACAGAAGTAACAGAACTGACACAGAAACAGAACCTTTCTATAGTATGGCATGATAAACTGTTGAAGTACAGGTATAGTGTAGCATTCAGCTGCTTAACCAACAAGGGTCTACAGTCCCCAAGTCCCCAACACGAAGATGCAAAGCAGGAAACGGCTCGCAGCCGCTTAGCCACCTGCCATATATATATATATATATATATATATATATATGAGATCTAACAGACAATAATGCCAAGGAATGTATAGGGGAAGTTATTAGAACAAATGTAATGTAAATAAGAAGAAAGAAAAGTGGGTGAAAAAATAACCAGCCATGAGCAGGAATCGAACCTACGACCTTCGAATTACGCGTTCGATGCGCATCGATGCCCAAGTCTATGCCCAAGTCTATGCCCAAGTCTATGCCCAAGTCTATGCCCATGCGCCATGCCCATGCGCCATGCCCATGCGCCATGCCCATGCGCCATGCCCATGCGCCATGCGCCAAGCCATGCGCCAAGCTATGCGCCATGCCCAAGTCTATCTTTATCGAGACAACTCAACATTCCCGACCATGCACTCGCAAATTACCAGTAACACTCTTAGAAACGGGATTTAAATAAAACCGAGAACGTGAACAACGAAAGTCATACCTCATCCGCTGATTTAACACCCTCGATAGAGGAATAAATGAGAATCCTGGTACACTTGCAGCAATTAAGGCATTAGAAAAGAAGAAAGGCAATAATGAAAATAATAACTCAAGAGTTCGCGCCACTGCAGCTGCGACAATCACTGCACAGCTGAAAATACTTCTAAGTGTAACTACTCTTCCGAAGTACAGCTGTCGTCTATTTCTGTTTCACTCTTACTCACCATTCAATTGTGCCAATCATGACATGTCCAACAGCAACTCTGTGCACAATCAAAGCCCCCTACTGCGTAATCCAGAAGCGGGCCAGAATTGACATTGCGCCCGCTTGCTCGCCTCTGCGGAAATATGCGGTGTCCCTCTTTCGGCGACGAGACGTCCACGTCGCACTGAGCAGTTAAAGGCTTAACTTCCTAAAAAAGCTTTTTCCCAACACTGAACCACCAAGCCATGCGACGAGGTCTGGTCGGGAAGAATAGGCTAATGGAAGAAAGTATAAACCAGGGCCGCTGGATTGAAAGAGCGCGTGCTTTTTCTTCCAGTGGCCGGAGATAGCAGACCGCGGACATCCTAAATGTGGTCGTCGGTAAAAAAAAAAAAAGGGTGGAAGGGGGTGGCAGGGTGAGGGGGGAACGTACCTCATGAATGTTTTCACCGGTCCTTTTTCTTTCGCGTACCCCCTTTCTTTTACGATTCTATAAAGCTGAGGTCCAACAAACTGCACCTTCATTGATGGTGAAGGGGAAACAACGTTGTGACTTCTCAAGAAAGATTTACTTGACTATATATATATATATATATATATATATATATATATATATATATATAGTCAAGTAAATCTTTCTTGAGAAGTCACAACGTTGTTTATTTCGACGTTTCGGCCTAGAGTCTGGCCTTCATCAGGATTAAATATACAGCTTGTTGGTGCTCGGCTTTATACAATCTCAAATCAGAGGGCAAGGAAAGAGAAAAAAAAGGCAGAAAAGAAAAAAAGAAAAAAAGGAAAAAAGATAAGAAAAAGAACAAAAAATACAAGAAGAGAAAAATAATATACGGTGGACTCCCCTCGGGCGCCCCCCTTCCACTTTTCCCTCCAATCTCTCTCCCCCTTCTTTCCTTCACCTTTCTGATGTCAGCGGTCTGTGTATGTTTCCTTTCACTAACGCATTCCTCCCAATCAGACGGCGCCTCCTGTCACTGGCGGTTCGGTGTCGGGCAAAAAAGAGCTTTTTTAGGAAGTTCTAAGCCTTTAACTACTCGGAGTCCCGTAAACAATTCGTCGTAGAAGGAGGGGTGCCGCGTATTGTGGCAGAGGCTGGTAAGCGGGCATTTTAGGAAGTTCTAAGCCTTTAACTACTCGGCGCCCTGTCAACATTTCGTCGTAAAAAGAGGGGTGCCTCGTATTGCGGTAGAAGCTGGTAAGCGGGCGCAATGCGAATTCCTTGCCCGCTTCTGGATTACGCGTGTAGGTGGGGCCTCCCGGCTGTGCACAGGGTTGATTGATTTGTGGGGTTTAACGTCCCAAAACCACTATTTGATTATGAGAGACGCCGTAGTGGAGGGCTCCGGAAATTTTGACCACCTGGGGTTCTTTAACGTGCACCCAAATCTGAGTACACGGGCCTACAACATTTCCGCCTCCATCGGAAATGCAGCCGCCACAGCCGGGATTTGATCCCGCGACCTGCGGGTCAGCAGCCGAGTACCTTAGCCACTAGACCACCGTGGCGGGGTGTGCACAGGGTTGCTGTTGGGCATTTCATGCATGGCACAATTGATTGGGTAGCAAAATAAAACAGAAAACAGACGACAGCTGCACTTAGAAAGAGTAGTTACACTTGGAATTGTTTTGGGTTGTCCAGTGTCCTTCGCAGCCGCAGTACCGTGAACTCAGTTACTATTTTCATTGTTGCCGTTATTGTTTTCTAATGCTTTAATTGCTGCAAGTGTACCAGGATTCTCATTTATTCCTGTATCTCGGGTGTTAAATCGGTGGATAAGGTATGACTCTCGTTGTTCACGTTCTCGATTTGATTTAAATCCCGTCTTAAGAGCGTTACTGATAGTTTGCCGAATGCGTGGTCTGGAAGATTGAGATGTTTTGATAGAGGTAGACTTGGGGCTGATTTTGCATGGGCTCTGTGATTATTGAAGCGAATCCTAAATGGTGTTTCTGTTTGTCCGATGTACTGCATACCACACACGTTGCATTCGAGTAGCTATACCACATTAGAGGAATCGCATATCAGGTTTCCTTGTATGTTAATCGAAAACTTGGATTGCGTGCTGGTTGCTTTGTGTGTTTCTCGCATCGCCTTACATACAAGACATCGTGGCTTTAAACAAGGGTGGCATGAATTATTGGGGGGTGATGTGTTAATTTGGGAGTGGACAAGGGTGTCTTTGAGGTTACGTGGTTGTCGGTAAACGACGCCTGGAGCGGATGGGAATGCGCGTTTCAGACGTTCACTTTGTTCCAGAATGTTGTAATGTCGTTTAAGGATTTTGTTTACATTGGGGAAGTTTGTGCTGTAAGTCAAGCAGAGGTTTGTTTGTTGTGGGTCTTCTCGTGGTGGTCGCTTCATGGATAAGTCTTCACGCTTTAGTTTTCTCGCTTTTTGAACAACGTCATTAATTACATGTGGGGGGTATTTTTGTTTCTCGAGCATAAGTTTTAGCCTCTGTGAGCTCGTGTCAAAGCCAGCGTCTCTAGAGCAGATTCGCTTAAACCAGTGAGCCTGGCTGTATGGAATACTGTTTTTACAGTGGCGTGGGTGATCGCTTTGGTAATGGAGGTATTGTTGTCGATCCGTTGGTTTGCAATATAGGGTTGTAGAGAGCTTCTCTTTTTCTATCGTTATGGTATCATCAAGAAAATTTACGGTAACTTGCGAGTATGTGTGTGTGAAGTGTATGTTCGGATGTAGAGCACTGTAAGTGTCGATAAAGCTGAGAAGTTCGTCCTCGCTGTGGGTGCAAATAAGAAAGATGTCGTCTATGTATCTTCTGTATAACAGATGTTTCAAGGAATTTTGTGCAAGAAATTCAGATTCTAGCTTGCCCATAAATATGTTGGCATAATTAGGTGCCGTTTTGGTGCCCATAGCGGTCCCGCTGATTTGTCGAAAATACTCTTGGTTAAACTCGAATGAATTTAATTCGAGGACCATCCTCGTCAAAGTTGCAATGGCAGAGAAATCTGGGGTGTTAGATTGTCTATGGTTTGTGTACATGTTTTGTAATGCAGTTATGCCGTCATCGTGAGGAATATTTGTATATAATGAAGAGACATCAAGAGTAACCAAGTACGAGTTTTTCGGCACACAGAGACCTGCAATGTCTCGAAGAAAATGTGTGGTGTCTTTTATGTACGACGCGAGGGTGCATGGAATGTAGCTTATTAGTTTGTCCACGTACCCTGATATGGGTTCAGTTATTGTACCGATGCCTGATACGATTGGTCGACCTGGGTTACCGGGTTTATGAATTTTTGGGAGGATGTAGAAGTGACCTGGACGAGGGTATGCTGCTCGCATCAGTTTGTGGTCAGTGTTGGTTATCTTTTCTGCGTCCAACAGTTTTTTTTAGTTCTGTTGATACGATACGTTTGTATTCGTTTGTCGGATCACCTGGGAGGCGTTCGTAAAATATTGAGTCGTCTATAGTTGGCGGTATGCTTCTTGTAAGTAGTTGGTTGTATTAAGGACTACAATTGCTCCTCCTTTGTCAGCGGGTTTTATTGTTATGTCTGTCCTAGATGCCAAATTTTTCATTCTTATTTTTTCAGATTTTGTCAAGTTTTCTCGATTTCCTTTCTGTCTGTGGTATTCGTGTACTATATATTTCTGTACTGCGGCAGTAAAATCAGGTTCTCTTCTCGATGTAGAAGAAACCACTTCTCCCCACTCGGCGCCCGGGGCGCACCACCCGCGGTGGTGTAGCAAAGTGGGAGAAGAAGCGTACGCCGCTATCCCAATAGTGGCTATTGGCCTGCTGGTCGCTTGACGATGAAGCAGAAGCAACGCTGAAGAAGTTCTAGATGGCTGAGAAAAACTTGTATTTACAGATTTTACAAAACAATGGACATCAGTGTTACAAAAAAAAGAAAAGAAAAACAACTTGTCACGAACATACCCCAACTGACGTATCACGAACATTATGATAGGATCCATTCAAAAAGTAGTGCCGAGACCTGGCATGCCTTTGTGGTAGAGTGCTTGAGTGCCACGCAGAATGCTAGGGCGCGATTACTGCTGGGACAATGACATTTATTCCTTGCATTAATGAGGTCAATGCTGTAGATTTCCACTTTTCTTAACGCTCTCACGTGAATTTATCCATGCCTGTTCATGGCATGGCTGGGTTTATAAAACTGTTAATCACCTGTGGCACATACCTGCATACCAGTGGCACATACACGCCCGAGGGTATGTGCTACTATTGTCTGGCGGTAAGTGTTTGACAACTTTCGCTGCGGGATTGTGAATTATTCATGTCATGGCGAGCAAGTCGTATTCGTTAGGCGATCTTACCCTCCCATACTGATTTTGGTTTGCCCCAAGGGGGTGATGGTGAAAACGCCCAAACGTAAGCGGCTAGAGAGATAGAGAGATAGGCACGTATAGAGAAAGACATAGCAAAAGGAAAGCTGATAGATGCGTAAAGTACCTGCAGTGCGTAAGTAAACGCTTCAAAAGGGTGCACGGAATTGTTTCTCTGCACTCGCCCAATTCACATAATGGGCCGTCATTCATTATAGAAAGGCGTGAGATCCCATGACGTTCTTCTGGCTTTGTCGTACGTCCGGTGTTCCACAACGCAGAGCTTAACCAGCGAACTTATATGTCAGTTTCGTCGGATGTCAAAGTTTTTATTTGACGTGGTAGCACAATGGTGAAGCACTTGGGTTAGGACTCCGGTGGCCCAATGCCAGATTGCTTTAATTTGTTTATCAGTAGCAACACTTGAATTAACGTCGATGAATTTTAAGTTTTCTAAGACATACCAGTGCATGCTTACGTTAAAGACCGTAGCAACAATCGAGAAATAAGGTCACTCTTTTCGTTAATAATTTTACTGTTTTAAATCTGATGCATACGCGTGAGAATACTGAAACTGCGTCGCTAAAATTTGCCACATAAAAATTATAGCACACTGAGGTCTTACTGCACCGCATTTCTCAAGTGATGAGGTCAAGGGAGCAGCAGTCTCAGCAAAGGCTTCCTCTGGTGGTGTTGGCGACCATCGTATATAATAATCTGCCTTGCGTATCCAGGGTGGCAACAAATAATCCTTTATTATATATAAGTTACCTGCGTAGGCACTACTGTACTATAGCCCAGCATTCCACGTACCAGTTCTTTGCTTTCTCTCATTGGTCTAATAAGCTACAGATGATCTTGTCCGCATCCGCCGTATTTGCCTTGCGGGTGCTGATTAAAGCCGCACGCCCCCAAGCGCTCATTTGAGCATTGCTTGCCCCATCTTCTATGTCCCTCTTCGTGCGTAAAAAAAAAAAAACCAAATAAACCGCCACACGCGCACCTTGGTGGCAAACGATTACGTGCTCTGCCCAGCGAGAAGGGCCCTGTCGTCAGCGATCATCGCGCGCCAGCAGCACCTCGGCCGAGCCACGAAGACGGCGAGACTCCATCACCCCCGGAATGTGGACGGCCAGCAGCCTCGCCTCGTATGTGCTTCTCCTTGTTTCACGCTCATTTCGCTACCTCGGTTACACGCACCACACAGCCTGCCGCGTATATAATATAATACCTCGCAGCGTCGTCACCCGTCGCGACATCGCCCGATGGCTACGACGACTACCGGCTCGCACGAGCGAGAGGAAGAAGGCGCGTCCGCTAAACGCCCCTAAGACGCTTCAATTAGGCGCCGCCTGATTACGTGCGCGCAAGGGGGCTCGGACAGAAGTCGATCGCTCCTCGTGACAGCCTCATTACGAGACGACAGCGATCGGGGGGCCCTCCTGCAGGCTGGCTCGCGGAGAAAGCTGGCACGTTGACCCAGCCAAGGTCCCTGACCCTTCCTTGCGCGCAACACGTCGACGCGGTTTCTCTCCTGCCGCGAGCCCCGAGCGGAGGCCGTTCGACGCCACGCCCAGCCATTCGTTCGGAATCGCCCTTCTTCTCACCGACCGGATTTTGAGCTTTCTATCCGTCGCCCGACAGAGCCTTCCTCGTATCCCCGCGAGGTCTTTCTTCTAATAGCCCTGACCGGGGAATTGCGAATGTATTGGGGCGTCTCTGCTCCGTGTGTACCATCGGCTGCCGCTTAGAAAGATGGAGCGACGGCGGCGCCGATGGAAGACGTCGCCTTTTCGAGGCCCCACACTCTCCCTGCTGGCCCATCGCGAGAGGAGGGACAGCGGTCGGCCGAGCTGCCGACCTCGGCGGAGCCGTCGCCGGTACCTCGCCGAAACGGTTTGTTGTACTGCCCCGTGTCGGCTGGTGCAGTCCACGCGTGGCACTGTTGGCCCCGGACAAAGTCATTGCCGTGGTAGGCGAGATGAATGGCTCTCTTCTCCCTGCGGTTTTGTGCCGAGCCGCACCGTCACCTCGAGCACGCGCGGAATTAGCTCGGACAGCTGTCAAGTACGGCGGCCGGCGCTCGGCTCGCCTGCGGCGATCGCAGTCGCATTTCGTTTTGATCCGCCCAGCTTTTGTGATTGCGGCTCGCATTTGTAAGTTCGCTCTTGTCCAATGGAGCGGGAACGGAGCCCCGGTGGAAGAAGAGTAGAAGAATCACGGGCCGATTGAAACTTCTCCCATGGGTCTGCGCAATACGCCGCGCATCCTGGTACACACGCGAAGCCTCTTCGTCTTGTCTTGATCGATCTTTCTTTTCCCTCTTTCCCTCTCGTTTCTTTCTCTGCGGGGCCTGAAAGAAAGCGAGCGAATTGCCGGGCCATATTTGCTTCGAGAGGAAAAAGAAGCAGCTATGCCCTGGAAGGCGGTTTCCGATGTAACGATGACGCACTGCGAGCGTGTGCGAATTCGGTGGTCTTTGTCTCTTTGACCTTGCTTTCTGTACCTCTACTTGGCTTGCCTTTCTTTTCAAAATTGAGCTCCGTCGTGTTGTTTGTTGGGCACCTGGCTTCGCAACAAGCGGTTGGAGTACTCGGAACGGGTGCTCGCTTAATGTTGTACTCTTTTCCTCTCTCACGGGGACTCCAGTCTGCCTGTAGAGGCACTGAAGCGACACAACTGTCTTTGAAAGTTTTGTACGATTTGAATGTTGCGCTTGCAACGTTTTCAAGGAAGGGTCTTTACCTAAAATGTGACTGCTGCTGTTAAGATAAGCTCCATTAATGATCCTCCGTGCCAATACGAAGATATCGGCCCAGAAGAACACCGTTGCGCGCTTGAAAAAAGAAAGAAAGGGAAAATGTGCAATTGATATAAATAAAGAATTGGTTTGAGTGAGTATAGAACCTAGGCCTTCTACGTCGCAAGCAAGTGTTGTTCCCCAGAGCGGCATCATTGCTGAAAACTTCTTCGAAAAAGAAGAAAAAAACGAAGATCGCACTAGCCGTGTAAGCTTAGGAAACAGTGAAGCTGGCCGATTGCAGTAGCTTTGCAGGGGCTGTTTCGATCATCAAACGCACCCAACTCCGCTATTACAGCGTTCAAAAAAATTCTCGGGGCTACGTGTTCTCTATAGGCTCGTGTGCAACTTCCCTTAAAAAAGTGCTATAATAATGTTATGTTGAAGAAAGCCTCCTTACTGCATGTATGATCTTGCGTGACAGAAGCGTACCATCGCGACAGGCGTCAAAACATGTGAAGTACGCAACGAGTGGGTGTGTACAGGCCAACCCTTCACAAAGCGGGCAGATACATTTAACCATCATTGGTAAAAGCGTCAACAAAGTGAGCAGCTGTGTAGGTTCGCGTGCCATTTGATAAATGCACTTTAAGTGAGTGTCACTTGCACGCTACCACATGAGTAAGCTTACTGTAACTTACAGAAAAGTACACTTGCTATCAAGTGCGTTCGCTGACCACACTTCGCTGCGACCGAGTGTTTAGCATCGGCAGCAGTGGCTTGCGCAGAAATACGTTGTCGCATAAAGCGACGCTCATAGTATTTTAAACCCTTGTTTCGTTTTTTTTTATTATTAATATAACTATTCATTGAAACAAGTCATGATGCAACAAGAAGTCACCGCCATATCGACAAAGTGAATGGTGTTAGAGGGTTAACCCGCGAATCCTCCGTACACATTCCTCTACCATCACATAAAGACGTGGCGTGTGTGCTTGAGGGCGCACACGCCTCACTTTAGCTTCACTGGCCTGCATCTCCGGGTTAGTTTGACGACGAGCCATCTTCACTTCGGCCTCCCAGGTTCACGCCGCAAGGTCTTGGCGGAGAGGCCGAGCTGCTGGTGCGTTGCGAGCCCGCCACGTTGCTGCCTTCGCTTCTGGGGGGTTCACACTGCGGAGCGGTAACAAAGAGTGTTCACGGAGTGAGCTCCCAGTGAAGAGAAATGAAGCGCGCCAAACGCGAGTGCACTATAGACTTTTGCATTGGACGAGGAGGTCCAGTTTGGCAACCGACGCATTCCTCCTCTCTGGTATGCGGGTGATAGCTTGGAGTGTGTGTGTTGATGGTGGTATGTGTGGCGTTATTGAGCCATTTGCCACGTATTAGGTCAATCTGCAGGGTTTTTTTTTCATTGCTATGACGGCCACGAATTGGTCACCAGGAAACCACTGCGCTGTTTTTGGGTGCTGTAACAACTACATAAAAAAACTGCTGTCAGAAGAAATATGCCACGTGCATCACCAGACGTGGAGTTTTTGCGGCTGTGGACTCAAGTTTTATTATTTTCTTGTTGACGAGGAGCAGAAGCTTCTATGGCTTGCAAAATTAAACAAGAAAAACTTTGTACATTCCGCGGGTGCTCGGGTATGTTCAGAGCACTTCTTCTCAGGCGAACCAACCGCAACGAGTACGACACTGATGCTCAACCTCGGCTATGAACGAAAAGTACGCAGCCAACCGGTATTCAAACGATGACAATATTTTCCAAATACACAGCCCCACATAACATCTCTCTCAAACACAGGTCAAAGTACCACGGCAGTGAGAGTCACTCAAATATTGCGGTTAAAAAAAATAACATCAAAAGGGGACGCGTAGACACGTCAGCATCGTTCTACTATTAAGAGCTGTATTTAAGTGCACACCTGTAAAAACAAACGAGCGAGTAAGATATGGTCCCTCTTTCAGAGTTGAGAAACAATTTAGACAACTTAGTGCGCAGCTAACAAAAACTGTCAGTGCCACGAAATTAAAACGATCCACTACACTCTCACGCATGGCTTCATCATGCAGGAGTAGTAGCCGATGCGACGGAGTGAAGTAAAGAAATCTTGTTGCAAAAGCGGATGACTACCGTTCAAGAAATATATTTATACTATGTACTCGAAGTGCTGTAGCTTATTCTGGAAAAGAAAGACCTGAAAATACTACTCATTCTTCGTGCAGAAAGTCGGTGCATCAATAGAGGCGGACTCCTTCGCGGTACTGTATAACAAAAGAATTCACCCTCGGCGACTTGAACCTTGCCAGAACGTCTCATAGACTCATTTTCTAAAGAACCTGCGTCACTTCAGTCAAGCTTCACCGCGTAAAAGCTGAAACGAAACGATAAAACCGCAGCCGCGCGTATACCTTCTATGCAAACAGTGAGTTTCCCGCATGCCAGATGGGTTGCCAGACCAGAAAAAGGCCGCCCGTTAGCAAGGTGGTGGCACCCACACACACACATACACCCAAAAAACGTCTATACAGGTGCAGTCCTCTAGCGGTCACCTAACTAGCGCACGCGGTGCTGCTTGAGCGACTAACCTCACACCAAATCACACCAAATCAGGGAGTACAAGGTGATATGGGATGGCCATCATTTGAGAGCAGGGAAGCTAGCAGCAAGAGAAAATTTGAGAAGCGATTGAGAGAAAGGGGGAAGGAGCGTTGGGCTAGGAAGGTATTCAGCTACTTGTACATGAAAAATGTCAATACAAAATGGAGGAAGCGAACCAGAAAATTGACTGCTAAATACTTAGAAAACAGCAGGGGGCCAAACCAAAAAGAATAATTGGTTAAGAAGGCGAAGGAAGCTGAGGCCGATATGTGGAGAATTCGCATGATTAAGAAGTCCGCACTAGAGATCTATCTAACGTTTTAGTAGAAAATTGCCAAGGGCAGGATCTATGATATTACTCGGGGTAATTCTCTACTGTTTGAGGCCAGGAAGAGAGTATTGCGAACCAAGACATATCGGGCCAAATACGAAGGGGTAGACACGGTATGCAGTGCGTGTGGAGAGGAAGAGGAAACTGCCGAACACTTGATAATGTTCTGTAAAGGGCTTCACCCAATAGTTCTGGATGATGGCGCAGAGTTTTTCAAAGCACGGGGGTTTAGGGACAGGGAGGGAAAAATAGACCTTAAGCGGGTAGAATTAACTAGAAGGAGGTTATCTGATTGGTGGTTAAAGTCAAGGCACGAGTGAAAATTAAAACCTTCACTGCAAAGTACAAGTCCTCTACCTCACAACTTAAAGAAAAAGAGAAATAAATCTAGTTTGTGGCTCACTAAGCATTACGGCTTGGTGGCGTTATCCACCGCCCGATCTGAAGGGCACTGTCATATCAATCAATCCATCCATCCATCGAACCTAGGGAGCCGTCAAGTGCGCGCGTCTCCGTGAAACACGGAGGCGCGCGCACATATAGACTCACCGGAGGGAGCGCATCTGCTCGGTGGATGGATGGATGCTACGAGCGTCTTCTCATGAAGCCGGTTACATGTGTGCCACTAGGCTAGAAAGAAAAAAAAGACAAAAATGAATGTCTTGCTATGTAGACCTAAAGCCTTATCTACAATGATTAAATCAATGAACAAAGCAAAAATAAATTCACGGTCCGTTTATCTGCCTCTTCTGGCAAAATGATCTCTTTTTCTTCACTATTGCTGTTGTTTATTTCTACTTTACAGTCACCATTACTCTACTCTTACTTGCTTCTATCGTGGACATGTTCAGAAGTTTCAAGGTTGTGCCTAATACCCAAGGCCTCTTGTAGGCTAGTACCCACACGTATACCTGGGTTGATATCACTACATTCAACGAGAACATGTTCCATCATTTCCTTAGCTTTCCCACAGCATGTACGCTTTTCTTCTTCTTTTTTAAATCTCTCTTTATAACTACGCATTCTAAGGCTCGCACCGTTCTGAGGCTTGGCGGCTCGCGAGAGAGCACAGCGGCGCCTTTATTGGGAGGATTCAGAACTATTGTACACATCGCCGACAACGGAGAAGGCACGAGGATAGGAAGTTTGACAAGCAATCTCTGAAAACCTCGCTACTAACGCCCTCGGGCAGTTGGCGGCTACGTCCGCTAGGGAGATGTGGCAGCGCATACCGCCCAATGGCGGCGTACGTCGCGTTGTTTGCTTCCTTGCACACTTGCATATGTGTAGGTGAGTCGTTCTCTGGTCAATCACGATGCCGTGTGCCACAGGTGGAAAACAATGTGGTCCGATGATGAGACATGGGCGCAAAAATAACAAGTATATGTTGCGCTTGAAATCCGCGAATTGCCACTGCCATGATTTCTAAAACTTCGCTTTCTCATGTAGCAGCGTACCACCAAAGATACTATAAGAGCGTAAGTGCGCTCGCTCCAAGTGCATTTATGTTGCCAAGTGTGACAGGGGTATTATCTTACGGAGTCATAGTGGGCCCCTTGCTGATTCGCGAAAGGAGTTATGGCGTAGTGGGCACATCGCAACTGCACTTGCAGTACGCATTCTATCGGACAGTTCAAATGGCCAGCGTTAGGCCATTCTTTTCTCTGCGGCATTGCGGCATGGGTAAATAAAAGCCAGCTTAGCATTTTCTATTCTTGAAGGCGAAGCTCAAAAGTCGTCCTAGTATTTGTACACTGAATATTCATTATGCCGCACACCCGCCATGTCACATACACACATCATATAGCTGAATGGTCATGGAGGCACTGTTCTCTGTAACAATTTCAGCATAAATCACACACACACACACACACACACACACGCACACGCACACGCACACACACACACACACACGCACGCACACACACACACGTGCACCCACACACACACGCACGCACACACACACACGTGCACCCACACACACACGCACGCACACACACACACGTGCACCCCCCCCACACACACACACAGAGACACACACACACACAGAGGTGCGAACTCGGGGCTCATTTGTGCTCGACTCGATCGCGTGGGAAGAGCCCCGCGTGCCGACCCGCAGAGGAACCACGCGTCGACACGCCTTCCCGTACCCGCGGACGGGGAACCGCGCACACATGTGTGACGCGGCTGCGAGACGCGAGCGGCCGCGGTCCGTGCTTCCGTGGGAGAAGCGCTCTGCGTGGCCAATCTGGGGCTCGAACTCCGCGCTCGGCCCCACTGTCGGCAAAGACGGAGAAAAATTACCTCGGTTCACGACCCAGAAACTCACAGCGCTATTTGCGCTGCAATGTGTTTGCATTTAGGACGGATAGGTCGCCGTGCACGGTTGCCGTGTTGCTGTATGCGTGAGAATCAACTAACAAAAAGATCAGCCGGAAGTGTGTTAGCATAAGGTGTTTTTCAATTAATCCGACAAGATGAAACAGAGGCAGTGCTTTATGTCAGTCGAGAATGAACAGCTGGTCTGCTAACTTGAGTGATTGTAAGTTTTTTAACGTTTATCGTAATAAGTAATGACAATGAAAGAAGGCAAACTGTCGTT
Source organism: Rhipicephalus annulatus (assembly GCA_013436015.1). Lineage (NCBI taxonomy): Eukaryota > Metazoa > Arthropoda > Arachnida > Ixodida > Ixodidae > Rhipicephalus > Rhipicephalus annulatus. The sequence goes on from WOVY01015318.1 coordinate 101,415, forward strand.
GGGCGAAATTTTCTGCTTATGGGTTATAGAATGTGTGTCTGTTCTGTGCGTGCGTGTGTTTCATCACTTAAATACCTAAAAATCTCCCTAAGAGACATCGCTTAAAAAAAGACATCTGCTCATTTTCTCTAATACAGGCCAGTGGAGCCTTGGACTCAGGACTCCGCCCCCTTGCCCAGAAACTTTTTAACAAATAAAAGTAAATTTTCACCATCATCATCTTCTGTTAGCTGTGCTGACGTTTGAAAATGCTGCAAACAAGTACATTGATTCTCATGCTTGACTGCCACATCTAAGCCTGTGCCTTGTAACGCTTTCTCGTAACAGTTCTACAAACCTTTATAGCTTTTAACATTCCGTACAGACACAAATAACAATTACCCTTTTACATCACCACTCGTGCCAAAATATTTTTGATAGTTCAACAGGTGGGCTTGTTAACGCGATAGCGTTGAAAAACTCGTTTTGCGGTAATTTCGGTGTCGGCGGCGGTGTGGTTGGTTGCCAGCGAAAGATCATCGTCCTCTGCATGGCTTACAAATTGAAAAAGGTGCAAATAATATACACAATAAAAATACTGGGTCTGAGTGAAGTTCGAACAAAAGGTGTTCGAGTGGCAAGTGGGTGTTCTACAGCAGAGCCATGCGTATGCTTGGAATAACACGCAAAACGTCTTCCTCTGCTTAAAATGACATGCAGTGAAAGTAACTTTCAGCTTTACAAACACGCGTGTCCTGTATACATGCTTCACAATTCAACATGTATTCTCAAAATAATGAGGCGTGATAAAAATATACATTGTGATAAATCAGCAGAACATGCAATTATAATGACTATGGTTTAGAGCTGGGCACCCAAAGCTTCACTGACACAAGCCATTTTGAACTATGGACGCACCAGGGACACGATTTTGCTAGCGCGTCCAACTCCTAAAGGGGAAGCTTAAAATTCCCAATTTTTCGGACTTTCTATATTTTGTACAGGCAGCTTTTCTTGAATGGTTTTACCGTGTTGCTGCCCGGTGGTTTAGTATATACATATCAAAGCTGTTGCTCAACGTTAAGAATCTGTGGGACATTGACTGTGCTGTACAGCCACACACCCGTCAATCAGCAGGCAGATTTGCTCCTTTTCCTGTCCTGATAGACCTTCATGTTCTTTTAATCAAACATTAATGCATCGTCCCGTTTGTCTTATATACACACAACGACTTGACAAAGGAACGCGATAACTAAACTTTATGATGCAGGCAGTAAAGGGCGACTGACTTATGGCCGGTACAGGAAACATTCTTCGGTTTCTGCCCATCAAGCTTGCCGCAGAGACTTGATAGCTTATACGTGGCACCAAAAACAACGCGAACACAATGCCGTGTGCCACCCTTTTTCACGTTACGTGAGACCTCGTGGATGTAAGACATTACTTTTGCTCTCTTACGGTCACCATCAACAGTTTCGTTAGCACGACTAACTCGCCCTTCTTCCAAGCGCGTGGCTAGAAATTTTTTTCGGGGGGGGGGCACCACCATGATTTTGGGAGGGAAACCCCCTTAAAGTGGCCATTTTTTGCTCTCTATGTTATGGCGAAAAACATTCCGGGGGGGGGGGGGGGGCACGTGTCTGGTGTGCCACTCCCTGGCTACGCCCCTGCTTTCTTTAGAAGCTTGTTTCAAAGTTTTTAGTTTTGTTTCAGAAACTGCCTTAAGAACAGCTCTAGGGAAGCGAGTCACCTCGAGATTTTTTACGTGAAGTGATTGAAGTGTATCATATTTGGAAACATGGTTAGAACAAATGCGTCAGTGTAGCTTCGCTATGGCTACCAAAAAAAAAAGCGATTGCTCATTTAGAAAAATGTGGGCATACTGATTTCATTCCCTCTTTTAGTGAAGCAAGTGTTTTTTTTTCCTTTGTATGCGACGCATGCGTGATTGGCTATCCTGGGAGCTTTATATGTGATGGTTTCATTAAACCTGTTGCAAGTTCCAGCGTGTGTCTGTCGTCTTCTATTGTTGTGAACGTGTCCCTAAGCTGGTCTTTCAGTTTCTTCAGTTAAGAATGTACCAACCGGCACAGCAACAAAGTCTTTCAGTGCCTTTGATTCGCTAATATGTACTTGGTATTAAAAACCTGTATGGCCGTAACTACACTGTAGCCATAACCCAGCACATCGAAGAATTGCTGATAAGCCCGACTGAGTGCAGATGCGGGGACGACTAGGCGCCTCTTTTATACGACTGCAGGGACCGGTGACCGCCCTACCCCATATCCTTTGGCCGTGGTGCTACCGGTGTGCGCGTGCACAACGCTTATGCCAGACATAAAACTGTCCTACCGGTGTGCGCGTGCACAACGCTTATGCCAGGCATAAAACCAGTTGAGCGAAACGTTGAAGGTGCGTCCACTTGTGTTGGCCGTTTCTGCAACCATAACACACCCCATCTGTGACCCATGTCAAAGGAGGAGGAGGTACTATGGAGACCGCAGCCAATGCGTTCCTCAGGTCATGGCAATATCAACTGCATGCAAGGCCAAGGGCGGCGTCTTGTTGCTGAGCAACCTGCTTTGGGTGGTCACCATTAATTTACATCTGCTCAGCACGTTACAGTCCAACCGCATGTGGTCATTCAGCCCTGAAACTCAAAAAGGAACGTCGTGTGACACGACATTAGAATAAAGTGGAATATTGTTTTCTTTGAGTGTAAATGGGGGGATTTTACATTAAGCATGATTATGAGTGGAAATCAGAGCGATTGACAGGAACGGACAGAAAAGACAGGAATAAAGGAGGGGACGAACATGCCAAATCCTACGGTCTTTTACATTATGGAGCTTTGAACGTGTGCGGCTGGGTGCAGAATTTGACAACGTACACCACTCGGTCATCCTTCGGCAGGTGTCCTAATTCAACACGAGGGAGAGGACGCTCACTTACATCAAAGATTTTCTGGCCAACCGCACCACGCGGCTTGTGGCAGGAGAACTACAACTACCGCTCAAGCAGCTGGGGAGCACGAGGACCCCGCAGGGCTCGGTGATCTCCCTTCTGTTGTTCAGCCTCGTCATGATAGGCGTGGCAAGAAGATTAGAATGTGTTAGAAACATCAAGTACACGATCTACATGGACGACATCATGCTGTAGTCAACGGGTGGAAGCGGCAGCCAGATCGAGGCAGCCCTCCAAGAAGGCGTCGTCGCCGTAGAAGAAGACCTACAACCCACCGGACTCATGTATTAACCAACCAAGTCAGAACTGCTAGGAATACACTCTACACACTCAAACAACATGTTGTAGTGTGCTGGGTGCCAGGGCACCGTGAGATTCAAGGCAACGCGAGGGCGGATCAGCTCGCTGCATCCGTCCACAAAAGCACTGCCCCTACACCCATATCAATCCCGGCCCTTGATCTTAAACCATCTCTCAAACGAAACCTCAGAGTATACTGGCAGAGCAAATGGGATACACACACTCAAAACAAACTACACGTTATTAAGCCACACCTTGGTCATTGGCTGCCCGTATCGAAATCGCGTTATACAGAGGTAATACTAACGAGACTCAGGATAGGACACACATACACGACACACACACACCTTTTGTCCGGTGGCGATCCACCATTGTGCGACAGATGTGGTGAAGCATTGACAGTCCTTCACATTTTAATTGAGTGCAAACAATTGGACACTGTAAGAAAACAACACTTTCCATTACCCTACCGACAACATATACCTTTACACCCTGCAATGTTCGTCGGTAGGGAACCGCTTTTTAGTCACAAATCATTGTTAGCGTTTTTTAAACAAATTCATGGTTTTCAAATCATATACCCGGGCATCCCGTAGCATGACCTCTCCAGAGAGGTTTTTGCTGCGGTGGTTACACAAGAAAGCACTTGCCTCACGGCCCTTGGACGCAAGGGTATTAACGAGTGAGGCACTTGTGCTAATGCCATACATATCCACCATCGTCTTTTATTATCACCAACTTTTGTCATCTATTCACACCACACACACCTTTCACGGCATGGTCATGATTTTATTACTTGTATGTTTTTACCCGCCTTACTGCGAGGAATTTTATGGCCCTTATACAACCGCTTATCGCAATCATTGTCCATTTTTTTAATAAGGTGAACTGGCGCTCTTTGGCCGTGAAATGGCCCTTGCGCCATAAAACATCAAACATCATCATCATCAACTGCTAGGAATGTCACCGCAACGTGCGCGACGCCCGACAACACTGCACATCAACGTGGTAACCCAAGATGGAACGCCGATATCACACGTGTCGACACTCAGAGTTTTGGGTTTGTACCTCCAGGATCTGAACCGCAACAACATGACGGTACAGAAGCTTTATGCAAAGCTCCCACTAGCCACCCGCTTACTCAAGAAGGTAGCCACGTGGTACCAGGGCATGAGAGAGGACTGTCTACTACGACTCACTCAGTCGTTTTCAGTCAGCCACATCTCTTACGTAGCGTCGTTCCACAATTGGAAAGTGGCGGAGAAGATCAAGATCGACGCGATGATCAGAAAGGCGTACAATACGGTTGTGGGCTTATACCCCCCCACCAACACGAAAATCACGCTCACGTTGGGAGTTCACAACACGCTAGAGGAAATCGCAGAAGCCCAGAGTACGGCGCAGTATCACCGCCTGTCCCAGACCAGAGCGGGAAGAACGATACTACAGCGCATCGGGATCAACGCGCCAGGGACAACCACGGAGATAGCAAAGCAGCCATACCTAGGGACGTTCCCCAAAGGCTGAGGGTGCCACCCTTACTGAAGCACATGAACCCGCAACTGCAGGGACCAAGAAAGAAGAATGGCGAGAGCCAACGCCCTCACAAAGGGACAGGCCAACGATCCGCGTGCGTACTACGTGGACGTGGCGAAGTATCCCCACCAGCCAAACACGTACGCTTCAGCAATCATCGCAGCAGACACTGGAGTAATCACAACGTCGGGAAGCATACGATGCAAGTCGCCCACGCAAGTCGAGGAGTTTGCAATCGTACTGGCACTGGTGAACCCGGGTTGCCGCACAGTTCTCAGTGACTCGAAGCCAGCTATAGCCAACTTTGCTACAAAAAATGTGCATGTAACCTCCGCAAGAGTATCTCAGCGATAACAAGACGGGAAACCAACGTTGCCGTCAAGTGGTTCCCTGCGCATGTTGTAGAACTGGACGCGGGCCCAAACCGCAATGAGAAGGCAGATGTGGAGGCACACGCGCTAACTAGCCGCGTGTCTTCGTCAACACATTCCTCGGAACCGGAACGACCTGATGCCGAAGACGAAGAGTATTCTATCACAACCTACGGTGGCGTTCTGCAGTGGTACAGAACTAGCAGACGCCTCTACCCACCACCTCACTGAGACCTAGAATGCAGCGAAGCAGCCCCACTACGGCGGTTGCAAGTACAAGCCATATGGACCCCCATCTGGGCAAAGCACGTCTACCCGGAGGTATACTCCACAACTATATGCCTACTCTGCAAGAAGGCGTGAGCCACACAGAGACATCTCCTCTAGGACTGTGCGCCCCCAGCGGGTAACCATGAAGCAATGGCAACTAAAATCAGCAGCAAAATTATAATGCAAGAGTCAGGCAACCAAAGGGACATGGTCCAGCACGTGCTTGGTATCCTGGAACGCCAGCGGCCGAAGGCGGTGCACCCACGGGTTTGACGCGAGTTGGTTGCGGCTCCGGCACGTCCGAGCACGCTAAAGTCTTCCTGTAATTCCCTTACCTGTTCCCCCCCCCCCCTTTATGCCGGATGAGCAATAAACTTGTTTCACTCACTGAAATAAACAGTCTTGCCCCGCCGCGGTGGTCTAGTGGCTAAGGTACTCGGCTGCTGACCCGCAGGTCGCGGGATCAAATCCCGGCTGCGGCGGCTGCGTTTCCGATGGAGGCGGAAACGTTGTAGGCCCGTGTGCTCAGATTTGGGCGCACGTTAAAGAACCCCAGGTGGTCAAAATTTCCGGAGCCCTCCACTACGGCGTCTCTCATAATCATATGGTGGTTTTGGGACGTTAAACCCCACATATAAATAAACAGTCTTCTTGATCCACTTAAGTGGCTCTGAAACTTCGAACCGCGATGAAGCGTATTTGTCTTATTCGTTCGTCACATCCATCATACGTGCATGGACGAAACCACGAGAGTCGTCCCACGAGAGCCACTCGGCGCTATTGGGCGGCAAGGCAATGCGTAGGAGCTTATCAATTATTCCGCAAACTTCCGTACGCAATAATTCATTTCCAAGGTCGTTTTTGAAGGAGCGGGGCAGCTGGGGGTGCTTTGTTTCTTTTTGTTCTATGCAAATCTCGATGTTCCTCTCACTTTTCGTAAACGGGCGAAGCCAGCGGGGCCTCGGTCACGGATTAAAACCGACGCCGCAAGCTTTTTGATCAAGCAGCGCTGCGCGATTCGCCTTGAGAAAAGGCGTGAGATCAACAGCTTTGCGGCGGTTAAGCCTTGGCCGAAAAGCTTTGCGAGCTCTTTCGGCGCCTGCCACATCCGTCGCGGTCTGTTGGTCACGAGGCCAAAAACATATATAAGCTTAATCGACGCTTGCTTATTAAGTGTTCCTCGCCACTGTGCTGGTCACGATTGTTTACAGGGAGGTCACTTTATTCCTTAAGTTGGCCTTTGGCGTCGCACATTATAAGAGGCGCACAGATGGGATAATTAAGCTGGTTACGGTAAAAACTAATTGGCCAACGCGCAATGCATGGTGGATTAGATGATATAGAGCAATGAAATGTAATGACACGACGTCTAGGTCCATCCTCCTTCTCCGCCTATGATGCGTACGTTTGAGCTGATTCTTGCAAGGCTGTGAGGCGAAGCTTCCACACGTGATGCGATGTCACGAGAGGACTTGACTGGATGTACGTGCACGAATCAAGATAACATATGACAGGAAAACATTGTTGTAGAGTCGCAGCTGTCATCGCCAATGTAGTTGTGAGGCTACTGTTACCGAACGCAGATGGGTGACTTCAATGTGAGCAAGGGCTCTGATCGGGCTGTTTGATATGAGAGCTTCAGATAACACAGAAGGTGTGCAAGATGGAGCAACTCTTGTCTCATTTTCTAACGAAGAGCCTGTCACGCCTCACCTCCTATAGCTCAGTGTATAAATTTAATTTAAACAGGATTGCAAGATAAGTTTGCAAAAAGTTAGGGCCGTGCAAGCAACTGCTCCTCCAACAAGCTTAGGCGCCACAGGAGCCATTAACTTTTCATTAAATATTTCATTCGCTATATTAGCAGTAGGCTGCGCAAACAGAAAAGACAGGGTAATTAAAAAGGACATTCACAGCAGATCAGCAATCTGTAAGGTGCACTGGTGCCTAAATTGTGCAGTTCAGCATACTTGTAAAGGCGGCCTGTTGCATGTATATTATGTGATGTATGTGTGCACTGGTGTACTGGTTGTAAGCTAATGGTTCTAAACTGCTGACATGTACGGATGGCGAAGCCCGTCCAGTGGCGTTAAATTTGCCGCTTTGTTCTTGCCATCCCCAGTTTCTGCGTACAAGTTGAAATAAAGACTTGATTGACTGATAATTGATTACATTACTCATGTAATTTAGGAATAATCGGAGAACATGAGCATAACTAGTTGTGTTTACAGAACTTGAATCGAGTAGTTTTGGTGTTTGTGGTGGAGGTTTTTGGGAAGTTGCTATTATAAGCGTTTTCAGGCTGGCACACCCGGCCGGTAATTGTTGAGCCCACATCTCATTCCAGTATTATATTTATGAGGTTTACCTTAGGTCAGTCTCTCGGATAAATTAAAAGAATTATCGAGTCTACCTTGCGCGCCACTTACGCACCTTCTCGGTTAGGAATGTGTTCAGTAAGCTCGCGACGAAACCCTCTTTTTTTGAGCTTCCTCTTTTCATGGCCAAACCACTTACAGGACATGTTGTGATAAGCATCGCTCACTTCATTACATTATGCGCAAAATGAAGTGGTAGCACCCCCCCCCCCCACTTTTGACGTCCCTGCAGGAGTGCAGGCCATTCGCCCTCTTACCATGCATGTAGAGTTGACTCGGTGTGGTTTTGTCGTCTTACAACGCATGGCTAGTGCGGCGAATCACTTTAAGAACGAAAATAGGTTTCTAATGTCTCGTTTGCATGTTGTTCAATCACAGCCGTTATTTTCGGTTGACTTGAAAGCGCTTCATTGCCTTGTGCATCTGCCCGCTGCAACTGCCAGTAGCTGCCCCTTTTCGTTCATGACATTGGTTAATTGCTGTGGGCGTCAGCCGACCTGCCCACTGTCAAGCTCCTCTACATTGATGCACGATGCAGCAAGCTAAAGGGAAACTAAGTATGGGCGAGCCTGCATGCTTACACGCGCGAAACGAATGAGAAAATTTAATAAAGAGGGAGAGAGGGAGAATAAAGACACCCCATCGCAGCACGCAAAAAACTGAGCGGGGCACACAATCAAGTGCACTCTGAAAGCTATTGAACTCGTAAGCTTAGAGTATGACGTAAACTTCGCGTGTTTGAACTTGACTCATGCAGGTCGCGAACACCCTCTAGTATGCGGGCATGCAGCGCCCTGTCCCGCCCTTTTCAAAAGCAGCAATCCTTCACATATACTTTATACATCTCGTATCTTCCGCACACCGCGCCAAGCAATTCGTCACAGCCGCGCATGCAATCACGCGCAAGTCAACACGAACTGCAGAGGCTCGTCGCGCCGCGTCGTAATCACCTCGGCGACCACGTGATTTCTGCGGCCAACGCAAGCCCGGCGACGCTCGCGCCGCGAGACGTGCGTGGAGGTATACACACACACATTGCGTGCAAGCAGCAAGAGCGTACAACCTCGAGAATAGCCCTAACGAAGCGTGTACAGCGCTTTTCGCAGCTCGCACGACAGGTGATCCGTCTAGTGTCTAACTGACCGCCTCCTCATCGAGGAAGCGAGCGCATACAACGCCGTCGTGACCCGCCAGAAATCACAGGCATCCCACCATTGTCTCTCGCGAATGTCCACCACCGGATCGCATTTTTCTGTTTTAGACTCGCTACAGAAACGCGCGTCCTAATGGTTGTAGCGTTCGAAGCTTTCTGGGGCGTTCCCCCTGGGACCACTGATTCGCACGCATGCAGACAGGCAGCACCGTATAGAAAGCCGAAAGGTGCGTATACCTGCTTGAAGGCACGAAGATTCGCCATCACGGTCGCTGTACGATGAACTTGGAGGCACGCCATCGGCCGCTCATACCGCTTTGTGCCGTGGTACGCCGAGTAAGCCGACAGCCGCGCTCGCTCAGCTGACCGAGTAGAGTGCACGTGTCCGGCCAATGTTGGAGCACCAATGCGTTATATAATTTAAGAGAGCACGCGGCTTGTTTCGGAGCGCACGTTCCTTTTTTTTTATATCTGCGTCAGAGCAGTTAGGATGCACTCAGTGATTGTACACGCAAGATGGCGATGACGCAGATGAAAGTGGCTTGTATGCGGGGAGGAAAAGCGGAAATCTTGCTTCAATAGTGCTCACTTTCGCGGTTCACTCATTCTGTCAGGCGGTATAGTTGACTTTGCAAGACAGCACTGCCGTGGATGTTCATATCTGCATAAACGAACAGAGCTGCCGACTGAGGCTTATCCCTAGGGGGAGCGCAAGGCTTGCCTACTATTGAGAAAGATGTAAAAAAAATTCTGCATACAAATCACTGTGTGAAGCAGAATTCGAAGTAAAAACTTAATTTGAACAGACAGACAGACACAGAACTTTATTGACGTCTTCAGGAACACTACCTCAAGGAGGTATAGCAGCGGGCCGCTCCCACGTCGGAACGGGTAGGCCGAGCCTCACCGGTGCGTTGTGGGCCCTCTGAACAGTCCAGATTTGATGTGCAAGTTTTGAGCTCCTGAGCGCAGAGCTCCATTCCACTTCGGTCATGTGCCGAGAATCGCGTGATGAGGGGCACTACCAGAGCATCTGTTCTAACGTGGATATGGCGCCACAATCTAGGCATGTAGGATTAATGCTTTCAATAAAATGGCTGTGGGAGCGAAGACTGGGGTGAGACCTCGTTTGAAGCATGCAGAGGGTAGACCTGGGCCCTACAGTGTTGCATATGAGGAAGGGGGAAAATCCTTCTGTCCAGCTGATAATGTTTGGTCACCTCGTTGAAAGTGAGGAGAACATCCCTAAAGACCATTAGGTTGGAGTGCCCAACCTGAACTAGAATATTTTTTTTTTTTGCTTGAGCTTAATCAGAGCCCCGACAGGTAGCGTATGTTACTCGTTTTATTGACTCAGCACTCTGGTATAGAAAACGCGAACATGACGGAGGAGAAAGAAAAATTACGGCATATCCACAGAGTAAATGAGGCTAAGTGGGCGAAGCAGCAGAATCATATGATATTACCGTAAATCATCCGTGACATTGACCACTCACGCATCTAAATAAGCGATAAAGCGGTGTACACTTGTATACAATGTTTATTGGTCCAAAGTCGTACGTTGTGTTGAGCCAAAATTTCGTTTTGCTTTCGCTTTGCGTCATCATCTTGATGTATAGGGAGTACTTTGCATGTAATACTCAATGATGGTGGAAGGAGAATGTATGATCTGGAACGCGCTTTTCTTTCATCGTCATCTTCAGCATCCTCAGCGGGTGGCTACTCCGAGGGACTTCGCCCGAGCACGAGGAGCTTCGCCCCTAATAAAGCTTGCAGGAAACTGTGACACCGATGGTGAAAGAGAACAGGAAGATGTAGCAGCAGCCAGTGAATCAGTATAGATGCTATTGAATTAAAGCAATTAGAAAAAGGAAAAATAAAAGAAACGGAAGGGGGGAGGGAGCATGTATACAGACAAGTGTATTCCACCATATATAAAGGGTGTTTCACCTATAGAGAAGGGTGTTCCAGTTCCACCAGCGTATTCGGGCAGGGACGATGCATGAGGTGTTTTGAGAGAGGCTTCTTTGATGACGCACAAGTGGTGCCGATCCTGAAGCCGGGCATGTAGAGAAGGGTGTTCCCGCTCCGCTTACGTCGTCGGGAAGCTGCGACGAAACGCGGCTTACGCTAAGCTTTGTTTGTTTGCTTTTCCATCAGAAACAATGGCTCGTACCCACTCTGTGGGGATAGGGCCAAAGTTATAGGTTTCATTTTATTTGATCTCATTCCTCTATATGGCATTGTAATTTTTCTATGAGCACTTCAACAATGCTTATGAGTACGTTTATATGAAAATAAAAACTGACTGAAAGAAACCAGACACAGAGAAAGGAAGAAAAAAAAGTGAAATTTGAAATTTTGGGCTGCACAGATAGCTGCATTTACTTCACCCAAACATTCAGAATCTATGTGTTGAAACGCCGATAATTGTTACGCAATGGTATTTATTAGAGTGAAGATTTACAGTGAAATACGTTTGGTAGCTTGAATGTAATTGCAAATTGCATTGAATGCATTTCTTTGGCAATGTCTTAGAACAGAGGTACTGGAGTTTAGCACAGTTTCTATCGTACAGCTGTCTTCAAAGAGGGAATAACTAGATACCTGGTTTTAGTTCCTTGTAGCGAAGTGTGTTTCAGCTGCACTAACGTCGTCGGCTATTTGTTGGGCTAAGTGTTGTCATCCACATCTTTAGTGTGCCGATGGTAAGTAGTGGTATTTCAATTTTCGATGAATGAATGATCGACCGTGACTACACGACGCTCCATGTTGAAATTAGACGCCGCCAAGCCGACACCCAGTGGTGCTTTCTATCTAGCAAAAATATTTCGAAAATCCGGGGCCACCCAAATTCTTGGCTGGCAGTGACACTTGCACATCAGCTGCTTCATTGTGCCCTGGTGTATTCCTCGTGTTTTGCGCGCAGCAGAAGTAGATCTCGGAGGTCACATGGAAGAAAATGCGTGGTTGAGATTTGTGCCGCCACGTTCCGTAAGGATACCAGCTGCTAAAAATATTTCAATGAACAAAATAATCAGTTTTAATTGATTACAAAGGGCCCTTATGTATCCACCATAGCATTTTACCAGAGATAGGGTTTTCTATATTTGTTAGCATTATCTGTGAATATTCAGGAATTCGGAAATAAGTATTTGACCGCGTGCCTGTGCTAAAGAAAGAACGTTGCCACTCGGGGCTTGTGCCACTAATAATATATGACTATATCTAGCCTGTTTCTGACTTTATGAAAGTAAGTGCAACAGGATATACTGGAATATTTGCGTGCTATCATTCAATTATTTATCATTTATCCCAAGGCTATTTTTGTTGAAACATGTCGCTGTGGTATGAACCAAACCTCTTAATTCTCTATATACATAGGTGTCGTTCGAGTTGTATCCACGCTAAATATGTCCCCTCTGACAAAGGCCCTCAACCAGACGTTGTCTGTTGGATATTTACGATACAGCGTACATATTCTTTCTAGTACATGGGCAATATGCAGCCATACTTTGGAGAGCCTCCAACCACGAGAGCCGATCATGCACGTGCTATAGGACTAAAGTGGTGCATGTCAATCCAACCTCGGCACCATATAGGAGACACGCATCTGAGGCGCAGAAGGTCCCGTGTATTATGAGCCTCCTCGAGTCCACCTTCGTTTGTCTACCCGACACGCAAACCATTCTTTTCTTCTCTACAAACAGAGCGACCAGTCTGTATCTATCCACGATGCCTAGATACACACAGGCACGTCGTAAGTTGCGACTTTGCTCCTGCAATCAACACCAGAGGGCCACCGTGGATGCGAAACATACCACTGGCGTCTCTGGGATTTCGAAGAAGTTTCGTGTTCCTTGTGTTGCTCTCAAGCAAGTCATCTTGGTACATTTGACTGAACAATCAGTAGCACAAGTTAGATCATGTGTGGTCTTCAAGAACAGCAGAACTTGTTGCAATTCTGGAAGCTATCTATTTTATGAACAGCAAAACACTATCTAAATGGGCGATGTTGTCAGATAAAAAAACATCCGGATTTCAAGACAGTCATTCGTGCTCAAAAATAGTTCAATATTACGCCTTACCTTAAGAAATCATTCAAATATTCAACGTTACGCAGACGCATGGCCACTCTTGTATCTTCCACTGGATACCTTGACATGATGGATTGGCAGGCAAACAGTTGATGAAGCACTAGCCATGCTTCTGTTGACGCTCCTGTTGACGTGAAAGTAGCTTATTTGCGAAGGGACGCGATTTCTTCGTTCCTCTAGGGTGTTTCAAGAAATATGTCCTCTAATATTGAAAAATTACAGAATTGTGGCATCTGCGTGCTGCCAGCAGCGTTCTCTTTATTTTGGCGAAATTCATTTTCAGATGTCTATAAAGCTTAGTGACGTGAATAGTTATAGAAATTAAAGCAATTAATTTTTTAAGCGGTGGAACTGGGCGATCAAGTCAAATGGGTGAATTCAAGTCCTTCCTGAGACTAGTACAGCCACTTAAAATTTCTGAGAAGTGGCTACTGGTGGTCAGCGCGGAGCAAATAAATCTGGCTAATTTAGCAGGTGAAACCGAAACTAACGCACCGAACAGCACATCTACCATTTACTTCGGGATCGGGCTCAATGACGACACGTCGCCGTTATCAACCGTTGATCTGCATACTTCGTTTCGTGGCAACACTGTTCTGCCACGCGGCCTCTTATCGACGCTCGCTCAGTATCCTGCGCCTCAAATGCGAGGGAAACAAGGGTGATTCTGGTGGCACTCCTCACAGTTGTCACAATGTTTATTTTTTTATTTACAGTACCTTACAGAGCCCTCGAGGGGCATTGTGTAAAGGGGGTGGTACAGATAATATGTTAGAAGAATATATATACATATATATCTACACATACATAGGCAAATATTGAATATAATAGAAAATGCAGTTCAACTTATGAACATGTAAGCAAAATACATACTAGAAAAATGAGTTACAGTATGCTAAGGTGAAATACAAAAAAAATAATATGACAGTAACTACAACCTAGCAATAGTGCAAAAACATCGGCAACAGTCCTATAAACACTGATGATTACGAAGATGCGATAGAGCAGTTTTTGGAGCATAAGTATTATTTAAGAGTATGATAGAACTTTGTGTGGTCTTGTTCTGACGCAAGATCATCTGGCAAATCATTCCACAAACGAATAGCTCGTGGAAGAGCCGACTGGTTGAAAGCGTTAGTATTGCTGTATATGCGTGATAAGCTAAAGGTGTTATGTAGTCTGCTCGAAGTTCGATGTGCTAGATTAAGGTGAACAGATGGCATCATGCTGGTGTGGATGTGTTTGTGAAATAGTGATAAAAGTGAGATGTCGCGGCGAATTTTCAGTGGCTCGAGTTCAAGGCTATGTTTAATCTGTGTTACGCTGGACGGGTGGCTGTGATTACGAGCTATGAATCGACTGGCTCTGTTCCGTATACATTCTAACTTATATATGAGGTATTGTTGATATGGTGACCAAATGGAGGATGCGAACTCCAGTTGAGGACGAATTAGAGCAAGATAAGCCAGTTTGCGCATATCGGAGGGAGCACTGTATAGATTTCGGCGCAGAAAACCTAATGATCTTGATGTGTGGGCACAGATAGAAGTGATATATGCGGACCACGAAAGTGTAGAAGTTAAGTTTATGCCTAGGTATTTGTAATGATCAGTGCGTTCTACAATGCTATTGTCAATTATGTATTGGCTATTAAAGTTATCACGTTTGCGACTAAATGTGATTAGTTTGCATTTGGAAGCATTAAGTGTCATCTGCCATGTTTTGCACCACTCAATTATATGCTCGAGGTCTTTTTGAAGAGTTAGATAATCGCTATTGTTGCAGATGGGACAATAGATAATGCTGTCATCGGCAAATAAACGCATACATGAAGATAAGTTGTCAGGCAGGTCGTTAATGTAGATGAGGAGACGTAAGGGACCAAGAACACTGCCCTGTGGTATACCAGAGGAAACGTAACAAAGTGATGGAGAGTGATTGTTTGCGATAAAGAATTGTTGGCGGTTAGAGGAAGTTTCTGAGCCATGTTAGCGTGAGTGAATGAAGTTTTAGCGATGACAGTTTTAATATCAAGCGACAGTGAGCAACACGATCGAATGCCTTTGCAAAATCAAGAAATAAACAATCTGTCTGTAGATTACTGTTCATGCTAGAATGTATGTCGGTGGTGAACTCAAAGAGTTGAGTCTCGCAAGATTGGCCCTTTCGGAACCCGTGCTGGTTAGAGAAGAAGAAATTGTTAGATTCTAGATGCGCGTAAATGTTAGAAGCTATGATATGGTCAACCATCTTGCAACATATGCACGTCAAGGAAATGGGGCGATAATTTCCAGTTGAACTTTTACTACCACTTTTATGGACTGGCACTACCTTCGCTATCTTCCAGTCAGAAGGCAACATTCCTGTAGTGAGCGACCGCCGAAAAATGTGAAACAGGATAGTGCCAGACACATAAACAGTGTACTTTAATATTTTTGAATTGATATCGTCAATACAAGAATATGACGACATCTTCAGATTTTCAATAATATTAACTATGCCTTCAATTGTGATATCTATAGGTGACATGAATGAGTAATCACGTTAAACAATTGCTGGAAGATGAGCATGCTCGCTAGTAAACACGGATGAAAAGAATGAATTAAAGACATGGAGACAATCAGTGTCGGCAAAAGGAGTGTTATTTGCATCGTGTAATGAAATAAAGTTATCGTCCCGATCAGGACTTATTACTTTCCAGAATTTTTTCGGATGAGATTTTAGGAGTGAAGGGAAATCCTGGGAATAGTATTAATTTTTCGCAGTTCTAATTTCGTGGCAATATTTCTTTAGGCATTCCTCGTATCTATCCCAAGACGTGTGTGAACGCGAATTTTTTGCAGACCGATAAAGCCGCTTCTTTTTGTTTCTAAGTCTGCGCAAAGACTTGGTGAACCATGGATTAGTTTTATTATTCGTAATCGTTATCAACGGCACGTGTTTTTCTATTAGGGCTGAAATCTCATTCTTGAAAAGAACCCAGTACGATGAAGGGTCATAAATTTAGCGGTAAGAGAGCAATGGTAAACTTGTGCCTACGAAAAAAGGCCTGAAATGGCTCGTTGTGACGTTCATACGAAAAACGAATCATTTGATAAATAAATAAATAAATAAATAAATAAATAAATAAATGCATCAATCCGGAATTCAATCACCCAATTAAATAATTATTCTATCTATCAGTCAAATCGATCCATCAACTTTACTTATGTCCATTTCACAGACAGACAGAGGAGCACCGAAAAGCTCTCTTCCGACAGCATGACCAGCCCCCCTCCCCCATTTACAAGGGCTCACGGCAGCACAGCGACTCTTTCATTTACATATAATTGATTGATATGTGGGGTTTAACGTCCTAAAACCACCATATGATTATGAAAGACGCCGTAGTGGAGGGCTCCAGAAATTTCGACCACCTGGGGTTCTTTAACGTGCGCCCAATTCTGAGCACACGTGCCTACAACATTTCCGCCTCCATCGTAAATGCAGCCGCCGCAGCCGGGATTAGAACCTACGACCTGCGGGTCAGCAGCCGATTAATTTACATATAATTTGCAAAAAAAAAGAAGTCAGAAAGAAAAGTTACATCATTGTAAAACGGTACGTCATTCGGCAACAAATGCTTGAACAATAGGAGAGCCACAAGTGCCAAAATGATGATGAATAATAAAGAATTAGAGAAACGAATATTTACATACTTGTAAGCAATGAAGTTCTCAAATATCAAGCCTAAGTTGCCTGATGGACAACTAAACAGATCAAAATTAGTTAATGTGTAATGATTGAGAAGGAAAGAAAAAGTATGGCACAAGCGTTGCATCGAAGCACTAGCTTTCTTAATCCACTTGGCCATTTCTCCGATCTTTAAGATGGCTTCTAATGAATGGATGGATGAGTGGATGGAAAACTTTTATTGGGGTCCTGAAGGATTCCATCCCCGTTTTATAGGGGTAGGATCACGGGCCGCTCCCTAATGATTCCCATTATATAACGCCAACTCAATTTCGCCACTTTACCAATCAGTAGGCAGAATGTTTGGAGTTGCATTCTCAACAATTGTTTCTCGAATCACCTATAAAGGTGTAAACATGCAGTAAGAAAAAGGAAGCAGACAGTTGAAAGGAAGGATGAAATAGAAAGCTTGTTTAGGCAGAAATTTTCCAAATACTCATTGCATTCCCCACAATAAAAAAAAACAGTTCAGAGCTTTAGGTATAATAACAGGAAGGTGGGCTGGTTGGTTAGGATTCACAGCGATTGATCGGGGCCGCGTTAGAACGAATACCTAATCCTGCCTGTTCTTGTTCTTGTATTCGTCCGAACGCTGCTCCATACAATTCACTATGAGCCCAAGGTAATCACTGGGATGCAAGAGAAGGACAATGAGAAAGCACTTGTGCTAACAATCATATAACTTCACGAGCTCTTCGAATAGAAACAGAAGGAAGAAAGTGACATGGTACGAAAAGATAGGAAAACACTTGTTCTATTAGATATAGGATCGGTACAAGTGGTGCTCTAGTTCCACGAGGAAGATGGACCTCAGTCCTTGGGCTATCATCGCCGCACTCATTGTGGCATCGGCGGTTGCAAGTAAGTAAGGGTAAGCGTGATCGCTCTGACACAATCCAAACAAACAAAAACGAAAAACGTGGTTGATCCCCCTATATATGAATAGGTATAACAAGAAAGTGAAACGTGTCTTCACAGGCGTAGTTGAGCGCTTATGGTGCATTGTTTTAGCAACAACAACAAATTGCAAGGTTACCCTAAAAACAGCAAGCATCTCGAAGCTTGCATGATACATCTCCAGCAGAGCTAATACTTAATTAAATTAGGAATACATACTTCATTGATTTCAAACTGCTAACATTCGGTGCTTTCATAGAACTATTCTGAAACATTCCATGAATTAACCATGAAATACTCTATTTAAGGTTGCGTCATAATGGCTTTCGTGGAATGCCCTTTCACTTTCTTAAATCATACCTATCACAAAGAGAGAAATCGGTAGTTATAAATGACTGTCAATCCTCCTTATAGACCATACCGTCAGGTTTGTCTTATCGCAGCATATTAGGGCCCCTATACTGTTCAATATCTATATCAACGACTTAACCAAGATCAGCAATAGTGTAGGTTTTATAATTTATGCAGATGATACTTTTTCACGGTAAAGATTTGGGTAAGCTTCCAGATACAGCGAATATTATCCTTGAAAATATTTTCAAGTAGAGGACCAGAAAATATTCAACAATCGAAGCAAACCCAAAGCTTTGGTGTTCGAGCCAGCTTAGAAAGCTTGATTTTTTGATTGATAAGTGGAGTTTACCGTCCCAAAACCATGATTATAAGAGACACCGCAGTGGAGGACTCCAGAAATTTCGACCACCTGGAGTTCTTTAACGTGCACCCAAATCTGAGCACACGGGCCTACATTTCTGCCTCCGTCGGAAATGCTGCCGCCGAAGCCGGGATTCGATCCCGCGACCTTCGGGTCAGCTCAGAAAGCTGTCTTTCGAAGTTTGGATATACATTTAGGGCCCGAAAAAAGTGAAGTCTGAAAGGACGCTCGGTCATTAGTAGTGATTTTTAAGGAAAATCTTAACTGGGACCAACACGTTCATGAGTAACTAAAAATGTAGCAAGGACGTGTGGCATACTCTTTATAACTTTGACTGATGCTTGTAGAAAAAATCAAACTTGAACTTGATGATGCGTTATTTTCATCTCACATAAACACTTTTAGTCTCGTGTGGGCTAATAAATCTAAAAAAAGTGATACAATATATTTTTATTGCCAAAAAAAGCAATCCGTCCTATTGCAGACGTATGATATGACGCACATACAAGTGGTTTATTCACTGAATAAGACGTTTTACCTATTAAAGGAATACACACCTTTATTCTCATAATGAAATACAAGGAAAGCTTGCTATCAAACAACACTTGTTTTCGTAAACTGTGTAACCATAGAAAAGCTACACAATCTCATTACAGCAATAGGCAAAGGCCTTCCTGGTTCATACCATATTCTCAAACTAATTATTGCTTAAACAGACTGGAACACTAGATGCTCGCTTATTTTAAAAGTTTGAAAATAAGAACATTGCCATCTTTGATATACTTAAAAAACAACTTAAAAAGTTCCTCATACAGAAGTGTGGTGTGTAGTTAATTTCTCCTAATTGTTCGGTCAGAACAGTATGTCTAAAAGAAAACACTATATAATAGTTCTCGGGTGTGTAATGTTGTCATCATACGTTGTTACTTTTATGAATTTTTTTTACTTTTTATGAGTAATACATGCAACATTTTGCTTAGCAGTGTTTCACTTTGCACATAATCAGAACTTGTGTTTTTCGTATACTTATAGGTGTACACAATTTTATAATTTTTAATGTTTTGTTAGCCATTCAGCAACATGCGTTATGGTTTCATGATTCACTGTGCGTTATTTTGTTGTTTTATTTTGCTGTTTTCTTGTATGTATGCTTTGCTCATTTCTATGTGAACCTGAAACTCGTATGTAATGTGCTGTTTTTTTTATTATTTATGGTGTCCAAAGTTTGAAAATTGACGTCCAGTCGTCTTCGTATCTGTGGTCTGCGGTTTCTTCGATACCAAGTACAAAGAAGTATGAGCCTCGTCAAGCTGCTAACATGGCAGCTTTTTGCTCCCATCTTTGCGTTTTCTTTGCGCAACTATGCGAATAAAATGCTCAATAAAACTGAAAGTGATACTAAAACAGAAAGCACGCACGAAATTAGCATACACAGGACGAGCACGGACTAACAACTGTCAGAGTTCTATACTTCAAGCGCGCTGTTCAAACAGAAAGACGCTTGAAACGAGTGCAGAAGTATATCACAGGAAATGTGCCAACTGTTACAATTTTTCCTGCGTCGTGTGTCTACAGCGTGCTCTTTTCGTGAACGCAGCCGCGGCAGCGTTCGAAAGGACCTTCGTCCTCTGCCGAATCACGAGTCTGATATAATCTCGCGCGCAGGAGAGACCGTGGAGGTGGCGCTTCGATGAGGCGACGACTTCGAAGCGCGCCCAATGCTAGTCCGTCGCGTTTTGTCACCAGTTTGAATTTCCCTCACTATATAACTGCCTGATTAGCAGAAATCAAGATAATTTTGTTGTAACAAAAATTACTGCCCCTGTTCAAATTTGAAAAGTATCGCGGAGTTTGCGAAGAAGCAGTTATATCTCCATTACCATTTAGTATATTATTGAGCACCATTCCAAATTGACAGGATGTCTGCGTCTATATTATTATAGGTGATATTGCGTTCTTTGCGATGGACAGTGACGTTAACAGACTACAACAAAACTCAAAAACATATATAAATATCTTTGAATGATGGCTACGGTCGATTTCGATGGCACTGAACGTAAGCAAAAGTGCACTCTTGGCGTTTCCACTAGCAGGGTGAATTTCCGTCACTATTGCATACAAGCAGTAGCCCATTCCGCAAGTAGACTCTTTCAGATATTTGGGCATCTCCTATAATAAAAAATTTACTTGTGGCGCCATACACAGTACATATACAGCAGGTAACACACAACGGGCGTTAGGCCTATTGCGCAGACTAGGTAAATGAAATGTACGTAGGGACACCAAGATAATGTTACATAAGATGTACATGCGCACAATAATAGAATTTGGATGTATATTATTTTTTGGGTGGTGCTGCTTACAAAACTAAGCCATGGTTTTCTTAGAGCGAGAAGCACTGCGCGTGCGTGAGGGGCTTCGTAGATTTATAGCTAATAATGTTATTTACCCGGAAGCTCTCCTGCCAATATTGCTATGTCGTTCCTGCATATTAACTATGCGAACATTTCTAAAATTTCATAGCTTACTGGTACGAATATACAATATGCCTTTATCAGTGAAATAAATTCCTTCTTTCTCGCTCTTTGTCTCAGGTTTCACACTCAACAAACAATTTTTGTATGAAAGAAACTGGAAACTATAAATGAAAACATTCAAGACGTAATTGCAACTAATAGCTCAAATGAGAATTCTGTGATTAAATATGATAAGATTTCTCCAAGAAATCTAAATTTCAGGCTCACAAGTTGTTAAAATACAGGTTAGACGATTACTTCTCTACACACACAAACACAGAACACTATAGCCACGGATGTTTCTGCTGACCAATGAGAGGGTAGGGGTAGTTGTCCCCGAATTGCTCGGCTGGTCCTTCACCGTGCTCATGAGGCTCGCAGATTTCACTCCTCTTTAGGAAGGTGAGCTGTTGGCTGGTATCATGGCCCTGCGAAAACTCCTGACAGTCGCGGAATAGTGCGGTCATAATTACGGACTCCCTTTCCGTTTTTACAACTTTAACAGCTTCACATAACTAACAAACTGTAAAGATGTTAAGCACGTTAGTTTCATCTCAGCTGAAGTGCCTCAAATTATAGGTTTCTGGTCATTGTGGTTTATAGTTCAATGAAATGGCCGATTCCTTAGTGCCAGCATCGCTCGAGGACCCAATAATTAAGTTCTTCCAGAAATAGAATATACAAAAGCAATCCGATTTAGAAATCTAGCCATTTTGCGCTGATAGGATGGAAGTTAACATAACATGGACTGAATATCAGCATGTGAAATTTCCACCGAAGGCTCAATGAACTAAGTCTCAGCAAGTAGACGTTACGATCATCAGATTTCGATGCCATGTGCACCCTCTGAACTTTTATTTACACAGTCGATATCGCCCCTCGACATCACCCCTCGTCGATATTGCCCCTCTTCCAATTCTGCAAGAATAGAGAGAATAATATCAAACATTGCTTTTTTGAAATGTCGCAGATGCACATACATTAGAAGAAGACTGCTTGTTACTCCGCTTTCGAAGAAAGGACTAAATTTATCTCCATATACTAAGCTTCGGTGCCTGCCTCAGGTTTGGGACATTGCCGAAGGGTGTTTTTGATGTAGTTTGCAGTTACATTCAAGTTTCTAAACGTATACTCTATGGTAATCTTTACTACAACAAATATTCAATAACTAAAACGCATATGTTAAAAAAAACCTTAGAGATTGTTATGAAAAGATTAATTCCGCAGCCTGCTTTACTAGCACAATTGCACAGTGAAATGAGATTTTTTTTATATTACGCAGGCTTCTCTTTTTATTTATTTATATAATAATCTTCCAACATGCACTGTTCAAATTCTGTACTAAATTTAAAACTATGACACACAGGCCAGTACCCCAGTGTAGGTATGTGCCACATTTTGCAAGGTATAAACAAAACAAAACAAAGCTGGTGCTTCCAGCACCACGCTTCTCGAGGAACAAAGAGAACGGAACACAAATCGGGCGGCGTCAAACTGTTTCGTTTCTGAAATAAAGGCTGAAAAATGTGTCACTCAGCATGTTGTAAGCTTCACACGAACAATGTGAAAAAAAAAGCAGGCATTGCCCTCGAGTAAAAGGCAACAACGCCAGGGGCCAAATGACATTGCAAGCCAGAACTTGGTGCGCGTCAAGTATAAATTTAGGAAGGAGAAATGCGCCAGGATCGAGAGATGGAGGCGTTGTTTCCTTATTGGAAACAAAAGGCGCCCGCACGCATGTAAGCCGTACCTGAAAGACCAAGATGCGGCGGCGATCTCTGGCGATCGCCTCTTCGAAATAAAGGAGATGACGCCTTGTACGCGGCGCATTGTTCCTAGGCGATACATTAAGGCTGGCACGTGTACGAGAAGAGCAAATGGGTAATTCAGGGCGGTGACGGTGTCCTGGGAGAGCTGGTGTTTTTTTTTTTCTTCGCACCTACTATTTATGCTCGAAAGCGGTTAGAGAACGTTTTGAACGTGGCCCGTAGATGATATCGCATTGTCTACAGTGAAGAATCCTGCTGAAAACTTCGGTAGCCTTTCTATTGAAGACATCGAACGTCACCCTGTATCCACTCTGGAATGATTGGTCTTGTTTCGGGGTTGACAGCGATACATGGCGCTTACATGACCCGATGGTTGCCCGACGCCGCATTCCGAGAACACTGCACGGGTGCTCAATCTACGGAGTCCACCATGTTGGCACCACTCTGCGGTTGAAGGGGCCGAAGTTGTTATTTTCAAGCCCGTCCTATTCCACAATCCTTCATGCACTCAACTTACTAGACAGGATGTTTAAAAAATGTGCCAAAAATTCTCAAAATGAAAGAATCGAAATAAAAAAGTTGCTCACCACCGTCGTAATAACTTTGTGGTGGTATAACGGACTGTTTGGTTAATGTTATCTACATCCGTGTACACTAAAAAAGCAAACGACGAGTAACAGAGAGAAGGGAAGCAGACAACAGACTAGCGCTACCAATAAGTGTTTATTTGCGGATAGATAAATAAATAAATACAAGCATGAAAAAGGACAGGCATGCGCATTTAGTGGCACACATTTCTTCGTGTGGGTGTCAGCGGACTCTCCGTGGTATTGAGATACTGGGCAAAAGCAACAGCTCTTCATCTCAGCTTGCCTGTATCTGTTTGGTAATCAGGCGATGCATGACACGAAAGCGTGATGCGAACCTTTGCCGCACAACCATATCTTGAGGGGGCGGGTTTGACACGAGGCGCACGCTGCGCAAGATACGATACATTGCCTTCGAAGCGTTCTTTATGCAGGAAGAACGGTGGCGGGGGCATAAGTGAGGCTTCGATATCCTTGCATGCTTACGAATATTGATTTCTGCAGGGCTCCTTTTGGCATACGCGGTTATCAGCTGTATCTGATATTCGCATTGCCCACGTACTATAGAGGCGGCGCGCCGTGCAATCCAAGATGGCTGCGGGAGGATGATCAACCAGTGAACTCGCATACGAAAAAAATAGGAAGCACGGATGTACTCCCCGTGCCGCTTTCACCGGATGAACTCTTGATCGTTGAATGAATGTATATCAGAGCAAAGTACTCCCAGACTATAGGAACTGCTAAATGTTCACAACCTGATTTCTTCACTAAGTGCGAAGAATGGTGGCAAGAATGGTGGTGGTTGATGCGACCGTGCATCAATGACGCCTTGCGTAGTCCTGCGCGTGCTACAGAAAACGGCGCGAACTTGACGTAAGAACTGAACGCCAGTC
The DNA here is from genome assembly GCA_013436015.1 of Rhipicephalus annulatus. Taxonomy (NCBI): domain Eukaryota; kingdom Metazoa; phylum Arthropoda; class Arachnida; order Ixodida; family Ixodidae; genus Rhipicephalus; species Rhipicephalus annulatus. The sequence goes on from WOVY01015318.1 coordinate 125,572, forward strand.
CGAGATAATTTTTTACCGAGGCTGCCTGACTGATATGCCACAGTGATGGGCCACAAGCGAGTAGCGCGCCGTAAGGGAGTAGCGCGCCGTCGTGGCTGCACGGGAGCGAATGTTAAACGTAGCGATGGTTTTCAAACATATTACGCCGTCTTCATTACTTGCGTTGTAAGCGACATAAAGTTGTTGCTTGAATGGAACACATGCATTTACTTCCCATTAAGTAGCGCTTGTGTAACAGCCATGATCAGGCCCCAGCCTTGCGCAATTCACTGCACTCGTATATTGCAGGTTCAATCAGTGCGGTCGCAACAAGGATATTGAAACGAATTCACGCGTCGCTTTTCGCAACATCGAAATTGTGAAAACTCATGTAACAACAAAGTCGGTTGGACGGTAACAGTGAAGTGCAGGAGAAGCTGCAGCAGAGAGGCGTGGACTGTAGTTGTAACTGCACGCTTCATTGCTCTAACCATTTCGCTTCGCTGCGGTCGAGCTCGAGCGCGTTGGCGGCATGCGGTGCTCCTTAATATCCACTGTAATTGGGCTACATGCCATGCACAAGATAAAGCATGCTTTTTTTGAGCTCATTGAATGCTACTATACAATAATTACTATCAGAATGACTTATAAGCGTGAAAAAAACATTAACGCAAAAGGGGAAGTGCAACTCGCTGCTCGTGAGCTAGCAGCTGATCGTTCATTATCGTTGTCACTCTCGGTGCGTTCTACTTGCAGTGAAAAATCCTCGAGTTCAAGACGGTTTCTTTGAACAACGCTGCATGCTGAAGATAATCTGAGAAATTCTCTCACGTGAACGACTTCGATAGCACCAACAACGCGTCATTTCACAGCCCCAACACGGCGTCACTCACCACGTTTATCTGGCCGCGGAGAACAATTCGCTCTGACACCCGGCAGGAAGCGAATCCCTTGCAGTGTGCTGCCAGCTAACGGAAAAATCAAGCGGCGCTGCGTTGGCTAAGGTTTGGAGAAGTAAATGGCGAGCTTGCGCTAATTTCCACGTACAATGAATGTTATAAAATTTATGCACTACAAAAGCACTTGCGCATACTATACGCACGTAAAACAAGGTGAGTTTCAACTGAAGGGGTCAGACGTTAACATATAACTATCCAACGTGGCTGTAGAAACTCTCGCGAAGCTGATATGTGTACTCTGCAAGCTATATAACGCGTGAGTTGCCACGTATTTTCACGAAAAGTTCGCGTCTCGTAAGAACGAATCAGATATCAGATATATCTCGTTACGGACGGTGCAGTATATTCGCTGATGCATAAAACATACAAAGTGGTTTGTGTTCGTTTCTCGCTAACATGTAAACACTGAAGCTAGCACAGCTGAACAAGGGAGCGTCCGCCTACTGATCATCCTCGAGAGGACGCTCCAAAATTTCGCTAGGTGGCGCGAGAGTCTATAAACATTGTGAATATTGAAGGTGTCACCACATATTTATATTAAAAAATGTTGAAAATTAGGGAAGTATGAATAATAATAATAATAATAATAATAATAATAATAATAATGATATAATGTCTACGTTTCTACGTGGGTGCGTTGGAGGATTACTACCGTCTACCGAGTAACCTGTCACGATTTGGGTGTATCTTATTTGGGAGCCTTCATTCGGAAGAGAAAGGAGCACTGCGGTCGACGTTTCTAATGTTTGTACGGGGAACCATACCCACCTTTTCGGCAGAAACCACACGAATTAATGTCTATTTTTGAATGAACTCCAATCAAACGTTCTACAGGTGTGGTGTGAAAAACACCTCCGCTGTTTCCCACCAAGTGGGGTGCAGAAGACGGAATAAGCCGAGAACATTTATTACAACACCCGAATGCCCCGGAAGACTTTATCTCCGCCATCTGCAGGAATAGAGCCCATAAAACAAGCAGAAAGCCACCCGATCCTTTCCATACGTGGCGTCGCCCTAACGAGTGCAATAATGGGATGAAGAAAGCAGGAGAGCGGGCAGCTAGCTGTATACCATGGCGTGTTCGTCTCGATACCTTCATCGGCGATAGCCGAGAGCAAACAGCTTTGTCGTGGCACACGCGAGGACGGCCGTCTATCGTATACAGGGCCGGTCTCCGGTCGGAGCCATCAGCGAAGTTTGACCGACCACAAAGACGTCGCTTCCCTGTGATTACCCGAAGTGGCGCTTCTCAGCGGTGCGTGTGTGCGGCGATTTTATTAGCGCGTTCTCAACGAGTGCGTGCACATGTGCTGGCTGTGCTGAGACGCGGCCAACGACGCCTTCGTCCGGTCACGAAGAATACCGCTCTCTAACGAGCCCGTTCTCGCACTTTAGCGGAGCCCATTACGGCGCTTCGCGCGGTCGCCGGCCCAAAATTTAATGCCCGGCAATTCACCTTCTGCTTCGTGTTTTTTTTTTGGCAATTCTCACGCTGCCTACCGAAGTTTTTATCATACCGAATAATCAGTGCCCGAGGATACATTTTTACTTCTCAAGCGTTATACGATGAGGCTCTCCATTCGGGTCTCTTTATTATTCCATGAAGCGTGCTCGATAAAGTGCGAGGCTTAATAATTATTTGTCAGTTTGTTAAAATGCTAATAAAGAAACCATTCTGGTGGCAAAAGTACTGGCGAACTTCGGTTAACCTGTGGCAGGAGTGTGCCTTTGTTTTAGGCATTTACTCCTCCTCGTCATTAGTTAAAACGAGAAAATTTTTTTCTTGAATAGATAAATTTTTCCTGTTCCTAGGAACCGCAGTCATAGTGCAAAGAATATTAGTGCGCATAGTTTTTATTTTTTAATGAATTTAGAGAAACACCGCATCTTCGGACTTAATCTACTAGCGTGATCTTAACGCTACATCACAGATTCACAGTTACAGTTGGGACAGTTCGTTCCTCTCGACTTTTGGGCAGTTTTTTTTTCTGAACCCCCGACAATAACATCAACACGAGCAGAATGGTACAAAAGCCACATTTGATTATTCAAACTTACCACGGATACATTTCATAGCTTACATCATTCCAGTCATGTACCACTTGAAAAATGCATAATGAAAAACTGAAAGCGCAAACCAACGGGACACAAGAGAATAGACAAACAAGCGACGACTGAAACTCAGCTTATTCAGAAAAGAATATTAGTTCACATAGTTTAGTATGAATTTGTACCAACTAGCCCGTCTGTCAACCCTTCTACACTTGAAAAAAGTTCGCAAATTGAGTCCATCTATGTCGCAGACAACTTTATGCTTCTGAACGTGTACTTAGGTTCAGCAAAAACTGAGTTGAACCAGTAAGCATGAAGATAATTGCACTATTGTCGCATATGAAAAAAAAGTACTCGCAGAATCTCCTGTGGGGGTTGTTCAAGTGGTGTTCAAGTGCAGTCTCTTGTTATAGGCTGCGTTTTGGTTAGCATCGACACACCATCGTCGACGTCTTTCAAGGACTCGTCAGCGTCTGGAATGGCCATCCATATTTGACACGCTCATCCAACAACTACCTCACTGCGTATATTGCATCGAACGTTCGCAAATTTGAGATTTTCCACATGTCAACCATCTTCCACGTAAGATGGCCCCTAGCCCTACAGAGAGTTTTTCTTTTCACTTCTCTATCTTAAAGGTAGTTATTGTTGCCAATGTTACATTATTTTAAGTTTGCTTTAATTTGATTCTGTTGGCTTGAATAACACGTGGAAATTGTTGAAAAGAGTGGATACTTGGGCTGGTTGGTATTGCATTTTTAAAAGAAATATATATTCTCGGTGCACTGAGCGTTTCAGAAAGAAGTCAGGACCGAGCGCATACACTTACTCGGTTGTGATTGTGCGCTTTGTCCTATATGACTTCCTTCTGAAACGTGCCGGGCACTTGGAATTTTCGAAAAATTGTTCAGTTTATTTTCGCATTTGGCAACTTACTCAGTGTTCTCATGCAAAAAATGTGGACGAGAAAATGTGCCGAGCAAGCACTTTCGTGTACCCTTTCTCTTCTGGAACAATCTCCGAGCGGAACGCCTTATCTGTTGATGCTGTAGAATGACCCAACGTTGAGTCTTTTCTGCCATTGTTCAGAAATGAAACTCCGTACGCGCTATTATACGCTTGGAGCGTCATGTTACGTCACGTGATCGGTTGCCATAAGTTTTCGTTTCACTGTGTTTTAATACATGGTGACCATTCTATTTCCCATCTCGTTGCAATACAGATAAGAGTAGTGAGTGTTGTAGAAATTGTTGCCTTTCTTTCAATATTTTTAGCAATGACATTGCTTTCTAGAGTGTTGCTTCGCGTTACTTTTTTTAATTTTTTGCCTATATATGCGACACTAATCATTACTTCGAGCTCGTGTTGCATTGTTGTGTTGCGAGCTTACGCTCCAAATCTGCCTAAGGTTTCTAGTGTGTAATAAAATAGTTAAAGATAAATAGCTGTGTGTGCTTATGCCAGTAAATAAAGAATATAGTGGCTGTGTAGTAATGCACAGCCACAATTGGTGAATGACACTCCTCTTCGGAGTACGGACCGGGCTTGAAGCACGCATAACGAAGAAATTGTATTGTTTTATTCAGTTCTTTTTTTGGGGATGAGCGTCTTACGACACAAAGGGACATACTAAAGAACACACAGTTTTCTTACTGCATCGGCGTAGAAATGATGACACATAAAATAGTTGTCTTATAGGAGAGCCACAGTGGTCAGCCAGGGGGAAGAGAAGTATGCTGGGAGGGGGGGGGGGGTTGGAGAGGGACGGGGAAGGATTATGAATGGAGAACGCCAGGGCAAAGGTGCGAGAGAAACAAGGGCTGTGCAAAAGTTCTTTGAAACTCTATGTATATGACAAACCGGCTCAAAGTAGGGAAGACAGAGACAAAATAAGGTGCCGCAAGTTATTGCACTTGATACCTGTTTTTCACACGTACGTTAACATTCTTGCATACATTCGCAAACTGGTTATCATTGATCTTTATGATGTAGCAGCAAACGCCTGTGCACAAAAATGTTTGTTTAGAAATTGCTTAACTGAGTCAGACTTTGTTTCTTTTGAAATAAATGTGTGCAAGTGTCTGAACTGCTCACTATCTCTTGCTCAATTTTTTTTTGCGTCAGCGAGGTTTAGGATTGTTAAACTCTTTAAGGTTCCGTCATGCGCTAATCTTCTGGATTATTCTATTCGTTTTACACTAACGCTAGGTAATGCAAATCTTTTGTGTATACACTACAAGAGCACATCAATATGGGAGCCTATAAGGAGCCCATAGTCAGGGAGATAACGTTAAAATGCTTTGGGTTCCCCACAAAACTCTTACATTTTAATCAGTAACTATACTAATTTTCCTGTGTTTACATCCAGCGTGACTACGTGTGCGAGTGAATGAGGCTTTACGTGCGCAACTGAAGTCAGGAGCGTGAAATCGATGGGGTACAAATTACGCAGGTATTCCTTACTCGGTAAATTGCCATTTTTGCATGTTTCTTTCTCTGGAATATGGGCGCCATAGCTGTGTGTCCAACCCGTGACTTACTTCGAAGCAGGAGTGTTTTCATGCCACGTATCCAAGTACGTACACTTCTGTGGTGGCGGCAGAACGTCACTGCCTGCTTTTACTGTGTTTTACTTCTGGAACGCAGAACCACTCCTTGCTCCTGCGCAGTGTGAAGTTTGCAGGTCGTGCATGCTGACGCGTCATTGATATTCGCTTGGAATTTTCGTTCACTGCATACACGGTTAATGTAAGGAATTCTCGACAAAAGGCTGGATGCAAACAGGCATTTTGCTTCCGGGTGGAAGAAATATGTGCGCGACTGATCTACGATACCATACCCCGGAATGTTACACCAATTTTGTCTACATACTAAGGGAGCGTGAACGGCTTTGGAGAACACTATGAGTTCGGTACTGGTTTCACTCCCCACAGTATAAACATCTCGATAGACAAAAAAAAATCAGTGTAGGCTAATGCATGACTACTCTTTCAGCTGTAAAGAGTGTTCGGCAGCGTACTTTTATTCGCGCGTTACGCCGCTACTATCGGCGTCCCTGCAGGTATATAACGACGCGCAATTAGTGTGCGTGAGAAGTGGAGACAATATTATACAAATCTTCCCAGCGGGGCACTTCGCGCGTATCGTCCCGATGCTTATTAAGAGATTAGAGCCCCCTCACGGGGCAGTGTTTTGTGTTGCTCAGAATGAGCGGGTGCCGGGAAACATATTGCCTGCAATTTATACAAAAAGCGTAGAGTCTTCTTTCCCGCTCATTACGCAATTTCCGAAGCACGCATCTGCAGTTCTCTTGCGTGGTGGCGCTGTGCCGCGTATGTAATTTGGTTGGCAGCCGCGCGTTTTTCACCGAGTGTCTAAGGCAGCAGCAGCAGAAGCAGCAGCAGCAGGCTCTGGGTCTCGCACCCCGCCGATGCATCACGCTCCGACGACCCCGTCCGCAATAGAAGGGCCGTCCGCGATTAGGCCTGAACACTGTGACGATTGTCGAGTATTACACCCTTCCTAAGTTCGCGGTCTTTTGAGTTGAGCACAGGACAGCACTGGCCCCGGTGGGCCCAGAGCTGGATTAATAGAGAAATGAGTGTGGATTTGGCATATACCGAAAGGAATGCATATATATGCGTAAGCTTCATGCATAAGCACAGTAGATGCCTGGAATTATCCGCTAGCGAAGTAAAACGAAAGTTAGCTGAATGTGGAAATCCACAGAGAATGTGAACATGATAAGAATGTGAATGGAAGTGAGACCATCAGTTTTCTATTTTAACACGACATTCTTTCACGCCGAGGTCCACCAAATCCACACTGACATATTTCCGTCACGAAAATGACGTCAGCGAAATGGGCACAATGAGATAGGAAAGGAAAACTAAGACAAAGTACCAATCTATCTATCTATCTATCTATCTATCTATCTATCTATCTATCTATCTATCTATCTATCTATCTATCTATCTATCTATCTATCTATCTATCTATCTATCTATCTATCTATCTATCTATCTATCTATCTATCTATCTATCTATCTATCTATCTATCTATCTATCTATCTATCTATCTATCTATCTATCTATCTATCTATCTATCTATCTATCTATCTATCTATCTATCTATCTATCTATCTATCTATCTATCTATCTATCTATCTATCTATCTATCTATCTATCTATCTATCTATCTATCTATCTATCTATCTATCTATCTATCTATCTATCTATCTATCTATCCTATTGCGTGCCAGTCCACGTCAATATAATCTTATTTTAGGGTCAGCGTGATAGTATGCTAAATAAACGTCCTTACCGTGCCGGAAACATTCGTAGCAGACAGCCGTTTTGGTATAGCTGAATGGCGTTTGCATACCCGAATAATGACTGCGGCTTCACTGAAGGATGAATGCGTAAAAGAAAGGCGAGAACACCTAAAGAAATGCTCGCCTGAGTCCTCGCATGTTGCATTAGCACTTTAGTAATATTAATTGCAAATAACTATGAACCAAGTGCTAAAATTTAAAAATGATATGTTGCAGATTTCTTAACTCCGATTGTCTTGTTAGGCCTAGGAACTTTCAGAATGAGAAGTGGTCTCAAATACTTTGCTAAGTTGTACGTAATACTTGGTCGTCGAAGGTCCCCGTAGGTAATTGAAAAAAGCCATTTCACACAGTCATTTGCTTCGTACAAAGTGAGATATTCCACTGGTACGCTAAATTTACTTCAAATCGGGTGTCTGAAACCGCTGACATGTTTCACGTGCACTCACGCAAGCTAGGTAACGGTATAGATCGGAAAAACGGCATGCCTACGGTAAGCGCTGCTTCGTCATTTAACGTACTCCGCACGTGCATTTGGATCCAATTTTTTTTTTGCTAAGCCCGCCAAGCTATATGTTTATAGTAGAAACTTTTAGTTAGGCCTACGTAACGAGCCTAGTGGGTACGCAGAACTGCCACGGAAGAAAACTGCGCATGTACATTACGTAACGTATTGATTTCAGAAATGCACGCGTACGCCCGAAAAAAAAAACAACAACAAAAAACCGCGGCGTGCGTAAACGTGTCGAGGCGAAGCGTACGTGGCGTGACGCTCTCGCGGTATCTCGATTGAAATAGGAACCAGATAGCAAAACGGCAGTGATGGCGTCGAACGCAGAGAGCAACAAAGCCGGCCCAAATCGAGTATATTTCACTTTGAGGGACGATGTTGCGCTTCTAGCGGAAGTACAAACCAGCGATCTCTTTAGGCATCCGGAGCAGTGGGAAGAGATTGCTTGGCGCCTCAGGGAAGTCCTGAAAAAAAAAAATGGCAGCATATCCACGGAGTGAATGATGGAGAGTGGGGCGAAGCATTCGTCCGTCCATGCGTCCGTCTGTGTGACCGTTCATGCGTCTGTTCGTGCGCCCGTCCCTGTGTTCGTTCATGCATCCGCCCCTGCGTCCGTTCATGCGTCCATCCATGCATCTGTCTGTGTGTCCGTTCGTCCATCTATCCAACACTCCAGGTCCCACCATCTCGCATCTTTTTATCATATATTCCCCATATAGAAGCACCGTCATTCAGTGGACATTCCAAGGACTAAACGAGAGGTGGCACACGCACACTTTCTTATGGCTTGCGCTTCGGGTCTACTTTCCACCTTTAACCACCTCGAGTTCACGCTATATACTAGTTCACTGTATTCATGGCACTGCGGCCCAATGCTCGCTAAACCTTTCTAAAACCAAGGAGGTTACGCCCAGCGAGTATAACGTAGCAACCTTTTCCTGTCAGATAGTGCTCAATGTACATGCCAGTGGCTGCTAATGTGAAATGAGAGACAGGAGGATTCAGCTTTTAATTTCTTACGGCTTGCACTTCGTATCTTCTTCCCCCCTTTAATCACCTCGAATTCATTCATGGTATGTACTAGTTCATTGTATTCATGGCCCTGCAGCTCAACGCTCGCTAAACCTTTCTAAAACTAAGGAGGTTACACCCAGCGAGTATAATGTAGCATCCCATTCTTGTCCGATAGTGCTCAATGTACATGCCAATGGCTGCTATTGGGGATCGCAGCGTGCGCGTTGACTAAATCCTGTCTCTCATTCCCCATTAGCAGCCATTGGCATGTACATTGAGCACTATTTTTTATTGTTAAACAACGCACAGAAGAAATCTCTCACCGGCACCACCTTGGAGGTCAAATGTTATACCTATTTCGGGTATGTGCCACTGGTGGTTACGTACTACGAGGGACGCACAAGCCACGCCATTAGGAGCTTCGCCCCTAAAAAAAAAACATTTACAGCGCGCTGTGTGCGCGAGCACCTGGACCTGTTGCTGTTTTATTTCTAATAACATACGTCTAGTAGAACCAAACGTATCTTGGTACGGTCAATAGGGTCAGCAAAAGGTGTCGTTGAACACTTCGCATGCATACGCAACGTATCGTGCCACGTACGTATAGAGAAGGTGATTCTTAAGAGAGAAAGGAAGAGAAAAGTGAGCCCCGTAACTGTCTGCTTCAGTGAGCGACACTTCAACAGTAGCTCACAAGGAATGGGGTGAGGAGGGATAAAAGGGGTAGGAGTAAAGGTGTAGAAAACAGGAAGAGACGTCAGGTGGTAAGCCAGAAGGAGCGACAACAAACTGAGGGGATAGGAGAGATAGGAAAGATGGAAACACGGTCACAGGAGTCCGAACACGGGGCACCACTTGCGAGAGCTCTTGTCGGCGTCAGTAGATGGCGTAGAGCAAGTCCAGTCGGTCAGAGCTACACTGTAGTCGAAGGTCGTCGGCGTCAGGAGGTGACGTAGGGCGAGCCCAGTCGGCCAGAGCTACGCTGACGCCGGAGATCGCGAGGGCGCAACCGGTCGGCATGGAATCCAGCAAGCGAGTCCGCGTACGTATAGGTTCGTTACGTACGCCCAACTAAATGTGTCTAGTATCAAGCATGTAACCTATATTCGGATGTGATGAACACAACCTGATAGTATAAGCGTCATCTTTATTATGCATAAGTACTGAAGATCATAACTTAAAAAAAGATTTAAGTCTGCATGCATACTTCCGTGTCCTCATGGTTTCTCTGCACATCAGCAATAGATCGCATTACCCTGTATCGGTATAATGCAAGCTAGTAATAAATTTTTTTTCTTGATTCTGGCTATGTGAATTCCGTGCGACACACATTCGCATAGCACATGATATAAAACTGCGAATAGGGCATTCGAAAACAATACCGAAAATACGACAAACCGAATAAATTGCAGAGTCTCAAATGATGACGTAGTAATTTTAATCTTGGCTGCTGTCTCCTTATAAGGCGGACTCATTCTGTCAATGACTGGTGCATATTTATGATAGCATATTTCGAGGAATAGCGGATACATCATCAATAAGCGCTGTGATTTTCTTGAGTCCCTTCAGATATTGCATTCATGGTCGTCGACTTAGGATGCTTAAGCATTGCAACATTTTTTTTTTATCTGAGTCAAGTTTTGAGTCGACAATTACCTACCTATTTTTCTACGGCCCTTCCATACGAAAGCTGTTTTTCTTTAACCAGTAAGCTTAGTCCAACTAAAATAAACTACGCTCGCCCGAGTCAACTTCCTTCCTCTCTTCACAAGCGGGTGATGCACGCCTGAGAGTACGTCATTACTGCCTATAGCCACTCGCTTGACTACACATCACATCCTGGTTACTATAACAGCCGCCATTATACATGCAAGAGGTTGTACTTGCCCGGCAGAGATTGACGCGGAAATGGTTCACTACTCTTGTCTTCCCTTTCACTGCACCAATTTGTATAGGGTACTTTATTTCCTCACCATTTTGACACAGTGAACGTCGTAATTTCTTAGTTGGCAATTCAATTTCAGAAGTAGCATTTATTTTCTGAGAAGTTATATGAGACTACGTATCAATGAAAATAAGAATAAACATAAGGGCTCATTGTTTTCATTACAAACAATACCATTAAGAACTGACAGAAAATTATGCCAAGGTAAGTATAGGGAATATTATTAAAAGTAATTGTAGTGTAAATGTGAAGAAAAGTGGATGAAAAGATGCTCTGCCGTGTGCCGGGTTTGAAGCTACAACCTTCGATTAACGCGTCCGATGCTCTACCAGCCGAGGTATCCCCCATCCACTTTATGGTGTATGTATGTGCAATAAACGTAAGAGCATCTGTTGTCATTGCGGTGATTGTCGGACACTCATTTTTGGCCAATTGGCGTTACGTAGCACGTGGTCTTATTATGAGACGGCAGCTTTTCATCCAATTTTCTTTCTTCACATTTACAATACACTTACTTCCAGTAATATCCCACATAATTTCATTAACAAAGAAAACGAGCTCTGAAGTTTACCCTTATTTTCATCATTCATAGCGAGCGCCTCATTATGGCAGAGTTGGTGCCTTCAGGTGGTATGTGAGGGATTATTGGTCAGCTGCCAGAATAAGACCACGTGCTACGGTTAAACAAGTAAGGATGCTCGTCAGGCGATGTTGGTCGATGATAAGGAAGCAGATCAGGCGAGCTATAGCAGCGAAAGTCCACGTTTCTCTTTTATATGTGCGTACGCATGCAAGACCTACGCTTAGTACATGCATCTGGAATCCACGCGTTCCTTCAAAGAACGCTGCGCCAGATAGAAAATCTTCGAGAGCGATGTTGAAGGAGGCAACCACAGCCATTACGCTCCAGTAGAAGAGCGTTCTTATGGAAGCGACCTCCGAAATCCGCAATGACATTCACAACACCGGTGGCGGCGGAGGGCTTACATAAGAGCCGATTATCCAAACGAATGGTCCAGACGGCGTCCGGCAATGGCGAGGACGTCTATCTTAATCGCGAATCTTAAGGCCGTATATCAAGATTCTCGGGTCACCCAGCACGCCCCTGAAGCCGAACTTGACAGTGGAGCATCCGATGGGAGGGGGCGGGGCAGGAACACAGACATAACGAAGTGACCCGTCGAGAGCACGTGCTATCGGAGTGATGGCAAACACACGCCAATACACAAACAGCATGCGGCTTTTGTGGAGCTCGGAGGCTTGGCGCCAACGTTATTGACAACGGCGCACCTTGTTTGCGCGGGCAGCTTACAAGCAGTGTTCTTCGAAGAACATGCATCCACAATGTTCTTCGGTTTGAAAAGTCATGAGGGAGTGCAAATATCTTTATACAGATGCGTACACACTAGCCTACACCAGCTGCAGCTGATACGAAACTGGTCACGCAGGCGAGATTTAATCCTCTGTGAGCGTTGCAAGCGTTTATCCTGATTACGTCTTTCTGGTTTTTCCAATTTTCCGAGAAGGTATACAATGCCATGTTTCTCTGGAAGAATTATGGCATTTGTTATTAGCAGCCCTCATGCCTTTAGAAATGGCGTTTAATATATGTGCCTGAGATACCAAAGGTCTACTTCTGATGTCGATGGTTCGTTGCATGCGTGCATATCCAGGCAGTCATGTTTCTGTGGCTGGAAAGTGAAGTGCACGCATGGCAGCTTGGAAGCTATAACTACTATTCAGGACAACTATTCAGGACTAGACGCGACTGGATGACACAAGCGCTTATCATAAGCGCTTGTCCCTGTCTACCCTGTCCGCGTCTACGTAGCACGCTGTAATTTCAAACAGTCATGTATCACAAACTCGCCAAATCAACCATAGGGAAAACACAGTTTGTGAAATAACAGAGAATGAGGCACGTTGAAAACCGCGCCTCTTAAAGCAGCAGTAATCATAAGGAATACGAATAAATAGAAGATTTTTATTTATTTTATTTATTTATTTGATACTGTCAACCCCGTGCTTCGGGTCATTACAGGGAGGGTGTCACAAAGTACATACCGTTCGCACAAACAGGAAAAATTCAAAAGCACATATAAATACGAGATGAATAACCAACAATAAAAAATAAGAAACAAACAACAGTGACTACACACTTAAATATCAACGAATAAATGCTGACAACAGAATTTAGCACGCATCACTATACAAGGAAAACTGTCCTATGCATTTTCAAAATCCACTGATGTTGTTTGTTGCGCAACCGCATTGGGTAAACTATTCCACATATCTATTGTGTCTGGAAAAAAGGAGTGGCGGAAAGCATTCTAAGTGTGAAATAAGGTTGAATTGCTCTACAATTATTAAGACGATCACATCGCCTTCCAGGGGGCTGAATATATCAATCCTTATCTTTGTTTGCCCGCTTATAATCTTAAAAAAAAATTGAGGCGATGTTTTCACCTGCGATATTCCAAAGACTCAAGCTCACAAGACTTTAACAAAGCTGTGACTGAGTGTGTGCGTCGGTATCTACCACATATAAAACGGACTGCTAATTTTCGTATTCTTTCAATTTTTGTTTACAATACCTTCTGGTGAGGCAACCATACAATACTAGCGTACTCTAAGACAGGACGTATGAATGTTTTGTAAGCAGTTGGTTTTACATCTGGTGTGGCATTTTCTAGTTTTTTTAGGAAATACAGTGATGTTATGGCACTCGCATATAGATGTTATCGATATGCGACTGCCATTTCAATGTGTGCATAATACTAAACCCTAGGTGTTTGAAACTATCGGCATTATTTAAAGGGTGACTTTCGATGTAAATAATGAATGACAATTCCGGCCCACTAGAGTGAATATGCGTAAATGTCGTCTCGCTATAGTTTATTTCCATGTCCCATATTATACACCACTGATCTAATGCCTGTAAGCACCTGTTCAGATTAATTTGGTCACATTCGCAAGTATCTGGGGAATAAATCAAGCAGTCTTCTGCAAAAAAGTTTCATTTTAATGGGGGCCTGAACTATTGAACATATATCATTAACAAATATCAGAAAAAGAATTGGTCCTAAAACATATCCTTGGAAACGCCCGAGTACACGGCCAGTAGTCTTGAAGTGTAATTTACAATTTTTACAGCCTGTTGACGTGCGGATAAAAAGGCCTCTATCCATTTTAATACTTCTTCGCTTATTCCTGATCTTTCAAGCTTGAAAAGTAATTTACGATGAGAGACCTTATCAAAGGCTTTCCTAAAAACAACACAAATCACATCAGTAGGAAGAAGGGCATCGCTGTTTTTATTGAAATCATGGAGCGTTTCAGCTAATTGTGTCACAGTAGAGAGACCATGCCAAAACCCATGTTGGTCTGCGCAAAGTAACTGGTTAGAATCAAGAAAACTAAGAATATGTTTTGCTTATATTTGTTCCAGAACTTTACAGCAGACCGACATCAAGGGTACGGGCCGGTAATTGTTTACTAACGACTGGTTACCGTTTTAAAAAAAAATCGGAATTACAACTGCATTGCGCCAATCTTGTGGAAGTGATCGCGTCTCACCCGATTTCACAAATATTATTTCTAAATAAAACGAAAACAATTCTGCGTATCTCTTGAGAAAATCTGTCGGTATGTTATCCGGACCACTTCCTTTCTTCGCATTTAGCTCAAGCAGTAACTTAAAAACACCTTCGCGGTTGATAATAACAGGTTCCATTGCGGTTGTTGCATTGTTATTGATGGATGCCCATATATCTTATCGCCCTGGACTATTGTGAAAACGGACTGAAAGAAGCGATTAAAAGTATCTGCTAAGTCTTCAACTTTTGTCAGGACACAACCGTCATGTTCGATCTGCTCAATTCTTTTCTTTCTGTCACTGATGTAACGCCAGAATTTGGATGGCGAACTTTTAAGGAAGTTCATAAGCGTTTGGCCAAAGAACTTTTTTTTTGGAATTCACAAGGGCTTCTTTCAACTTGATTTTTATAGCTGCAACTTCCGTCGCTCTTTTTTAGATGCGGAAGCATCTTATACTCGCGCCTTGTAGTGCGCCGTCCGCGCTGTCCGCACCGCTTCTCGAACATTCGACAGCTGACGCGCGCGCATGCGCCGTCGCGCCGTCGCCCACCATCTGTGCCGCGCGCGCTTCTCCTTCGAGAACATTCGACAGCTGACAGCGCATGCGCCGTCGCGCTGTCGCCATCTGTGCCGCGCGCGCGCTTCTCCTTCGAGAACATTCGACAGCTGACAGCGCATGCGCCGTCGCGCTGTATATATACTCAAGGTCGGCGCTCGCTCGCTCAGTTGCGGCTCGTCCGTTGGTTTGTACTCACTCTTTACTTTACCGACCACAAAGCCATCGTCCTCAAAGTTCGTCGCAATAAATAAAACACCGCCCTTTCGCATACGTGCCGTACGTGTTCACTCATTTAACACCCCATTTCACAACCACGTTAACCAATTTAGCCATCGACCCAAGTAAGTCGCACTTTAACACCCCGTTAACCAATTATATGCTCCGCATCCTCCTCAGTGTTCCCCCGAGGGAAGCTGCGGGCAATTTTTTTACTTCTCCTTAATCTCTTCATTCGCCGTTTCATATGTATAATGCTGCGTGTTATCCAGGGATTTCGTTCAGGTGCTTTCTTAATACGAGTAGGGACAAAGCGATCAACGCAAGTTACGACGTTGGCCTTAAACCTCTGCCTCAATCGCTCCACAGATTCGAAATGTGACGCTTGCTCGAAATCATTAAAGTGGAGCTCGAGAAAATCTATGATGAAAGTGTCATCTGCCTCAGATCAGTGTGTTGAGAAGCCACTGCTACTCCTCGCATTTTTTAGCGGTTCTCTTTATACTCCTCTTCTTTTTCTTATAATATTGAGCTTTTTTTTAAATATATAAACATTATGACAGTGAGGACCCTGTCATCTTCGCAAAATGAACTCTGCGGCAAGGCAGAAATACTCTTCGCACCTAGAATTACACTCAAATGCGCAGTTAACAAGGATTTGTTAGTTAACTTTTAAGTTATCATGTATACTTTCAGGGACACCAGAGAAAAACCTGTAAGGCGTGATAGTTTACTACATGTCTGTTTCTTTAATTGCTGTAAACGCGTGTAATTTGACATTTTAATCACAGCAATTGGCGGTCCGAATCGAGGCAATACCGAGTCACTGAGCGCACCAGGCGCGGGAGGAAATCGTCAGCCATATGACGTCAGACCGGGAGCTCACGTAAGAATTTTGTTAGTGTTTAAAGGCGCGTCAAGGTAGGATATTGACAGGAAAAGTGGCAAGCCATTTAAAACCTCAACAGGACCACTTCATCTTTGCGCCTGGTTTGCAGTGCTTATCTGTTTCATCGTTAAACTTGAAATAAGTGCGAAAAAAATTAATTGATATGTGGGGTTTAACGTCCCAAAACCACCATATGATTTAGAGAGACGCCGTAGTGGAGGGCTCCGGAAATTTCGACCACCTGGGGTTCTTTAACGTGCGCCCAAATCTCAGCGCATGGGCCTACAACACTTCCTCCTCCATCGGAAATGCAGCCGCCGCAGCCGGAATTCGATCCCGTCACCTGCGGGTTAGCAACCGAGTACCTTAGCCACTAGACCACCACGGCGGGGCAGTGCAAAAGAATTCGTTCGCTTGTCTGCGCGAAGTAGCGCCACAGCGGCTGCGCATAGTTTTAAGGTGATAGGGAAATAAAATGTGAAAAGTGCGGTTTGCTTGAGTTGAACGCATAAGAAAAACATCAGCACTACTCACCAGTGTTGTATGCAGTACCAAAAAAATAGTGACGAAATACGTTACTCGTCACGCTAATAAAAGAATAACTTGTAACCATACCGAAAAAAACAGAAGACACGAACGTTACGTCTGCCGTGACTCCATGATAATACTTTTTAATCAGTGAGTCCTCATTACAGCAGCCAAAATAACAGTTTCATAAACCTCATGTTTTATTCATGTACAAAAAAAAAAACGCCAGACATGCGCGGAAGGCGCGGCAGAGTCACAGCGAAGGCTAGAAGCGGCCTTTTAAAGCCTTTTCAAAACACTCATTGGGTAACTGCTGCAAGCACACTTGCTTGATAGCGACTAGGGTAATAATAATAAACTTTTGGGTAGGAGGCCGGCATTTACTATGCTCTTTTTCGTCATTCTTCTGAGAAGCGTGGTGTCCGCTTAACACTTGACACAAGAATTTTGTGTCAATTGTCCATGCAGTGGCCGACGGCGATAAGGAATTATGGCTGAAGTGGGTATGCGCCACAGTCAATAGGGGAACAAGAACAAGCCTTTGTAATGGTTTGGAGGATTGGGCGGCCCACTCGTTACGCTATTCGCATTGTGCAACGACTGGTTGTTTTTTCGCTGCTTTAAAACGCTTCATAAGTCGTATTAACACGATTGCTTTCCTGACATCCAGCCTGCTGGCACAGAGCAGACCCGAGTTTCCAGCCCACTGCGTCTGTGGTTCTAGATTTTTTGTTTCATTTCGCGTGATATGGTTACGGACACCGGCGGCGGTGGCGGACAAGTGCGCGTGACCTGAGTTGGGATCTCATAACAGCTTTCGCTGCAAAACACCTAAGCAGAACAATTATATGTCAGTTGAATTAATGATAGATCTATAAAACATGCACAAGTGTGCCGTACTTCAGTAGTATTACAGTGGCATAATGTTTACTGTAGGGTTGCTTATGAAGGCTTGTATCTTTGAGGAACATGGCAATGACATTTCTCAATGTGGCATGAAACGGATAAAAAACAGGGCTTGCGTGCTCGAAACGATGTTTGGGCAAGTTGCCTTGTCTTCTTCGAGACCAGAAGAGGTGGACTTCTTTTCTTCAAGGCTAGAACTAGTGTCAGCAACGAGGAATGAACTTGTAGAAATTTCGTCTCGAGCACACAACCCCTATTTACGAATTTTTAACGCGAAAGCGTTAAAGGGCTCGTTTCGCGAAAATTCCGGAGATGGCGGTGGTGTCGGCGTTGTTCGTTGTGAGCGAAAAACTTCATCTTATTCGTGACCGGAAAATTGAGAGCGATGCAAATAAAATAAAGAATGACAAAAATTCTGGACTAGAGTGTAGGGACCGAACCAGGGTTGTTAAGGTTTAAGTGGGGAGTGAACATGGGTCGTTTGCGTGGCAAGCCTATCACAAGGCCTCGCCTCTGTTCGTGAAAACAGTGAAAAGATCTTCCTCTGCTTGAAAATTCAGTGAACGTAGCTTTATTGTCTCACAAAAGCACGCGTCCTTTATACATGCTTCCCAACAAAACATGACATTTTGTAGCAATAGTGCGTATAGTACAAGCGTCCCTTTGCCAACGGGCGTCAGAATATGTGATTATCCTAAGGGCTCCGCGGTTGAAAGCTGGTACCCCGCTACACAAGCCACACGTAAGCCACACGTAATGCACACGAATAGGGTATACGGCACCTATTCCTTGAAGGCCACGTAAGGGGTTCACAGGAAATTCGAAAAGGTTTCATGCACTAAGTGTTTGAACTACGCACTATGAACAACATGTTACTACTGCGTTCAACTCCTAAAGGCGAAGCTTTAGGGTCCCCCTTTTTTTTTCACCACAAGCTACCATCTTTTCCTCCTTGCGATTTCGTGAAGCACATATAATTACACTTTCATTGTCGAAGATCTCCTGAAGGAGAACTTCACTGATTGTTCAACAAACTTGCATCAATTCTGATGGCGTGCTTCTACCTATGCGCAAAACACATGTGAAGATCTCGTAGAAATAAATTCTTAAATCATGTACTCCAGGACGCAAACAATCGGCACGTCCCACTTATCAAGGGTATCAATAATATGCAAAGCATGCGGAGGGAAGGTGACTGTAGCGCAGTTTTTGGTTGAGCGAAACGCTACGAAATGACGATAAACATATGTACAAGTGTTATACGGTCAAACATGTATGTTGAACAACCATATATGTCTTATATAATCAGCCATTTGCTGTTGAGCAACGATGTAGAGGGCACCATGGGAACATCAGAAGCGGTAAGCTGAAATGTAGTGCTTGTGCTGTCTAGGATGGTATCCCTGCATAGCGGTACGTAGACTAATTTCAGTGAATGGCGCTTAACTAGAACGGACGCGTAAAAAACAACATTTGGTGCATATGCTGTTCGTTCAACCCCGCTTATTGGCGTGAAACTTGCCAGCGTTTATGCGAAGGCGTTCAAAGTCAGCCTCGCTTACTTAGGAGTTTAACAAATAAGAACATATGTTCACATTTATAAGCACGTAGAATAAGTTAAAAAAAAACAAAACTTACAAGTGCTTCAGGGGTAGTACTGCAGAGGTAAATTGCTGACAACTAGAAGTCGAACAAATTAGGAAACAGGTACGGTCAAGAGCTCTCTTTGGATAATGCTTGCCGCTCTTCCTAACGTATACGTCAACACCGAGAAGGTAGGTGGCCGATAGCTCTGGAAACTTGGCGCAGACAAGATGAAGGATTCCTGTGTATGACTTGCGGGATAACCGCGAAAAAAAGGTAATGAGTTACGGGACATCTTATAGGTCACAAAAAAAGTTAATGTAAGTACTTTACTCGCTACCGTCACGAAATGAAAGCCAGTATGATACTGAAACACTGTAAAAAATGTAAGGTGAAACCATCAACCAATGCGCAAAACACATATCAAGATCTCGTAGAAATAGATTCCTAAATCATGTAGGTTACTCGTAGAATAACGGGTCTATTTGGGTATATTTGAGGCGACTTGACGTATTATGTGACTATTAAGCTTCGACGTGTCCTTTTTTTCATAATTGTCACGTGAGCTACCGGTCAGACGTAAGCAGCTTATTGTTTTCCGCGCATCTACTTCGCCGAGTTTGGTATCGCCTTGATCGGGGTCTTGAATTTCGGCAATTAGTACCACAAAATGTGTGCGTTTTTTTGCGATTTAAGAAAAAAAGAGAGACATGCCAGAAATCATCATGTCCTGCATCGCTTCCGTGTAAACAATGACCCTCGCGGTAATAACTTTAATGTTCATTAAAAATTTTTGGTAATTGCTCATTTGATTGTGAGCTTAGGTGCAGCAAAGTTTTTCTGGCTTGGGGTGGAGATCGTTTGCCGAGATGATAAGGAGCTGGTGACTTTAAGGGCATTTTTATATTTACCAGTATTGTCTAAAAAAAAGGTGTGCAGAGAAAGCGAGCGAATGAAAATGCAATTAGAGTGGTTGGTTCTGTGTAGTACTTATCATCCACTTATGCTTCTTTGTTTTGACACGTGCTGGACAATAGAGGAAATTGCTTCTTTGGTGCAAGCTACGAGAAAGTTTTTTTTCTTTTTCAGTGCAACTGGCCTTCTTAACTCAGATTCGAAGATGGGAGGGCGAGCTCGTTCGAGCATGAATTTGCGCTGGCGGTGGAAATTGCCGGTGTCCATCACAATGTACTTTGTCGCTCCAGTAACGTTTTCTCAGTTTACAGCTTCCTGACAAGAGGTTACGATGGAATCAAGCTAATATGAAGTACACTTCACTAACAAGAAAACACATGTAGTGGCGCATCACCGGCAGAGATCGGAGCAGCACGTATTTCATAAGTCGACGACGTGCGTGAGCCAGTTTTACAAGCTGGGTACGAAGCATTGCCCTTTTTGTTCCAAAAGCAAAGTAGTCTTGTACAAGAAATACCCCACATTTCTAAAGCCGTACGAATCTGTGCACAAAAATAGATAGTGCGCGGTGTACTGCGCACTCGTGTCGACTCGTGATGTTTTGAGGCAAGCGTCGTAAGACGGTGATGATCCGTCTCTGACTTGTAGCCCTTTTTTATCTCTTTAATGATCACCGAAACTGTCTCTTCTTCTATTTCGCGGTTTCCACGCTAAAAATAATTCGCTTTCATGACAAGAGCTCCACAAATTTCTTTTCACGTTGTACGTTTTCCAGGAAGATGCAGGAACGGGATCACACGAATTCCTAGAAGTAACAACGTTATTCCTCTTTAAGATAATGCGTACGTTCGCTAGTATACTCGCTTTTCCCGCTATATTTCTCAGTCTGGGACGAAACACCTGTCGACATCCAATCGTGATTGTTGCGCTTCGACAATCACGCTCACGTACATCGTTTTGCCACGCTTACAATATACAGTCGCTACAGGCAGGCACCGGACAAAGGCAACAAAGTGGAACGTTTTCTATTTCTAGAAAGAAAAAACAAGAAGCAGTTGTTAAAAGGGAGCCACCACCGCAAATTAAGCATCTTTCACCGTGTTCAACGTGTCGAAAACGCGAGAGGAAATAAAAGATTAGCGTGAAGCCCGGCCGGGAAGAGAATGCCAAGAGGATTGGTCTCCAGCATTTCATACGCATAAGTCACTTCTCTTTTTTTTTTGGATCGTGGTTTGATGGAGGAGTCGATTAAGAGCGGTCACGCCGTGAGTTCCATTCTGACTGCTGCGGTGCGCTGCACCAAAACTTCTCAAAAGAGCGCCACCGTCGTGAGCTTGCGCGCGCGCGCGTTGTGCGAATGAATGAACGATGCGGGATAGAGCGCTCGATGTTGCTTTCAGTGGAAAGAAGGAGCCTCGATGGCCTATTGTTAGCGGCTGCCTCGTATACAGCGAGCGTATAGAGGTGGCCGACATCATCATGAAAAGACGCGCGCTTTTCTTCATGTTTAAAGAGGCCTTAGCAACATCTTGCGCAATGGACGACGAGCATTGTAGACCCGCGAGAAGATCGCGCGTGGTTTTCGGGGCTCAGAAACCCACGCGCTTTTCCTGCCTACGCGCCATTATCACTCCTTGACTCCGATTTCGGCGGCAGCCTATAACCTCAGGACTTGAGACAGCCGACATACTTATAAATAAAAAAAAGAACAAGAGTATTAAGGTCAAATGAACAGAAAGAGACCGCAGAAACAAATGATAGAAAGCGATGAAGAAAGAACAAAAGTGGATTCACAATGAAAGAAGAAGAGATGAAGAGATCTGCTTTTTAAAAATTCAGATCACGCGTACCGAAAAGAAAGACAAAACAGAGACTGAAACACAAAGTGCAAGTGCGCTCTCGCGGCTTCGTGACGGTAAATTCGGCTGCTGCGCATCCCTGCATTCGCGAGCGCGGAGATTCGGTGACAGTTAAAGAAAGAAGGAAATAAAGTGGCGGCGAGCAAAAGAGAAAAAAAAAAAAACTCCCCTCGTCGACAATGAATGTCTGTATTCTTCTCGCGCGAACGCCTGGAAGAGAGATAACGAGATAATGTAAAACGCGACGGCTTCTCGAAGACCAAGTGTGCAATAAACATGGTCGTATAATGTATGCGCTGGTGGGCGATTGTGTTCGCTTTGGAAGTGGTGTTAATGAGTTCTTTTCGTCGAGCATGAAACCTTGTATCGTTGGCGTCCGCAGCGAGTGCACCTGTTGTCGGATGGTTAGCGAAGCGTGGACGAGCTAACGTATGCACTGCGGGAGACGACATTTGTATACACGGGCTGGTAGGCGTCGCGCATTAAGATAAGTAACGCGTCTCTCCTCTTATCACATGCGTTTATTTAGTGGCGAACACAACGAGGAAGAAGATTACGTCCCGAGCGAAGCAACTCATTTAACGTACGTGTGAGCTGGTGCACTCGCAGATGTTTTTTTTTTGTTTTCTTTAGGAATAAATTCGAGCTCGGAGCACTACGTATACTACAGCACAATGGTTCTGTAAAGATTATCAATTGCCGATGTCGTAACAGCTGCTGGTTACTGATAATATCCCGGCTGTTACGTGCCATAACCGCAATATGAAATTGTGGAACGCCGTATGGGAGGGATCCTGAAATGTTTATTTAACATGCACCGACACTGCACAGTAGACGACCGTCTATCATTCCGCCTCCTTCAAAATTCGACGTCCGAGCCGGTATGCTGAACCGGCGACCTCCCTGTCAGCAGCCATCTCCGTAAGCGGTACACTACGGCGAGGGTCAAGAGTTACTGGTTTCAATATGTAAAGCTGTGATGCTATGGTTTCACAATTTCATCGAAGTGAAAATAACGAGAAGGTAATTTCTGGGGTTGTACGTGCCAAAACCCATTATGAGGTACGTCCTATGGTCTTCGTGTAATTTCGATACCCGGTGGTTCTTCAACAGGCGCCTAAACCGAAATGTAATGGCCTTAAGCATTACTACTAGTTGGAGCCGCGGGATTGAATCCGTGAGTTTCGGGCCACAAGTCAAGCTCAATAAAGAGAAAGGGTGTGCGGAATCATGCCCTTCGGCACGTACCAGTCGTATGACCTGCGTACCGCAGATGAATGCCTCACGAATCAATTGCTGCGAAGTTTTCCCGAATCCGCCACTGTGCTAATATAGTTCTGTGGCATCCTTTAGGTACTTTCCCTCTTCTCTCGTCACTACGTGCAGAACGATTCGGAGGGAGAGGTGACACGGGCGAAATTAGCTACCTGGAGAGTCTCCTTTGCGAGAAGTAAAGACCACAAAGGAACGCGTCCGGCCAAACCTTCAAAGATCTAAAGTTGTAGTCCTTCCGTGCAGGCACAATGTCTCCGATCATATCAAGAAAGCCTTTGGACTGGCTGCGGTTAATGCGGTGTGTTGCGACCCCCAACAAACGGAGCTCCCGTTGCATTATAGTGAATGGGAAGAACATAGCCAGCAAGTGTTGTGAGAAGAAGCACACAAATGGCTTTATCACATGCCGCTGTGAAGCCATGTACGAGATCTCGACATCGTCTGGCAGTCGCTGTAGCGCGAAGACATCGTTGCCCGAACGCACCTGCGCGAGCCCGCCAACAACGAACAATCTGAAAGAAAAAAGTGGTACCAAGCCGGGCATCCACTGTGCGAAGTGCGGCTGCCTACCGCGTTTTCAAAAAGACCCGAGTTGTTTGCACATAAAAGGACCCCACTGCATGCAAATTGTTTGAAGCTTTCTCGATGTTGTGTAAAGATGCAACAGCTGTTAGCACGCCATCGATGAATCTTACTTTCAAGGAGTGTTGCTATCTCCGTAACTAACGTCGTTTGACAAAACAAAATTGTACTGTATGCTACGCTACGCTTGAAGCATTCATAAGTTCCCGTCACCATTACATTTGCATAGTGGGCAGTTGTCTTGCACGTATCTTGTCCGTTTCTGATTTGGAGCTGTTTTTAACTATGACAGGCATAAGTATTACGGAATTCTAGAGAAAGCTGGACCGTGATCATTCAAGTAGAATCACTATTCTATGGGAAACACAGCGGAAATGACTGCATCGCACTCGACCAAAAGGAGGGGTGGATAGAGCTGTTGCTCAAAAGTACTTGCTGCTACACCGCTTGATTTATGTTGTGCTCTGATAATAGCACTAGTTGGGGTGTTCAGCTACTGATCAGAAGGTCGAAGATTGGATCCCCGGCCACGGCGGTCACATTGCCAGAGGTCCGTGGACTGTGTCGTGTCAGTGCACGTTAAAGAGCACTGATCGTCAAAAATTAAATTGCGGAGTCCTTCTCCTCAGCGTCTCTCATAGTTATGCCATGGCTTTGGGACATATCATCCCAGATATTATTATTATAAATATGTCATCACTGTCCTTCCTCTATCAAACTCCTCCTCCATATGATCACGTAGCGCAAGACGACGAAAGGAAACAGGGAAAGGGCCAAGCTTAGCACTCACCT
This sequence comes from Rhipicephalus annulatus, assembly GCA_013436015.1. Lineage (NCBI taxonomy): Eukaryota > Metazoa > Arthropoda > Arachnida > Ixodida > Ixodidae > Rhipicephalus > Rhipicephalus annulatus. Next base: position 150,068 of record WOVY01015318.1, read on the forward strand.
TGCTCTTTTGCGCTCCTTCTTTCGTTAGCTCTAGCTAAGTGAGCCTAGTTTTATGGTCACGGCAACCTCTGAACTCGAACATTCTTGGGTTAACGTGATCACAGCGGCATAACATGACATCTGAGACTCTCGGCGTAACCACCTTGGCTGGCTGAGGGCAGTGATCTAAACTGCATTGGCCTCGCCGGATTACCGCGATATCCGATCAGTGTCGTCAATAGCCAGCAATAACAACGTAGTTTTGGTACAGAACTCACCACTGCAGAAATAGAAGGGGCATAGGATAAGTACACGAGAGAGAGAAAAGATGATTAAGTCAGATGAGGCGAGACCTTTTGATGGGCACGCTGAACTTTTATGACCATATAAATCTGGTATACCACGGTACCTATGAAAGAAAACTTTCATGAATGCATTTTGAAAAAAAAAATACTGCTTCCCTTCGTAAAATGACAGGCGACTCTCTGTGTTTACCATTTAGGCTTTGTGTTACAGAGAACCTCACAGAACGTCTGACTAAGGCTACAATGATGTAAAAATGCGATGCCTTCGCAGTTTCGTTCTTCATTCCCTCTTTTTCTTCTTCTACGCATGCGCACAACGCGCCGAATGGATGCCTAATCGCGGCACAGAGCGCAAGCCAACACGCTCTGTGCGCCTCATATAATCCGGCTCTTTCGCCTAACGAGCTCTCGGCATCGCCCACGCAGCTGCCAGGGCGAGACGTCAGGCGTAGACGGCATGACCTTCCTCGGCATGAAGGCAACGTAGCCGGCCGGCCCTTGGCGCGTCGTCGTCTTCGAAGGGAGGGGGCAGCGAGTGGAGAAGTGGGATACACTCGGCTCCCTCCGGAACCGCCGCCGAGCCCCACAGCGGGGGTCCCGCTGGACAGGCTCAACGTCATCCCCGCTCTCCCTCGGAGCCCCTCCGAGCCGAACGCAAATGAAGCAATTTCGAGAGGAGGCCGACGCCGTGCTCGCAGCCACTCGTTCGTGCCCCACCCGACAAGACGGCTGTGAAGAACGCCTCAGCACCTCGCTAGCGAAGCACGACGCAACGTCTCTCGCCTCTCCCTGTACGCTCTAGTCCTGCCCCGTCGTTCTTCCCCCCACTATCACCTCGCACTTCTTTCCTTACTAGCGGCCAAGCATTTTTCCTAGGCGGGCGTCAACAAGCAATACACCACGCACGCTGCGCAAACTAATTTCTCGCTCCTCGTACTTGCCTGGTCGCGATCGAAAGCGCAGGCATACCTCCCCCCTCCTTTCCCGCTTCGTTTCTTCTCGTTGTTCGCACCGAAAGTAAAACCTAATAGGGACGCTTATCTCTTCTTTCGTTCTCGATTCCTGTCAATGAGGAAGGTCTCGCGATAAACACTGAAGTTGATGAAACACCGTGACTCCGGTGATTAATTTTCTCGCGGTCCGTATTTACTTCCTGTTGGCCTGAGGCACTGAAGTGTGGTACTGATTGTGCGAACATAACGTTAAACGAATGATAGTAAGTTAGCGCCTCACAATGCTGGATGGTGAATCAAAGCGAAAATGTTTTACTGCCAGAAAGAGCCATGTGAGAAAAAGCTATTTCGAAGAAAGGTTATTCGGTTGCTTCTGATAATATTGACATACTTACAAAAGTGAATGAATGAATGAATTAATAAATACATACATAAATTATCTTGAAGAATCTGTCGGTAGAGCACCCCTGAAATCCTTATTTTTGATGAGCTGACCGGGTTTGGGTGCTTTCGATGTCATTGGTTGACGTAGTAGTCACCACGAATACAGAGAATTTTCATATAATGGGAGCCTAATAGACATTAAGTACGTCATACGAGTAATGAACTCTGTAGCATACGTACTCACCCAGAGGCCACGGCCATTTACACAGTTCCCTCTGGTGTCGAAAAATAGAAACAAACAACAAAACAAATATTGATTGATATGTGGGGTTTAACGTCCCAAAACCACCATATGATTATGAGAGATGCCGTAGTGGAGGGCTCCGGAAATTTCGACCACCTGGGGTTCTTTAACGTGCACCCAAATCTGAGCACACGGGCCTACAACATTTCCGCCTTCATCGGAAATGCAGCCGCCCCCGCCGGGATTCGATCCCGCAACCTGCGGGTCAGCAGCCGAGTGCCTTAGCCACTAGAGCACCACGGCGGGGTAGAACAAAACAAATAGATAAACGACATTGACCTGTAAGCCTGAGGCCGTCTTCAGTTATATATGGCTTGACCCAGCGCCACAACCCTTGGCAGCACCGAGACAGCTTGTCCGTGACAGAAGCAAGGCCCTCCCTTTCACGCAGAGGAAACAGGCTGCAACATCAACTCGCCAGCGCGACAGGTCCTCGGACTCGGCGCCAATCCGCAGTCGTCTTGGACGCGTGTCTGGCTCGAAAGCGAGAAGGCGCGCACTCGAAAGACAAACGCAGGCGCCTTCTTTGAGGTGTCCGATTACCGAGCCAGCCACGATGCTGCCAGCCCGGCTGACAATGTGCAGTCGCCGCTCCCTGCTTGCACGCTGGTTGACTGGCCGCTGAAGAAACGGGAGACTGGTGGAGGCAGGAGGCCTCCATAGTGCAGCAGCTACGGGGGTGTTTTCTGTTGCGCGAACACATCCCTCTTGAAAGACTCGCATGCTTGTAAAACTATAGAACGCTAGGTCAATAGTGTCTGCTGTTATTGCAGAGGGCCGAGGACCAGTTGAAGTAAAATAGTTCATCGAGTTGAAAGACCCTGTAACTGGAGCACTGCGCGTTTCTATTTGTTCGTTGTACTTGAGTAACAAGAACGTGCTGGAATGGAAGTGCACTCTGGAAGACGCAGACGAAAGTTAAACAGGGTAGCAAGCGAAGTGCTCGGGATCGATGTTACTGCTGACAGCACAGGAGCTACTGCCATTCCTCTATACGCTGGATAAAAGCCATGTGCTGCAAAAAATTTTCCTTTGCTCTGATATGCGTGGCTGTTCGTCTAGACCTCACAATACATGAATTAGTTTTAATGGCACTTGGGAGTGTTTCTTTCTGTTGCTTGTATCTACAGGCTCTGTAGATTATAGGGGGGGCACTAACTGGTGCTTTTTTGCTACTTGCACAACAACTGGAAGATGTGTCCCTGCATTTGCCCGGACATTGGTCAGCGAAACTTGTGGAGCTCACTCATACTCAATCATGATATATATTTCGTGCTTTGGACTCACTCGAACTAAGACTCACAAAAATGTTCTTGAGCCGGACTCACTCGGACTCAAACTCATCAAAACATTACTCACCCGTACTCACTCAGACTCACGCCTTGATCTGAGTCTGAGTGAGTCCGAGCGAGTGGACTCGTGAGCCCGTTAGCCTAGAATTAGCTTCTTCAACCATGGTGTCTGAGCTCATGAACACCAATATCTCATGTTATCGGTGCTCTTCTTGGCGCCGTCTGGCATGGTATCTCAGAAAAGGAGTTTTGAGTACTTGCAAGTTAGTAAGGTAACAATTCTAGGAATAGATGGCAGCATGAGATGTAATAATGAAAAAAAAATTCCCTGGAATAGTTGTCGGGGACCTCCCCGTCCCCTCCGTAATTCATTCCTTTAATTGTATAAACGACCCGGCTTTGGAATACCATTGAGCAGACATGAGTATAAATGTGAATCCAGGTAAGGCTGATAGCATAGTGCCGAAAATCATTAGATAAAATTTAAGGTCGGCAAAAGAAAGTGAAACTCACTTAGACTCACGCAAGAAATATATTTTGAGCTTTGGACTTACTCGGACTCTGTCTTGCCAAAATCTTTCTGAGGCGAACTCACTCGGACTCACATTGACGAAAATGTTCTTCAAGGGGGCTCACTTGGACTCATATTCACGAAAATATTCCTCATCCGTATTCGCTGAAACTCAGACTCAAGGCTCGATCTGAGTCCGAGCGAGTCGACTCATGAGTGAGTTCGCCGACGTACGAATACGTACGCGTGCACCTGTTCATTTTTGTGTTGTATATGAGGTGCGCACTTAACCTTGATCTGAAAGGGGGCAACACCATTGTCGCGCTATTTCGAAGGTCAGTCCGTACGCGCCGTCCTGCTGTTTATGCTATGGCGTGCACCAGGTGCTCCGGAGGTTTCCAGACATCCAAATTTCCGTACGGTTCGTGGACACAGCGCGCGCAGAGAGTTTTATGCACGTGCGACAATTGCGCGGACCTCGAAAATAGTGACCCCGACGCCAGCGATCCTCGCGGATGACGTCAAGTGCATACCCCCTATCGATCTAAACAAGGTGTTGTATGGTCTCCTCTTGTTTGCACTTAGAGTATGCTAAGCACATTTGACATGTAGTATCAGAAGAGTTGAAGGAAAGCCCATTCAAGATCCCCGTTTGTATTTTTTTAAGCAGGGGTTCCTCGCGGTGATTCCGCGTCCTAAAGCTTCCCGGTATGAACCTATTATGTTGGGTCGCTTTTAATTCAAAGCCACCCACTCATCTTGCACGCCTGCGACTGCATGGATGTTCAGTTCAAGTGTACGCTTTATACGTTTTCGGTTGTTCTATAGTTTCGTTTGCTGGACATGAGTGAGGAAGAACATACGGCTACTCAACGGCCTTCTCTTTCAACGTTGGCTGACTCGGTGTCCAAGTTACACATTATGGTATCGAACAGACTTTGCCTTCTTAGCAGACTTGGCCTTAGGCTTGCCTCTCGCCTTCATGTTGGTAGCACACTATTATAGCAATGATAAGAGCTCATACTTATTTAGGTTGTCATATCATCACGAACAGCTATATTCATACATTAGTGGCTTTAGTGGTCTTTTTCCTGTGCAGCGTCGATTATGTCGGCTCACAGAGCAGCTCCATTTTTGCAAAGATGTGCCAGACAGTTTGTTTTTGTTAACTGCTTGAACTATTAAAATCCAGAAAAGGGCTATTGGGTAGCCGTGCAAGCCGGGCACTAAGAGCGAAAAGAGGACGTCAGATACCGGACCACCACGCAGACAGCGCTTAAGAATAGCTACGAGTTTGTTATGCAGGGACATATGACGCGAAGAAAGGGATAAAAGGAAGGCACGCTCAAACAGTGGCTCTTTGAGAGGTGTCTCTGGAGCCAGCGCTTCGTCAAGAGAGTTTTTTCTTGACTTTTTGCTCTGGTGAAGATCCAAGTTTCATTGTGGCTACAAAGGTGTACTTTGTGGAAGTACACTGTTCACCTATTGAAACTTTCATCTTATGTCCAAACTTCATCAATACAAAAACAAAAACATGGGTTGCGATTGAATTCTGCAGATAATAATCAGCGCCAAATAACGCGGAGTGGTTTACTTGTATGAATCGGCTGGGTGTTTGCCATCCAGTGACCATAAGATAGGGAAGAAACTACAGTACCAAGAAAACTGACAGCCTTCGCGTTTGAAGTCTATGGGGTGGCTAAGAATCCACTTCAAAGGCCGTGGTTCTTTGGAGCAGCCTACTTTCGTCACATGCTATTTTTATATTAGCTGATGCCGTGGATAGCAAGGAAAGTGTGCACACCGGTTTTGGCCACGCTGTAGTTTTCGTTGTATGACGCTAGTACTTCGGTCAGGTCAAGCCAATCCTAACGTTTCTCGTTCTATGTCTTTTGCTCTCCCTTTCGCGTAGTCACAGCGCAGTGCCACGAAATAGTATGGTCACAGCATAAACAGAATCGTACTCGTCTAAGCAGAGCTACGTGGTCATTTCTTTTACCGGCGTCATGCCTTATGCATGTGCATCCTAATGCTAACCAGAGACGTCCGGACGTCCAGCGCCGCACAATCTGATACGAAATGAGAGCAGGGGAGCAGCGGCTCTTGTTCTGTGATATGCACAGAGCATGCGTTGACTCGCATCATAAGCGTGCAGCGGCGGTTGTTTCTGGTTCTGCCCACAAACGTTAACCCCGCACAAATATTGCCTTAACGAATGCAGCGGCCGTCACGCGGTCGCTTCTACGCGAATCGCGGGTCACCCACACCCGCGCACCCTCGACGGGCTAAGTTCCACGACAACAAAACAAATGGTGACTCGCACCCTTTGCGCAGTTACAGAGATAAACGTAGACACATACACATCTGGAAGCGCACACGTGCGTCTATTGTGGGCAGAGGGAAAATGGCGGGTCTCATTGTAATGCAAATACGAGGCTCACTAAACGACGCTGGCCTTGAGGCTCGCACGTGACGGCTCCTCTAACTCCGTCTCGCAAATATATACTCGCGTGCGAAGGCTCATGTTACGCGGAGGAGGTGCAGGAGGAAAGGAGACGCTCTCCACATTACGACGCCGCGGCACTTGAGCGTTTTGCTCTCTCGCACGAATTTTAATGTCACTGTCGAGCTTTGACGGAGTTTTGAGAGGAGCCCACTGGGTTCCCGCGTGGACAAGAACTTGGGGGTGGCGAGGACTCGTTAGACACGCCTGCCTGCCCTTTTTGCCGACCGGCGTGGATGTGTACACACATAAACGCGCATAAGAAAGTTTCGACGCCGAGCGCGCTGCTATAAAGAGAACGACGTAAGTGGAAGACTTCAAGTGATGGCAAACAGCACCACCTGTCGCATCGTCACGGACGTTCCCGGCGAAATGCAGCGTATGCGTGGTATTTCAAGCGTATGCCCAGTAAAGACGGTCGGGAGAAAGTTGAAGGACGAAGAAGAATAGAGTCGTCATGGTGGAAATAAAATCTTGCCGGGCGGTTAAACTTGCAGCGGTTCTCTGCGTGCGAGAGGCAACCCTGTATGTACGCTGTGTTATGTGCGCTAGACATATGTGAAAGTTCGGGAAGCTATCTGTGTCTCTCATCGCTTTTCTTATTTTATGTGGCGGAGAATGCCCACGAGTCACGGCAATGAATATTGCGGCAGCGTCCGGTTTATGACGAGTCATTAACATTAGACTGTAAATTACACCTGTGATAGCAAGAAGATGGTGCGCATGGTGAGAACGGAAATGGTGGCAGCATGCTGGATGACGTGCAAGCTGCTGTTGTTTAAAAACTCGACTAAACGAAGCACGAGCTCAGGCGTGAAGGAAAACTTCTCTTTTTGTTTTGTATTTACCTATATTCTTGGTCACGAGCGCACAGCGAATGCTTCCGAAATTGCTGCTCACATTCCGCAAACCACACAACAGCCACTCTTAAGTCGTGACGTGGCGAAAAAAATGCTGGGTTGCGTGAGTGTGAGCACGTAATAAAACTTCTGAACGGATAAACACACCCGTTGCATTTAGAGTGAGTTAGGGTAGAAATCTCTCTGCGACTGCAGCTGTCTCGAAGGCAAAAGAAACCACGCAACCACGTGATTAATTTCTGTAATTATCCCTTTAGCCTCTAGGTTCTTTTTCACAACACAGTAGGTTGCTCTGCCGTGATGGGAAATCCGAAAAAAAAAAGGTGTTGAGTGGTATTATATGGAGACATCTAAACATCGCCCTGAGGCTTGCTCTGTCAGGTGCTATGGAGTGATTTTTTCGCGCAACAGAAACTCCGCCATCACCGTCACTGGTTGTGAGCGAAATATCAGCGTTGTCCGTGTGCGAAGATCTGGAAGAGGCGCAACTTATTTGATCATAAAAAAAAATGTTCGGTTCAGCTGAGAATGGAACTGTCGAATTTTTTCGGTGGAGCCAGTGTTCTGCTTGAAGAGCCATGCCGTTGCTTGAATAGGTTTCGGAAACAGAAAAGAAAAACCTATATGAATGTTATTTAACACGTGAAGTGATGTGACACGGCATAGAAAAATCGTAGAATAACACCAGGCGTCAGAACTCGACGTGCATTACGCAACGAGAAATTGGTTGAATGGGCCACAAATAACAAAACGCCCAAGCATCATCAATTATGATTAAGCGCAATGGCATCACTTAGTGTGGGACTATGTGTATTGCTCTGTGGACGTGTAGTGGGTGCTTCGCCAATCAGCAAAAGGAAGAATGGCGCCGTAGTGGACGCACCAGAACTATTCGCATTCTAGGCTATAGTCTGACACAGACGTTACTTTCCTTGCGCCAGGATGTTCACGCAGCAGCGATTGAGGCTAGGCGAGTGACGGAACAGGTGATACAAGTGAGGCTTGATTACGCTACTGCTTTCTGCTCTTAAGGCGAAGCTCCAAAATCTTGTGAGGACCGCCCTAACGTAGGCGACCAAGTGAGCTTAATCAAGTGGCCGAATGTTGATGCTTGTCCTACGTGAACCATCTTTATTGCAATGTCACCCGACAAGAGAAACGACGTTGAAGCTGGCTGTATGAAATATATTCTAGAACTTTGCATAGTGGTTCCCTGAGAAGTGCGGTTGACTTTTCTCTTGTTTGCAACATTCATTAAAAAATAAAAATAAGATCGGCCGATCCTACGTACTACGGGAATTGGTGTTATGCGAAGCATGAGGTGGGAAGATGACTGCAGGGTAATTTTTTATTGAGCGAGACATTACGAAATGACGCTAAACATACGTAAAACATTTCTTCGCACTTATACATATATTCAAAATCCGCACATGTTTTGTATAACAAGTTGCTGATAGTTGCGCAACGACACGAACAGCAACATACGTATTCGCAACACGAGAAGCGGTCAAGTGCTATGTGGCGCCTGTGCTTGCGAGGGCGATGGCCCTGAATAGTGCTACCGTGACTGCTACGTAAAGTAACTTCAGTTTTTCACACCTCAATACAATTAACGTTAACCAGACATCACACCTGTATTGTAGGAGTGCTTGTGTAATGATTATAAAATTGGATAGCCAGCACTGGTAGCACATTGCACATTTCACCAACATTACGCCTGCACAGGGTCCTTTTCCAAAGGAATAGCAAGACCTGTGGCTCTGTGGCAGATTCCTTGAGTGCCGTGCAGTATATCTGGGTCCCATTATCACTGGGACCCTCATATATTTATTTTCTGCGTACGTCAAGTAAACACTGCCGATGTTCGTTTTCCTTAACGCTAACATATTTAGTTTATCAATGTCTCTTCTCGCCGTTCCTGGGCAGATGTAAACTGTCAATCATCTGTGGCGTATCAGCCAGAACATGGAGTTCACAGCCAGAACAAGTATCTTTACTGTCCAGAATGCGGGCCCTGATATCTTGTTGTTCTGGCTAGTGCAAGCTTCCGAGCGTCAACTTACCGCGTAGGCCTGCCAGAAAAATTCAGCTCTCACCCCCCTCTCCACGAACACTACCAGATGGGACTGGGAAGTGACCCTGTAGGGTTGCTCCGACCTTCAGGCTCAGAAGGTCTTGGTAAAGATGGCCATATTGGCGGATTCAACCAATGGGGTCCCAGGCTAAAGACGGCAACCAGTATGTAATGCTCTTGCGTAAGTACAGTACTCTCGATAAACAAATGTTTTAGAGGTGAAGTTCCTCATGATCGAGGCTTGTCCGTTGGCGTTGTCGTTGTGCACCATAGCCGCCGCTAGGGACAATGACAATAACAACAATAAAGAGAAACAACGCAGACGAAAACTTCAACAGAGAAAAATAAAGAAAGAGAAAACCGAAGAGAAACAAAGAACGCTGCAAGGCTACATGCTTCCTTCGTGCTTGGTTCCACTAGGGTGAAGCGGCGTTAACTTTTTTTTAAAAGAATGTGAGGATCACCAATGGCAGACTGAAGCAGTTTGTGGCAAAGCCATGCTCTTCCGAATATAACTGCGAAAGCTATTTGACATGAGTCATGACAATTATCATTATTCTCGCAAGTGTACACGGCCACGTTGTTACGTTTTAGCACCAGTTATGAAACATAGCTTGCAATCAAGTAAATGTAGGATGACTGCCAGTTGGGCGTGTTGGTAAAGGTTCAAGATGAAACAAGCGCTAAAAATACGCACACTCAGATAGGACTTGCGCTTGTCTGTGTCCTTTCTGAGTGTGTGTATTTTTAGCGTTTGTTTCATCATGAACAAGTAAATGTAACGCCCCAGAAAACCAATATCACTTTTACTTTTCCAAATTTCAGCTGCGCCACGTTCATCGACAAAGTATGCAAAATGCGAGCGCGATCGCAATCGCAACTTGAATGAGAAAAGGCGATGAAGAAACTACACTGCACCACAACAAGCAGCCAGAACTTCGTTGAATAAAATTTCCAAGACGAGAAAAAGGCTACATAAAAAATTGTCAGCACGTGTGACATACAAACCGTGAAACTTGCAAGCAAGGAAGCTCAAAGTGAGTCACCAAAAAAGACAAATATTTTATACATAACTTTATGAATGGTAAATTTATATTCGTCGCTGTAAGTAAACACGCATTCAGCACCCACTATGTTTGTCCAGTGAACGTACGCGCAGCCGGGAACGCTTTCAAGAAGGAATGCTGCAGTGCGTACATTTCAGCGCGTCCAAAAGGATGTATAAACGACAGCGCACTTGCACTGAGTTCCTGATGTTCTAAAAGAAGGACTACTTTCGTTTTTTTATTTTTTTGTTGCACTTCGTCGCGGTGCAATTTTATGACGATGCACACCCCCGGCTTTTTTTTTTGACATCTCAGGCAAAGTCGTCTTCCTGGGCTGTAAACTATAGGTTGCCGCTGATGCTGCCTAAAGCCATACTGAAGAAACGAGTAGTAGTTTCTTCACTTTAATAGTACTCATTAGATTGGGGATTACAATAGGATATGTTTTGATGCCTCAATAAAATCGCTAACTGCATTGTAAGCCTTTCTGTGGCAATGTCGCTAAACTTAGGCACCAACGTTCAGTAAAATTTCCGTCGTGTACCTTAACCTATCTTAAGAAAGAAAATAAATAGAAGCCTTTATCCAAGAAAATAATATCGGCGACAAAGTAAGAGGTAATGTTCACTTGTTTCTATTTTTCTACTAAATGTACTATGGGGCGATATCAACTGACTAGCTCTGTGTAAATATAGATTTAGAGGGGGACACGACATCGAAATCTGGTAATGAAAACTTCGAGCTTTCTGGACTGACTCCACTGAGGTCGCAGTGTAAGCTTGAGCTGGTTATATTCTGTCCATGTAGTTATTGCTTCTATTATATTAGTGCAGATGGCTGATCTTTATGATTTATTGTGGTGTGTGGTAGTACAGATATTATTGGGCCATAGCTCGCGCTAAGCAATCGACCACTTCTTTCAATCGTAATCCGCAAAGAACTGAAACCCTCAGTAGCGTCAGGCGTCTCAACTGCAGTGGTACTAAAGCTCGGAACGTCCAATAGAGTTCGAGCGGTCATAGAAGCTGACAGCGCCGCACAAACTGAATGGAAATTGGTCACTATGACTTTGCTGTTTTGATTTGATGGAAGTTAAAATGACCGCCACGAGTACAGCTTCAAAACTGGAGTGAAATCAGGCAGTCTCATTGAGAACAACCAACCAAGTAAATCAGAGACAATGCCTATGACTGCCTTTTGATTATTCACTAAAGAATCTGTGGGTATTATAAAATAATTATTTCTACTTGCATCGGGTAATTTATTAAATGATATTTAAAAATTTGAGAAACAGGAACGTAGCTTTGGGAGAAAAAATATTACAATATTGAATCATAACATTACGATTCGGGTCATTAGTCGCAACTACATTTCTAATGTTCACATGTATACTTTTTACTTTGTAGTTTATATTGAACAAACTTCATCTGGGGTGTGTGAAACCGTGGCCAATGAGAAAAAAAAAGGCGTCTGGGTCTGAGGTAAAAGCATAATGAGATCTTCTTGCCGGAAAGCTATAAAAAAATGCCTGTACTCTCAAACTGTGAAATGGACAAAGCAGTGTAGGCCGGCGTGCTTCCGGATACACTAGATTGTTAGCCACAAACCTGCGGAGTCCCATACACATTCACAGTGTTTCTCGCTCCAAGGCAATCAAAGGTTTCGTTTCAAAAGCAGAGACACCGGAGAATAGTGTGCAGCTGATTTCTGGATTGGGCGCATATGTACGTTTTGTATAAAATTATCAAGGTGTGCCTCCGTAACCCGTATTTACGGTTACACAGCTTGCGCAGTAAGCTTGAGGCCCATTGTACCTTGGTAGCTCTGTACTCTATGTGCAAGCCCCAGTTAAGCTTTTCATTATGAACGATTCCTAAATATTTTATAGAGTCAGCTTGTTGAATGGGTTCCTGCTTATATAGTACTGAAATTGAAATTGAGTCTGCAGGCGGAACCACCAAGAGCGCACTTTTGCTGACGTTTAACTAAAATGCAATAGACTGCAGCCGAAGTCTTTACATATTAATGTATCTTTGCAATGGAAGATGTATTGAGTAAATATCACAGTCAGTAGTGAAGAATGCGGTGTCGTCAGCATAAACGAAGGCTGTAACTTTCTGGTCAGTTGAAATTGTGCTCATTAAGGCATCGAACAATACTGGAGATAAGACTACAGCTTGGGGAACTACGCGTGTTTGTTTCAGTTTTGATGAGAAACATTCATACTTAACGCAGTAAAATTCTTTTGAGCTTAAATATGCTGCCACCCCCTCAACAAAATGTTATGGGAAATTTAATCTCTGCAGCGCATTCAATAAAATGGAGTGCTTCCCACTCTCATAAGTTTTGGTTATGTCCAGCGGTAATAAAACAGCATATTGCCTTCTTTTTTGATCAACTGAATTCGGTTCTCTAAATAAACATGGGCACAACAACTAGAGCAATCACTGTCAAAACCAATTTGGTTCGGTTTTAATACTTAGTGATCTGCCATCTGGATACCTACTTTGCCATGTAGGACCCTCTCGACTATTGTAAACTTGTTTACAGCGCAACACCAGAAAGACAATTCAAGGAGGAACAAAAGAGAAAGAAAAGATGGCCCGTCTTTTCTTTCGCTTTTGTTCCTCCCTGTCCTGTGTTTGTGGTGTTGCGCTGTAAACAAGCCTACGATGGATCCCAATCAACTGGCCCAACTTACCGTCTTACTGCCCTCTCGACTAGTTAGACCAAATTAGATGTTAGAGAGATGGACCTTATATTATCGACCGTGAATCCTAATCGTGGCTTTTTTGTAAAGGAATCACCTTCACTATCCTCCGATCATGCAGTGCCCATGAGTTTTTAAGGAGAAGTTTATAACATTGATGACGGCACTGGGCCATAAATTGAACAGAATTTCAATCTTGGGAACTGTTATTCTATCGGGGCCAGGAGCCGCAGAGGGTAAATATATATGTAATCAGGTTGGATGCTTAAGTCTGTGTCACTTCGTCACAGTCAGCCATTGTCGTAGATTTTTGGCAGTTGTTTCACACAATTGAGGTAAATCTGCTGTTCAGACGTTTACCGGTTGTATCTAAAAATGTGGTCATTTCTTGTGCCAACACATTTTCGTAAGTTGCATTTACTGGTGATGGCAAGATTTTTCGATTAAACAGCCAATGTCACGCCGAATGAACAACTACACAGAGAAAGAAACACACGTAGACATCATGAGCGCTCAAGACATGCACCAACTAGCCCAACAGTCAGCCATTGTCGTAGATTTGTGGCAGTTGTTTGACACAATTGAGGTAAATCTGCTGTTCAGACGCTTACCGGTTGTATCTAAAAATGTGGTCATTTCTCGTGCCAACACATTTTCGTAAGTTGCATTTGCTGCAGGGATGGCAAGATTTTTCGATTAAACAGCCAATGTCACGCCGAATGAACAACTACACAGAGAAAGAAACACACGTAGACATCATGAGCGCTCAAGACATCCACCAACTAGCCCAACGGTGAGTTCTACTAGAAGATTTTCTGAGCTCTCATATATCGGAACAGTGAATTCATATGTTTAGGCTTCGACAGGCATTCATAATGCTTTCTGTCATATTCTCCTCTAGCTTGAGCTACCGTTCACTGGGGCAGCTGAGCTACCGTTCACTGGGCCCGTTGCAATAAATTTATAATTTGCCCAATTATGTGGGGACTGATTATGTAAGAGCTGCTTCCAAGCTGCCTCTCGTCGTCAGTGGCCTCATGGACTATATGGCCTCTTTGTACATTCAATAGTCCATTCTGCTTTTTTGTAGGCTCTTTCCATAAACGCATTTATTTTCATAGCTTTCGTATCATCGCTTTCTTCGGAGTGAAAAGCCCACGCTGACTTTAGCTCATTGTAAAATTTGGTATAATTTACAAAGAAACGTACATTAGAGCATAGTAAATGGTTGGACAATAAATATTCAAATTTATTGGGAAGTTTTCGTTGTTGGTGCCGAAGTGCAATGCTTTCCAGGAAGAAGTAGCAATAGCCGAACTGCCGAAATAAAATCTAAGGCCGACCTGGAATGATTACGAATAAATGTGGGAGCTATGATGTTGAGGCACTTCAGATCATTATCTATTGCCCATTCCCAAGAGCACTTACCACACACATCAGTTCTAAAACTGTGTTTAGAAAAAGTGGGTAACGATTTAGAGTACTAGGTACTCTACTATGGGAGAGCGTAAAGCCGTCCCGTCTCATATGACGTGAGTTAAAGCCTCCACCTTAAACTTTGACCTTTCACCATGACCTTGTAGCTACATCCACATTTCGTATGTCTAACACTACATCCGGAAAGTATAAGTTTGGTAAAGTGAAAGGAATGCAGTTTGGTTAAGTAATACAAAACTTCTGACGACATATATTTCTACGAACATTTGAGTTTTATGCTAATCTCTTATTAATGATGAAAGTTAACCCTCTCGCTCCATCGACGGTCTAGTGCAAAAGACTGGAAGGTATTTAACTGAAACAAATCATGTACAGATAGCCATGTCTCTTGTAGTACTATATTATGAGGAGCAAATTTACAAGTTAACTATATCCAATATGTAGTTTCGGAATAAATTGATTTGAAATTCCGATGGCGAATCTGAAGTAATCCTACGGTTTCGAAAGAGCTCCTTCCGCTACTATCTTATCTAGAAGGCTTTCTTTCAAGAAATATCTCTTTAAAAACCCTCCTTTTCCTACAGATACTTTTAAATGCGAAGCATTTCTTCGCGTACTTCGATGACTTTGAGCGTATAGATCGATCTATCTATCTATCTATCTTCTATCTATCTTAATCTATCTATCCTATCTAATCTATCTATCTATCTATCTACTATCATCTATCTAATCCTAGCTATCTAGCTAATCTGTACTATTCTAGCGATCTAGGCGAGCATATCTATCTAGTCTACATTCTATCTATCTATCTATCTATCTATCTATCTATCTAGCTATCTATCTATCTATCTATCTAATCTATCTATCTATCGATCTATCTATCTATCTCGTCTATTTATCTATCTATCTATCTATCTATCTATCGATCTATTTATCTATCTATCTATCTATCTATCTATCTATCTATCTATCTATCTATCTATCTATCTATCTATCTATCTATCTATCTATTATATCTATCTATCTATCTATCCTATCTATCTAGCCGTATACGACATTTAGCTCTCCTGGCCGTTTCGATAAGGGTATCGATACCAAACTTGTTATGGCATAACATTACTGTACGAAAAACATATTTGACTAGTCATAACATGGAAATCATGACATGTATGTCTTGAATGTCATGATTTACATTTCATTGTCCTGCAGCTTTTGCGGTGGTTTCGTTCCCAGGGCATGTTGCAAAACTGGTATGGTATGGCATGATTGCATGGCGAACACAAGCGACAGATCCTAGCATGAAAATCATAACATGCGTGCATGTAACAACATGACTACATGCCACGCTCATAATGCGCTCGCAGCCGTTTCGCTCGCGCCACCTATACCAAATTTGGTATTACAGTACGTGAATGAATGACGAAGGTATGTGTCAGGTGCAAACTTTATAATCATGAGATGTGTTTGATGTAATAACATGGCTACATGCCGAGCTCATTATGCGCTTGCGGCCGTTTCGCTAGCTTCACTTATACCAAATTTGGTATTACGGGACGTAAATGGATGACGAAGGTATGTGACTGGTGCAAACACGGTAATCATGAAATGCGTGCCATGTGAGAACATGACTACATGGCACAGTCAAGGCGCCAACACATTTCGACGTGACGCGGTGTGCGTACTCGCCGGCGTTCATTTCGTTACGTCACGCCGGCGTTGCCACGCCAGGCGCCGGTCCTGCCATATACTCGCAGGCGCACACCGCGTTGCGTTGTTTTGACGCATAGACATAGAGAAATAAAAAAAAAGGTGGCATGGACGTTTCAGTGTGTCCGGCGCCCCTCCGCCCCGAAATGAGTAAACGTTTCAGCGGGCCCGGCGTCTCTCCGCCACAAAAAGAGGGAACCTCAGTGTTGTCTGGGTAACGCATCGGCGCGAAATGCAGCATGTCGCGTTTCGCGCCGGTTTCAGTCGGGCCACGCCGACGGACGCTGGTAGCGCCTGGCGTCAGACAATAGAGTGCTCGCGTTTGCCTAGCGTAGCCTCGCTGTGCCCAGCGTCCGCGCGCGTCAACGCTACATTGCAGTGTATTGGGCCCTGCATGATGCGCTCGCGGCCGTGTTGCTAGCTCCGCATATACGAAATTTGGTGTTAGGTGACGTCAATGGATGACGTAATATATTACTGGCGCAAACATGCTAATCCTGACACGCGTGTCATGTAAGAACATGACAACATACCAAGCTCATTGCGTGCTCTAGCCTGTTTCACTAGCTCCACATATACTGTGCTGGGGAAAGGGGTGAGGGGAATGAAACTTGGTAAAAAGAAATGTTGTGAACTAAGAACTGGCTAACCTCCCTGTCTTTCCGCTTAAACTTTCTTCCTTCTTCCACATATACTAAATTTGCTATTACGTGACGTGAATAGACGACGAAGGTAAACAACACATCATAACATGATAATCATGACACGGAAGACATGTACAGCATTATTTACCTCCACCTCGTAACGTTGTGCGGATTTTAAAGGGACATATCACTCTTTCTTTTTCGTGCTTCGCGTATCATTCATTCCCACTGTACGTAGGATCTGCCATTTTTTTTGAATTAGTATCCAAGTGTGATGCAGTTTTATTATTTGGAGGCCAGTAGCTGTGGCTATGTGGTATTGATGTATTGTTAAGAACATACAGTTAGTCCGAATGCCATACTTTAGACATGGGTCAGCGATACAGTGGGAATAGCCGAATTTAGGAAATGCAGTGATTGCCATTGGCTATGTGGTATTTATTTATTTATTTATTTATTTATTCAAGAACATACAGTTAGTCTGAGTGCCATACTTTAGGCAAGGGTCAGCGACACATTAGGAATAACACAATGCAGGAAATACAGTGCTTGCCAGTATCAGTGGCTATGTGGTAATTTTTTCATATATTTAGAACATACAGCCAGTCCGAATGCCATAATTTAGGCAGGACCAGCAATACAATGAGAATAACACAACACAAGAAATACACAAGGCATACAGATTAATATGAAATATAGAACAAATCATAATGTGGAAACTAGAGTATTATTCGTCTAAAACGAAAGCACAAATGATACGCAAACCAAAACAAAGTTTCATAATACCACACAGTTATCACTACACGAGCAGTGCAGTAACAACAACTACTACTTATATATTCTAATGGCTGGACATATAAACATGCCGCCTTGCAGGACCTGATCAAAGTTTTTCATCCATCCATCCATATGCACATGCAGCACAAAAATATAACGACACTAAGTAGTACAACTACGTAAGGTTATGCTTGCATACAAAAGTCATACAATGCCTCCCACAATGCAAAGTAAGTGGTAATGCAGGTACTTACTAGTAAGTACATTTAATTACGTATGCAATGCACAAAATACATTTAGGATGTGCTTCCAAGTAAATAAAAGGGCATCACATAATTCTGGCTCTGGCCCCGCCTCGGTGTTCTAGCGGTTATGGCGCTCGGCGGCTGACCCTAAGGTCACGGGATCGAATCCCGGTTGCGGCGGCTGCATTTCCGTATAAGGCGGAAATGTTGAGGCCCGTGTCCTTAATTTTCGGTGCAGGTTAAAGAACCCCAGGTGGTCAAAATTTCCGAAAACCTCCGCTATGACGTCTTTCATAATCATATCTGTTTTTAGGACGTTAACCACACATACTTAATAACGCTGGCACTGAACTGTAAGGGTAGTTTAAATAACTATTGAAATGCAAAAACAAAAAGCAGCCACATTTTCATTAGTACAAGAGACACCATACGTTTTACACAAACTTTCCTACCAGCTCTACCTAATACTTTCTGCAGCCACATGCATTCCAATGCTTCGGCTACCACACTTCTGTGAGCTTTGAATTTTTGTCATCAGGAGATGGTTTTTCTTATTCAAGAGAATTAAAGTTATAGTTTTTGAAAATGTGGCAAGGAGTTTGTCCGATATGCAGTGGCATGTAGGCAAGCAATTTCCTAAATACAGGAAACTTTGAATGGTACTCTGAAGTTTAGATGCAGGAACTACGTTTGCTGTCATTGCATCTTCATTTAGGCACACAAAATTTTCAGCAGTCTCTATTAACTGCACGACAGCTGTTGACGGGACTGTCAAAGCCGGCTTTTCTTTATTGTAGCACTTCAGCGCTGTGAGCTTGTTTCCCTCGGCTGAGCTTGTGATCGCTTCAACACATGCTTGACAGGAGTTTGCCTTCCTCACTTGCGCAACAATATAACCCGCAAGGTACTCGAAGGATTCATGTTCCAAGTCTGGAATATCGAGGAGGTCCGACGGACAAACAACATACATTTTTCTTTCATTTGGTTTGTTGTCATCGGCCATGCCAGTTAAGAGAAAGCAGTCTTCTTCGGAAGAGCTGTCGTCCTTACTTGGCCTTAAAAACTGGGCCATCGTAGCAGCTCAAAGCGAAAACTTGAATTCAAGTACACGAGGCACCGAGTTCTTACACTTTAGTGTTGAGAAAAGATTCTTGAGGGTATCTTGGCCAAACCTGCTCAGGAGCAGGTATTTAAAGTTGTACTTTTCAAGAAACAGTGCCTGAAGTAGCAACACTGATGATGTCGCTAGGACAACCCCAGTCTGCACTGGTTTCCAGGTGGCTTTTTTTTCATCCCCAATATATACATTTTCAAAAAGTGCAATTGTTCCTTCAAGAAACAATTGCACTTTTTGAATTGAATTGACATGACTCTGGTGACGTGAGGTTTGCCTCACGTCACCAGAGTCGTGTCAGTTGAATTTTTCAAGAAACTGAACGGCCTTTTCATACTCAACATCATCAAAATGGCTCAAAGCCAGTTTTGTTGTTCTGGAAGTCATGAGTCTGAACCACCAAAACATCACCTCAACAGACCATGCAGTTGTGAAGGCTGACTTCTCTAATGTTCCATTATCTACAAGCAAGCGTACTGCAGCAGCAGTGTCGCTGTTGATAAGGCTGAATGCTGGCCCAACCTTCCTTTTATCATAATGGCTGGGGTTAACTGAAGAAGCTTCAGTAGGGGAGCTAGCTTTAGCTCTGCATTACTGTCTATCTCGAGAAGCTTCTTTATAGGCTCGATGAATATTTCATTTCCTGGCAAATTTTTTTCACCACTTCTTCGGGCAAGTTTATCTTCTGACCCTTAGTCAAGTGGCTCCTCAGGTTCTTAAGAAGACGAGGAACGTCAGCCAGGAAAAAAAGTTGCATACATCCATCACATGGGTGGGGTCACCATGTTTTAGGCTTGCTGTGCTTGCCCACAACTATTCCGAACAGTTTCCAGACGGCCTGGTTCCCCCCTCCCATGTCTGTCACCACAACATCTACCTTCAGGGAAATCGCCTCACATGCTTTTATGATAACAATGATTATATCCCTAACTGTTTTGACAAGAAATGAATTTCCAGTCAAATTGTAAGTAATGGTTTGCTTCAAGTAGATCTTTATCCTACCGAGCATAAATACCAGCCCATGGGTGGCCAAACAGTCATGTGGCAGTGTTACGTCTGCAAGAGGTATAGTCGGGGCTCCAAGCGCTGTTCCCGAGGGTGGGTTGTACACTAAGCCTGGGGCAAGCTGCATCTCGTCGATCATGAAGGTGGCGTGCCACTCCTCTGGTGACGTGAGGCAAACCTGTGGGGTGGAAAGGTTCAGTCAGGCGATGCAAACAGTGGTGCTATGGCAAAAAGACAGGTCAAGGGTCATGGGCACCTCTCTGTGTACTTACCTTTAGTGCGAGAGACTCCATGATGTCCTCCAGAAAACCTGGCGTGAACTTGTACCCTTGAAAATGACGATGTCGGGTGCGTTCTGTTGGCAGATGTTGTGCAAACTCCCTGACAGTGTCATAGCTACGCGCTGCACAGGAAATTTTATTTTCAATGTCCTTATGGCAGTCTTATTAGTCCATCGAGACCATTGCATTGTTGCCATCTTCAGACATTTTACTTGGTCTTCATTCAAGTATTTCTTTAGTCCTGCGACAAGGTGCTTATCTGCAGTCAAGGCCTTCAAACGCTGCGTCTGAGCAAGTTGAAGCTTCCGTCGTGTCGCCTGAGGTTCACTTTCAAGCTGTGTCATCTTCTGTAGAGCCTCCTGTATCAGCTGGCCTGCAATAGTGCACCGAAATCAGGTCTCAAGCAGTTATTAATGCTAAACAGGCAAAAGCGGGGGCTAGGTGGTGCTTCATATTGAAGATGTCACACCTATACAGAAAGCGCTCGCACGGAACAGCCTGTTTGTTTATCTCTGTATGTGTATTCTGTATCAGTGTGATATGTACACTAGTTTTAAATAGCATTTTTAAGAGTGCATCGCTGACAGCAAATGAACTGCATAAAAGCAGGGAAGCTCAACACAGAAACATGAGATAAGCACAGGGATATGTCACATTCCTGCATGTTTCTTTTTCTTTGTTCGCTTAATACAGTTTATATTCTCTCACTTTTCACGAGTTGTACACAAGACGGTGATGTTACGGGTATAATGTATTGCTATTTACAAAACAAAAGTGCTTAACTTCCTAGTAGCATGAAAACTTGCGTGTAAAGAAAGGTTATATCAGCTTCCGCCATTATGTTGCTATGCGCAAAACAGGGCTTGAATGATGTTCCACAGACAAATTCGAACAAAACTGTTTAACTCACCAGCCTGTCTACTTTCTAGCTGAAAAGGAGCAGGAATCTGTTTGAATATCAGGAACATCTGCATGGAGCACAAAGCAAGGTGACAACCAGCAATGTAGAGAGGCATTGGTATCTCACATGGGGAATGCACATGCTTTGGGCCGCACAAAATATCTGCCTGCGTGCTTGGATCAGCTGTAGACACATCTTTATTAGACGTGAAGGTAAGTTTGAACCATATTTTGCAACATAAAAACGATTGTAAATTACAAAATATAAGAATCCTCTGTGCTGTCTGCACGACGTATCTCGTCTGTGTGTGAATGGATGCAGAGCATAAGCCCGCAATTTACCATCTCATGGAAAGGTATGAGCTCACAGGCGAGAGAAGCTTACCATTCTCGGTGTCCACTGGCTGGGGTTCTGCATCGACCTGTGTATTTTGCTTGATTTTGGGGTCATCTGGAAAGGACACATGAACACAAGGACAAATTTTACCTCAAGGAATGTTTTAATTGCAATAATCATATTTGACTTGGGAACGCTGTGAATAGCATTCAAGACCATTTGTTTTAATGAACACCATGAACATACCAGTACTGTCCACTCTTGTTCTTTTAGGGGATGGCTTGGGTGGCTTTGCAGCTGGTCGATGCAAAAAGATGCTTGGCGTCGCAAACGATCTTAGCTTCTTTTCACTGGTATTCTTGAGAATAATCGGTTCAAACTGGTCTTCCGTAAAATGGTCCTGTAGCAGAGTTGGAAACGACTTTCTGAACATGTTGTAAAGTGAAGATAACAACGTGCGCAGAGATAGAAAAGTTTAACAGTAGAGCTCACTGCTGAAATTGATGAATTTTCGTCGCTATAACAATAATAAAGATTGCTGGGATTTCACGTGCCAAAACCACGATATGAGTAAGAGGCATGCCGTTCTGTTCTGCTCCGGTAATTTCGCGACTACCTGGTATTCCATTACGTGCACTGAATACGCGTCGCACACGAGCCTCTAGCATTTTTGGCTCCATCGAAAATGTGACCGGTGAGGCCGGGATGGAGCCGCGTCTTTGTGGTCAGCAGCCGAGCACAGTAACCACAGTAACTGCCATACCACGGCGGCAGACAAATTTTTATCGCTTGCAACACAATGTGGATATCTGTCAGCGAATCAGTGTGCTTCGATCCCTCGCTTTATTTACTTGCATGCTAGGCTCGTAGTGCATGACCTACGTCAGTGGGTTCATAAAGCACTAAAATGAATAATCTCGACAAATGTGGGCCATCAAAACCAGCGCGCACGAATGAAATGCTATTGCAGCTCGGCACAAGCACGCGCGTGCTTTTTCTTGCGCCTGTTTGTCGCGTTACTTACCTCGCATGGTGGTGCAATGGTCGACGGTTCGAAGTCATTCCGCCCAATTCTGTGCAACCAAACTTTTCTTCTGGTTAGGTTCTCTTTGCCCCGCGGGATGCAAAATAACTTCTCGCCGTCGTCCGTTCGGTTTCGCCACTCAAATGCACAGGAACAAGGTATATCGGACCTTCCCCAATGAACTCGCCACACAACGCGCTTAGCGGAACAGGCAAAGCGCGCGCTCCCTTCCCGGGGCGCGGGAACCTTCATGGTGCCGCAATGTCACGTGTTACAGATCAGCCTATCACGGGCGCCGTCGGCTCCATGAAAGCCTTTCGATACTTTAGAATGTAATGAGGGACTTAAAGAACCTTAAGAGCAGCGCGCCTGTGGCGCCACCGGGCAGCCAGCGCGGGATGCTGCCGGGTAAACACTGCTGCGCCTGCACCGCGTCAACAAATGGTGTCGATCAGTTCAGTGGATATATCTGATATGTCTGACCTTTCTTATATTCTTTCTCTCTCCCTGACATGTCTGTATGTGGCGAAATCCTTCTGAGCTGAGCACATAAATCTGGCGATCGTCCTCGCCCGAGCTGGTATCTTCATGGCAAATCACGGGGCTGTCTGCGAGCTGCTGTAAAGACAGCATTGATGTTTCCTCCGCCTTCACTTGCCGCCTCGTTATTGGGATGGTGCATAAAAGGCTTTTTGGATGTCAATTCGCCACACAAATGCTCCAAAACGCCCCTAACAACTAACCGAAGGTAGTTCGAGTGCTTGGATTCTATTAACCGAAGGTGCAGTCACTATTCAGAACACTCCAGAGCACTCGAAAACACCCAACCGAATACGCCATTATCGTTCACAGTTTGTTGTTGCGAATACTTATATCTCACCCTCTTCTCCCTTTACTTCTGGTGTGCCCCAATGCCCTGTGTTGGGCCCCTTGCTATTTCTTATTCACATTAATGATTTACCCGCTGTTGTAACTTCTTCTATTCACCTTTTCGCAGACGATTGTGTTGTTTACCGGCAAATTGCATCTAACTCCAACGCTCAAAGTTTGCAAACTGACATTCATGATATTTCTATCTGGTGCAGAACTTGAAGCATGGAGCTCAACACTAACAAATGTAAAGTTTTACTCCCGAACTATGGCAACTCCTGCTAACTACACCTTAAATCACGCTGCTATATGTTTCATATCTTCGTATAAATACTTGGGGATTCACATAACATCAGACTTTAGCTGGAAGCGCTACATTAACTAAATATTAACAATAACAACCGTACGTTGAGATACCTCCGATGTAACTTTATACAGTCGTGCCCCTCAAGCCGCAAAACTAGCACTGTATAATAGCCCTAGTTCGTCCAAAGCTCGAACATGCATGTTTCATTTGGGGATCCTCTACAACTAAACTGAACTCACTCCCTTGAAATGATACAGCATAACGCGGCACGCTTCAAATTATCTAACTACCATCGCACCAGCAGTGTCACCTCAACGAAACACTCCCTTCCGCTGCAGTCAATTGAATAACGTCGCAGAGCATCTCGTCTCATACTTTTTCGAAAGATATTCAATAATTCACTTGAAAGATAAGTTCACTGCAACTCCTTTCTAGCGCTCAGCTAGTTTAAATCATGCCCATAAGGCACACATCGTTAGCAGCTGCACTAACTCTGTCCATAATTCCTTCGTCCCACGCACATCCAACGACTGGAACCACATTCCCGCCGGCACAGTTTCAATTTCAAATCAAGACTTGTTTTTTTTTTCCTACTGTGCAAATTACTTTCGTGGTGACACGTAAATTGTGTATTGTATGTATAATTTTTGTACTTTGCCGAATGTTTCTCATCTTACTTACACTTGTATTAAATCGCATTGCATGACAGAACATCCTACGTTCTTTACATTTTATTATTTTGATGTGACTTTGTATGGTCTTCTTTATAGTTTATTTTATGTACACCACTCCCGTCTGGAAAGCTATGTGCGATTTAGGGTAAAACAAATTAAATGAAATGAAAAGCAAAAAAAGTTACCTCGCCATCGTGGAGACGAGTATTGCCAAAAATCATCACGTGATGATATCCCCACATGGCGTTACAGGTCGCAAACATTTGTCACGTCCTCCCGACGTAAAACGTTCTAACGAGATGCTATGTGACGTAACGCCACACAATGCTTCTGCACAGGCCTCCTTTCGAAGGCCAAGACAACCGGAGAGGTCTCAAGAAAAGCAAATGAATATGGCGCTTGGCAGAGCGTGGCTATGTATTCTCTGCTCGACTGAGAAGAAAAAGAAGGTCGCTTTCACCTTCGAGTAGTCATGTGAAGGCACAAGGAAGCCTCAGTCAGTCTTTTATTACAATGTTTTTGGAATACATTATGACAAATTCAGAATGCCAAGTGACAGCGACGAGATCACTCTTTTTGCTGTGTCAATCCAGAGAAAAATATTAAAACGCAAAGGTGCCCTAGTTCCTCGCCGCCGGTGCACTACTTTTGACATCATGGTGTCGTGAAATATAACTTCGACCGTATAACATGCACGAGACCGAGGCCACCATTTCAGCCACGGGTCTCGTCCCTTCATGCGGGGTTGACTGCCCTCCGAGGCACGCACACACTCCGCGCTGGCACAACCAACCGCGTGCGCAACGCTGAGTAGCCGCCCGTGCTGCAGGGACGAGCAGTCGTCACCCCCCTCGCAAACACCCCTTCACCCTGGCTTCGGAAATTGTGGGCGTCCAGTCGAAGGCTGGGAGCGTGTCTTCCATCTCACTTGGTTCAGGCTGTTGTTGCTGCTCCCGTATCCCTGGCCCGTCCGTCAGGGCTTGCTGCAGTCGGTTCTACCAACGGACGGACAGCCAGATGAGAGCGCTTGCAACAGTGGTTCCAGAGGAGGTAGGGGGGGGGGGATAAGACCCCGCGCTGACCGGACGGGCGCCTCGCGCGTAATTTGGGAGTTGGTGTGACAAGCGGGCAGCGAAAGCTCCGGTTACGGGGCGAGCGCCGCATTTTTCCGGCAGTAGTCCCCGGCACTGAGTGCTCTGGTGGGATAGAAACTCGCGAACCGTAATTTGGGCTCATCCGCGAAAAGTGCCGCGCTTCTTCCTCTTTGTGAGCACGCTTCTCCTTGGTGTGCCGCTGTCCTTCTCTCTTGGATAGGACTGATTGGCGGCGGCGTAGTTCTGCAGCGCTGCGGCAACTCACGCCGCTCCTGTACGATTCTCGCCTTCCGTCGAGTCTTCTGCGTGGAGCCCGATTTTTCGCTAGCGCGATCGGCCGTTTGTATCATACGTATTATTCACTCTGGCTGCCTTCACGCTGCCGCCGAGGGGTGACTGCTGACAGGAGAGCCCTCCCGTCTCAGCCGAGGCGCGATGCCGTGGCTATCGCCTAATGATTGGTCTCCGAGCCTTCCATACGAATTGCTCGCGGCCGCGGGTGCCTTCCACGCCGGCTGGCACCCTGCAGCGGTAATACTCCTCGATCAGGAGGCAAGCATAGCAAGTCGGAGCGGTGCGTAGCGTAATAAGCGCTGGATGCCGGTAGAGAAGCAGAAAAACGACGCGAAAGACACCGCGGCGTGAAACAACACTCTTGACATGCGCCTCGCGGTGGCCATTTTGGTCCCCGCTTTTGTTTGTCCGGTGGGCATGGGCAGTTCGGGGACCTAGAGTGTGATACGTACTGTGGCCACCTTCCCTCCCGCACCACCCCGTGCTTTTGGGAATCCCGCTTTGCAAAGTGGCCAGGTAACGCCGGCCACGTCACTCTCGACTTGAAGCTTCGTAGAGGACGCCAGATGGCACAGACCGGTCATTCGAAAGGCGTGCAGGATCGCGGAGAGTATAGGAACGCATAGAAACAGACGAAAAAAAAACAAAGGACTGCAACACACGAATGAAAAGGCAGTGATCACAATTATACATGAAATTCAACTTGCCCCACTATGCTTTCTTCCTACAATAATTAAAACATAATTGTTAAAGCTTTGTCAAAAGCTTAGCAAGCGCACAGTGTGAAGAAAAAAAAAACAAGTTTATGTGCGAGAAATGATTGGTATTCGTCAAATTCGCTGGGCTTATACTAAAGCGAAACAAAATGTACAGCCCCTCGTCTCTTCTTTACCTTTCTCTCATCTTTTTTTCGACAGGTCAAATTTCGCTGTCGTTCTTTTGAGTGGGCTAGCGTTCGTTTTCAAAAAGTCAGGCTGTGTGGCAAAGTTGTGCAAACGGGTGCAGCTCGCACTTCTGGCCTCAAATCATTCTCGCACTCGCACACGTAAATCAATTTGCACAAAGTGTACGAGTGAAAGACGCCAGTTTCGACGGCCGGTATATGTTGCGTATTACCGAAAAAGGACTTCGTATAATACACGCTGACAAATCGCTGTCAAGAACACCTGCACAACTAAGGAATGGCACCGCTGTCTTGAGGGAGGAGAATTGGCGCGTGATGTCTGAGCGAGCCTCGGCTGCCAACCGCACGGGGCCCTGAAAACGCGGAAACAAAACGATACCCCGATTCGTCGGCGTTGTATGTCCAGAATGGGCGTCAAGGTGAGGGAAATGCAAGGCGCTGAGAACTAATAGCCTTGTCGCTACGCCTCAGCCACGTCGTCCAAGCGCGTGAGCAAACGTCACTCAGACTTCACACTGGCGACGGGCATCGCTATTTGCCAAGTGGCGTCAGGCGAAATGCGCGTTCGAGTCGGCGCGATGCGTGGGTCGCGTGAAGTGCTGCTTAGCGCCTTGTGGCTCACACGGGCTGACCCCGTGCCAATCACCGCAGCGCCTATCAGACAAACTACTTGCAAGTGTGCTGCTCTGTGAGCCTGTACAGGTGAAAGAGTGCCGTGTGCGCAAGCCCGCTTATCAACGTGTCTGCTTGCGTGCACTGCACGATCATAGAGCGGGAATACAGTACAGAAGTACGTTAATTCAACCTTTGTTCAATCGGAAAATCGCATAATTCGGAGTTCCTTTTTCCAGCACATTTGTTTAACGATATGAAATCATAGTTAAAGTGGTCAAGTATGAGCAAATAAACGGTCGAAGTGAGAGCAGCAACAGCGCGTTCACTTGCACTCCGAGCGTGAAGCTTTACAGCGTACGAAGGAAACGAGCGAAAATGGCTTTCCCAAACAACCGAAGCGGCCACGGTCTTTCAAAAAGCTGGGGTCTCTATCCGTAATCTTGGAAAATAGCGTTGTTGGCGATCAGTGCTTTCGCTGCGTAGCTTCATAATCACTACGCCGTGGTGGTCTAGTGGTTAAGGTCCTCGACTGCTGACCCGCAGGTCGCGGGATCGAATCCCGGCTACAGCGGCTGCATTGACGATGGAGGTGAAATTGCTGTAGGCCCGTGTGCTCAGATTTAGGTGCGCGATGAAGAATGCCAGGTGGTCGCTGGAGCTCTCCACTGCAACGTCTCTCGTAATCATATGGTGCTTTTGGGACGTTAAACCCCACATATCATTCAACACCTTCATAACTGCGTAGTCCCCATGAGTGAGCATTAGCGAGCAAAGTTTATTTCGCAGCAGTTGCAGTGAGAAGCAGTTTCGTTTTGACTGTGAGCGTAGGCTGCGCGTGCCTTGATAAATGTGTGTTCTTGGCGACCCCGGTTTCACCAAAGCGGATGCGGCACTGAATAGCCTCGTTGCGCGTCATCGTGTAGTTTTCTAGCGCACGAAGAAACAACAACAAACTATGGGCAGATACAGACAGAGCAGCTGCTCACTTGAAACAACGTTTACTTCGGAAAAAGGCAACCATATAAGTATATTGGCAACATCACTTTTATCATAGTCATCGCAAGCACTTTGGGAATTCGCATATCTTTGTGTAGATACTAGGGTCAACGCGCGCGCATAGCCAAAAAAGTTACACCCCCTCCCACAAAAGAGAATCATGAGTAGCATGCGAAGCAGCACGTGGTCGACTGAAAAGTTCCGTTCATCACGGGCGCCCTGCCCGATGTTAACGCACCCTTGCAAGTGGACCACACTATGAATTCACTGTAGTGCATGTTGCTGTAACTCGTCCCAAATTCTTGTTGGAGCATGCCACGCGGGTTCATCACCACGCCACGCGGGAGTACGACGGTTCATCACGCGTCTGCAGAATTTCGTTCCCCGAAGCCACCAAGTGATCGCTGAGAGAATGGAAGAGGGAGAGGACACAGCCTCGTAAAGGGAAACTAAAGTCAAATAACAATTCACGTCAGAGGGAAAGCTCAATGTATGACAACATCTAAAACGTCAATATTATCAACAGTGCCCTACTTACCGAGAAATTAAGGTAAATGCACAAGAACACATGGCCGCTGTAGGACATTCTCAAAATGATCCCGATGACATCAGATGAACCGCATACAATTAATCACTAGTAATCGATCTAGCTGAACTAAATAAAGGACTTTCCGTGCATCAAGAGACGCAATAAAAAGCTGCTTGTTCGTTTCTGTTTGATTCATGCAAAAAAAAAACTGTCAGACGTCACTATATAGAGTATGGTGCAAGGGATTCGAAAATTTAATTTTTGCGTAGTTATATTGGACAGGTGGTGTCATCTAGCGGGGCGCAATTGAACAAAAAAATGACTACAATGTCGTGGTCAATTACTGCAAATGGATTAATGGCCATTGTTGCTGCTGTGCCTCCCACTGCTTTCGGTCTGCTGCTGCTAGCACAGTAAAGCCGGGCAACGTTGTGCATGGCAACGGTGACGTGAGTCGGTCCGTTTCGTCTGCTTCTTGAGGCGGGTAATTTGAAGTGCTCTAGCCCAATGCGGACCACTAAAACGTAATTTTATTTCAATATGGGCATTTCCTTGGCACAATAGTAACACTACGAGGTTTCTGGACCGCTATTTCAACAAATAACTTCGACTTAATAGTAGCCTTTGGTGTCCCTTGAAGGCCGTTTCACATGACACGAAAGGTTGCGATTTCAGTCCGCGAATTCGCTCGCAGCAAAAGAAAGGGCAGTTTGCTCCCGCCGCAATGGTCTGCGGTGAGCTACCAACATGTTGAAAATTTTTCGCTCTGATCACAGCGGCGGAGTGATTTTCTCGGGGCCAGTCGAAATAGGGCCGGACCAGCCAATCCATCAAAGTTGCATCTATGTGTTTGTTTCGGCAATGTTAGACAGGAAAGTGTATTTAAACAAGGAAACACGCGTGATCTTTTACTGTTCATGGATGTATATAAGAAAGCACAGATGGTTATATAATATGAGAAAAATTCTACAGTCTGCCCAAAGAACGGTGGCAAGAAACGTCGCTCGCCGCTCCACTCGCAGAGCGAAAATCACAGAGCATTTGCAGTCCACGTGAAACGATGCCACCATCAGCGGCAGTTGCGAACAGAGCAAATGGAGCTGACGGAACAATTTTATTTCGACGCAATTGCAGCATGTAAAACAGCCTTTATGCAGCCACTTACGCAAGCTTGATTGCGCTAGCGCGTGCCATTGCGTTTTGAATACAACACAGGCCGGAACGCGCTAGCGTGTGAGCTTGTTCTGGCAGTGCTTGGGCCAGCTGTTGAGCATGCGCAGTAATGGTGGTCACGCCGCACAGCACCTGATTGAACTCCGCCATACAGTGCTTCGCATCTAAATGTTCAAATACGGTGCACGCTGTTGAAGATACCGAGACTACAGCCATTCGTGGTCCGCATTCTGGCTTAAAACTTGGTTGCTACACCATGATGAACGAACGAGCCATTTCCAGCCATTCTTCAAGCAAAAACGTCATCGTCAATTGCGTGTGGTCCTCGGGTGTTAGTGGTGGCGGCACATAATGAGGGAGGAGCACAGAGCAGCTTCTGGTTTAAAAAACGAGGTTGTTGCGCTGAGTTCGTGTTGTGAACAAAGTCGCGAATGATGGAATTGCGGCTTTTAAGTTGCTCTTATGCTAGATACTGCATTTGCGGGTTTACGGAGAAAGGGAAAGTGCGTAGATGTAATAGCCACTTTATTATTGTTTCCTTTATATTTTCTACAAGTTGGCACAAAAGTAATAAAATAATTTCTACTCCCATGAAATCTGCATAATGATTTTCATTGCATAATCTTTAACACTGTACCAGATAATGAACTGACGAGCATTTACCTATTATTTTTGTGATATGGGCAAGCATGTTGGTCTGATCTACATCTCAGTGGAGCTCATGGGCGTCAGCAGGGAGGTGCCAAAGGGTCACTTGCCACCTTCAAGCGACACCACTATTTGCCTATTAAGTTCATCACATCTACGGAACTAGACTCTTGCGCGAATAATATTTTAGTGCCAAACGCAACACTTCCTTAATGTAAGAACTTCCAAAGTTATCTGCATTTTAACCTCTTATAGCACTCGCACTCCAGAAGTGTGTAAGGTTCCGCACTTTAGAAGAAATTATGTTTACCAATTGCTATCGAACAATTTCCCTAGACTTCTTAACTCATACCACAGAGCAGCCTATTATTTACAGCATTTCTCATTGTCAGAATTTACAATGTTATTGCGCTGCCTTTTCTCAAGTGTTTTCAAGAAGTTAATAATGTGTTGTATATTTTTTCCTATTTTTCATGCGTATGAAGTACATATCTATTTGGTTACTGCTTTTATCAGAGTAATTTAATCAACTTGGCAAGTGTTTATTTTGGTTTTGCTTTTTTTATCTATTCATTCTATAGCTGCCATACCTTATAGTCACATAGTCACTGTGCGAGTGTATTATACAGGTGTATTATGGGCCCTACCATAAGTAGCCCTCTGCAATAAGGGGGTGAGGTCTCCTTTAAGCCGCGTTCGTGTAGCTTTTTTTCCTCACCCCCCCCCCCCCCCCCGCATTTACCATTGTCTTTGTACATGCATGTGTATAAATGAATAACAATAAATCATATCAAATCACACCTAAGCTACACCACCGTTCTCCCCCTCCTATGGTGGTTTTGGGACGATAAACCCCACACATAATCTTCCCCTCCGCCAGCCGCAATGCTAGCTTGCACTCCCCATGAACAATCCTGCCGTACTCATGGTGGAACTCCGCACTTGGTTCCGTGAAAGTGACACGGGGCGTGCGGCCTCACTTCCTGTCTTTCCATAAGCCAGTATTCGGGTGGACCCTCGTCCAAACAGCCGTCTGAAATCGCCCAGCGCGCCTCCTTGAGTAGTGCAAATAGGGGTGGGAGTAGTCCCCTTTAATTGTGTTAGCGTGCATGTTTTATGTTTTTATGTTTGCACTGTTGCAAAAATGCAAAAATGAACAAAATCGGGGAAGGGGGGGTTAAAAACCTCAGCCTGCCCTTAGCCTGCCCTCATCGCGAGTGCAAGCACGTTGCAGCTACACAGATGACAAGAATCTCTGTTAAACCCCTGTCACACGTGGCAACTTAAGTGCACTTTGAGCGAGTGTACTTACACTCACGAAACGTCATTTTGGTGGTTCGCTGCTAAACGAGAAAGCGAAGTGTACTTTGAAAATGATGGCAGGGGCGATTGACGGATTTGTAGCACAATGTATATTTGTTATTTTTCTGCCTAAGTCTCATCTTTGGACCACGTTTACATGTCTTCGTGGAAGTAGCACCTGTGGCATATGCCATCTGAAATGAATGTAGAACAACTCACGTACACATGTGCAAGTGTACCTGGAAGTAAACAACGTGACAGACACAGCCATTGCTGTGCATGTTGCATGTGATGCCGCATCTCCCTAGTGAACGTGGCCGCAAATAGCCCGACGGGAAAAGTAGCGAGGTTATTGTTGTATTTTATTACTTGTTTTATAAATAACAATATCTATCAAAACAAAAACAATGATTTAAACATATTATGAGCACCCCTTTAGGCAGCAGCATCTTTCTGTACAAGCCACTGGTACCAAGGCTACACACTTCATCGCAGCCATCGCATGCAGTGAAGTGAGGTTGGGGAACGCACTTGCCGGCAAGTGCATGCTTTGCAGCGAGTGACACTAAACTTGCTCGAATGACAGCGCGCGAATGACACTCGCGGCGAAGTGTACACGCTCAATGTGCACTTAAGTTGCCACGTGTGACAGGGGTGTTAGAGCGCGGGAAGCATTTCAGATGACCCGTGCGCCAGCGCGTGGCAGTACCCCGTAGACTCTGCGGTAAGGACGCAGCCCGAACGCTCTCGCTCTATAAAAACGTGCCAACTTATACCAGAAGATACAGCATGGTGTACACTCGGTTTGACCCCGTTTTCATGACCTTTCGAACCGTAAAGTGGTTTAAATTGTGTTTACACTGTAAGCAAAACTTAGCCGAAATGAAAGTTTCTCCAGCACACGAGTCCACAACACTCCCCTGCCCCAATTATTTACTCCCTGGTAGGGAGTAAACTCGGCACATGTCGTCGTAAAACGCCCCCTGCTTAATGTCATAGTTTATGAACGACATGACCTTGTTAAACTTCCCAGGGAGTTTCAGGTCACGGGGTTACAAACTCCCCATAAAAGCTTAAGAAAAAAAATCCCATTTTTGAGCGTGACGCGCACGCGCGCGCGCGCGTGTGTGTGTGTGTGTTTATGTACGGGCACATGTTTGTACGTCGGTGTGAAACACTAGTGCTTTGTGTGGCTGACCGTGTGAGCGTCTGTCGACAGGCAACGAACTTTTAAGTGCAGCGAAGAATTGAAACGACTGTTAGGTGTTTACTGTGAACATTTCAATATATTTCGCACCATTGAACCACGCTGGACATCAGTGCGAGTTCTCAACGAAATGCCGTGAATGCCGCACTTCAAAGGGCTGTGTTACAAAAAAATTTCGAAGAATAATTTAATGATAGCACAAGTAAGCTGTTACGATCGTCAGCGATTGCTTCTGGAGTTTCACCGTAAAACTTTGAAGCGGTCCGAAGTATATAGCTTCGCTCGACCACGGCAGGCTGGCCGGCAACCGATGTGAGAGTTGCACCGGCGACGCGCTTGCCCCGTCTCCGAAGATGGTGCCTTCTCGGAGTGTCATCGGCGTTTCCCCAGCTGCAACATTCAAGCGGTAAGAAGGCCTCGCTATGCCGTCGGCAACAAGCCAGCATCGTAGCGAGCTCGCACTGTGGGCCAGTCGCCGTGGCGAGCTCTATAAGCTAGCACTGACCACCGGCGAGGCAATGAATGTGTTTTACTAAAAATAAAGGCTGCTGGAATGAATAAAAGACTTCAGCGCCTTGCGACCGCACCGCAGCTGTCAAGTGACTAACACGAAGGCGGGCGCCGAACGAGGTGGAGACACACAGAAACAGCGCACGGCATGCATGCTCATGCAATGCATACGAGCAACGGTAACAGCGACTGCGAACCATCTCGTTCGTTTAACTAAATCGCTCCGTAGCTTAAACTGCGTGGATAGCGGACACCTATTTCTGTGCATGAGAAAAACAACGAGACGTAAACTGCACACCAGAAAGCATTTTGTGATCGCGAGCTGTCAATCATCGAATCACCATGCCGTACTCGTGAGTGAGGCCAGTCGTCGAACGCGGTAGCGGCGGTCGACCTCGGTTCATCGCTTGAGCTACTGAATGTACCTCGTTGATGTGTTCATTCAAGGCCACTCGCGCTTTGTGTATGATTTAGTGCATTTTGCAGATTCACAAACAGTACTGCTAATGCAAATTCAGCCCGTACGACAGAGCACCAACTGATAAAAACCTTTCGCTATAGTTAAAAAGTTATTGACTATTAGCCAGGATTAAGATAAAAGGCATGTGTGATGAAGTGTGTACATCAGGCCACCACTACTTCATATCTACGCTGTGCGTGTTTATTGCTTAATTATTAGCCGAAATCGGGCGTCTTCAGAGCTACATGGAAGGGCAGAATATGGTGCATATATATATACCCGGTGACTGTATCGTAGGCGTGCAGCGCGGGTGACATACAACATTTACAAACACAGGCAATAAAGAAAGAAAAAAATAAGCAGCACAGGTGGCAAGCTATGCTGAGTGTGAGTGTTGTAATACAACGTAAACGTTGTGTGCATGTGTATGTACTGTAATCATTATTGTGTGCTTTGAAGGCAATGCAATTGAAGTTACGCTTGCGCATGGTACGACTGGCGCCGTATTTTTTTTCTAGGTTGATGTAAAAATTCACTCCAATACTGACCTGGAAAAGTTTCCCGATGGATGTAAATAAAACCCCCCCTGACACCATGCGAAAACCCCCTACTGATGTAATAATACGGAAAGACGGGCTAGTTGGTACTGCTGCATAATTGAAGATTTTGCGCACACACACAAGGACACAGAAGAAGGGAACACAAGGACCAACACAGGACTGCGCTGGTCCTTGTGTTCCCTTCTTCTGTGTCCTTGTGTGTGTGCGCAAAATCTTCAATTATACCCCTACTGATGGGGAGTAAATATTTTACTCCTTACGGAAGTGTTTATAAAACACCTCTAGGGGCGTGTGCTACAGGACAAGCCCTCCACTCCCATCTCGGCTTATCAAATGCGAAGCATTTCTTGGCAAACTTCGGTGATTTTGAGCGTATCTATCTATCTATCTATCTATCTATCTATCTATCTATCTATCTATCTATCTATCTATCTATCTATCTATCTATCTATTATCTATCTATCTATCTATCTATCTATCTATCTATCTATCTATCTATCTATCTATCTATCTATCTATCTATCTATCTATCTATCTATCTATCTATCTATCTATCTATCTATCTATCTATCTATCTATCTATCTATCTATCTATCTATCTATCTATCTATCTATCTGTCTATCTGTCTGTCTGTCTGTCTGTCTGTCTATCTATCTATCTATCTATCTATCTATCTATCTATCTATCTATCTATCTATCTATCTATCTATCTATCTATCTATCTATCTATCTATCTATCTATTTAACCGCTTACGTTTGGGTGCTCCCATTGTAACCCCCTAACTTGACGTGAGCCAAATTTAGCGTGAGAGGGTAAGATGGTTTGACGAATATGTCGCGCTGGTCAAGGCATGAATAATGGCACAATGCCGTTGCGTATGTGCCGCTGGTATGCGGGTATGTGCCACAGGTGATTGACACTTAGTATTTACTCAGGAAAGACGACTACACACATGGGCAATTTTAACGAGCGAGCGTTCAGAAATACCAGACATCGGTAGCGTCAACCCGACCAATGCAAATATTATATGTTAGGGTCGCAGCTGGAATTAAATCCAAGCATTCTGCGTGGCGTCAAATCATGAAATCATAGGAAGCGTCAAATCATGAAAGTGTCCAGTACAACAGACAAAATGGAACTGGCAGAGCTTTCGAAGTTGATTAATAGACGTAAAGTATGCGATGTAAGAAGCTATAACATGGAGAGAATTGAACACGCTCTGAAAAACGGAGGAAGCGTCAAAGCAGTGAAGAGGAAACTTGGGATAGGCAAAAGTCGGATGTATGCACTAAGGGACAAAGAAGACAAAATAACTACCAATATGGATAGGATAGTTAAAATAGCTGAGGAGTTTTACAGAGATCTGTACAGTAGCCAAGACAACCACGACTTTAATACTATAAGAGCTAGCAGTAACCCAGATGACACCCCACCAGTAATGATAGAAGAAGTCAGAAAAGCTTTGGAGAGCACGCAAAGAGGCAAAGCTGCTGGTGAGGATCAGTTAACATCAGATCTGCTGAAAGATGGAGGACAGATTGTGTTAGAAAAAACTAGCCACCCTGTTTACGAGGTGTCTCCTGACGGGAAGGGTACCAAAGTCTTGGAAGAACGCTAACATCATCTTAATACATAAGAAAGGAGATGACAAGGACTTGAAGAATTACAGGCCGATCAGCTTGCTCTCTGTAGTATACAAGCTATTTACAAAGGTAATTGCTAACAGAGTAAAGAAAACATTAGAATTAAATCAACCAAAGCAACAAGCAGGATTTCGAACTGGCTACTCAACAATTGACCACATTCATACTATCAATCAGGTAATAGCGAAAAGCTCAGAGTATAACCAACCACTATACATAGCCTTCATAGATTACGAGAAGGCGTTTGATTCAGTAGAAATATCAGCCGTCATGCAGACACTGCGGAATCAGGGCGTAAATGAAGTATATATAAACATTCTGGAAGAAATCTACAGGGGATCAACTGCTACCATAGTGCTTCATAAAGAAAGCAACAGAATACCAATCAAGAAGGGTGTAAGGCAGGGGGACACAATCTCCCCAATGCTATTTACCGCGTGCTTACAGGAGGTTTTCAGAAGCCTAGAATGGGAACAGTTAGGGATAAGAGTTAATGGAGAATACCTTAGTAATCTGCGCTTGGCCAATGACATCGCATTGCTGAGTAACTCAGGGGACGAATTGCAACTCATGATTACGGAGTTAGACAAGGAGAGCAGAAAGGTGGGTCTTAAAATTAATCTGCAGAAAACGAAAGTAATGTACAACAACCTCGGAAAGGAGCAGCGCTTCGAGATAGGTAATGGTGCACTTGAATTTGTAAAATACTATGTCTACTTAGGGCAGGTAATTACCGCAGAGCCTAACCACGAGATTGAAGTAACTAGAAGAATAAGAATGGGGTGGAGCACATTCGGCAAGCACTCTCAAATATGACAGGTAGATTGCCACTATCCCTCAAGAGGAAGGTATATAACAGCTGTATCTTGCTGGTACTTGCCCCGCCGCGGTGGTCTAGTGGCTAAGGTGCTCGGCTGCTGACCCGCAGGTCGCGGGTTCGAATCCCGGCTGCGGCGGCTGCATTTCCGATGGAGGCGGAAACGTTGTAGGCCCGTGTGCCCAGATTTGGGTGCACGTTAAAGAACCCCAGGTGGTCTAAATTTCCGGAGCCCTCCACTACGGCGTCTCTCATAATCATATGGTGGTTTTGGGACGTTAAACCCCACAAATCAATCAATCAATCATTGCTCGTACTTAGCTACAGAGCAGAAACCTGGAGACATACAAAGAGGGTTCAGCTTAAATTGAGGACAACGCAGCGAGAAATGGAAAGAAAAATGGTAGGTGTAACCTTAAGAGACAAGAAGAGAGCAGAATGGATTAGGGGACAAACGGGGGTTAAGGATATCATAGTTGAAATAAAGAAGAGGAAATGGACATGGGCCGGGCATGTAGCGCGTAGACAGGATAACCGCTGGTCATTAAGGGTAACTAACTAGATTACCAGAGAAGGGAAGCGAGTTATGGGAAGACAGAAGGTTAGGTGGGCAGATGAGATTAAGAAGTTTGCGGGTATAAATTGGCAGCAGCAAGCACAGGACCGGGTTAACTGGCGTAACATGGGAGAGGCCTTTGTCCTGCAGGGGACGTAGTCAGGCTGATGATGATGATGATTCTGCGCGGCAATGAAGCATTTTAACACAGAGCTACACCAGGTCCCAGACCTACTTTTCAAATAGACGCTATAATCTTCGTAAAACGTCCATAGTGGTTGCAGTTCTGCCTACCCAATTCTATAAACATTACATATGTACTCCTTTGATACAGCTGATTCGATTGATATAGGGGGGTTAACGTCCCAAAGCCACCATATGATTATGAGAGACGCCGTAGTGGAGGGCTCCGGAAATTTAGATCACCTGGGGTTCTTTAACGTGCACCCAAATCTGAGCACACGGGCCTACAACATTTCCGCCTCCATCGGAAGTGCAGCCGCCGCAGCCGGGATTCGAACCCACGCCATGCGGGTCAGCAGCCGAGTACTTTAGCCACTAGACCACCGCGGCGGGGCTCCTTTGATACAGCTGTCACATCAGGTTAACGTCAATTGTGGTTATTCCAATGCGCTGAAGTTGATTTATGTAGCAGTTTCCAGGGCCAGCATTCACGCGAGCATCAGCGCTTCATATCAGCTTCTGCTGTTGCTAATAAACGCATGTTCCGTTGGCATCATTGCGCAAGTGCAAACAACCGGTTACATAAACATCTGCCACTCTCCAGCATATGTCTGTCCGTGCAACATTTCTACATATATTTAGCGTCATTTGACGTGTCGCCCAATATAAAAAAAAATTGCAACACGTTTACCTTCCCTCCACACGCTTCGCATAACGTGATTCCAAGATATATGGGATCTGCCGATTTTTTTCTGTTTACAGTGTATGACAAGCCATGCCTGCCAGGATGTCTAGCTCGCGAGGCGTGTATAGCGTACGCTGGAAATACCGGTGGTTTCGGAAGGGACGATGTGCACCTATATAGGTACGGTCGCAGCGAACTCTGTGCGAGGCGAGTGACCGACTCGGGCCCGTATAGTGTTTGAAATAGTGCGGGTGTACGACGCGCTGTCTTGTAAGAGTATATCTAGCGGTGGATTCAGGAGCTGAAAGCTCACGTCCGTTCGCTGACATCTCCATGCCATGGACTGTTGAACACACCAGAACAGCGACGCCAAGTGTTCCCAGTAAGCGGGGAAGATTCATACCCACGCGCGCGCGGCAACATTCAATTTAAGAGGCGAATATGTCACGACTCCCAGGGAAGAAACAACGAACTCTGCGTCGGTGTGTCACATGAATTGCTTATGCCGTCGATGCTTCACCTTTCGGGAGAAAGGTCGACTTTCTGCTGCAAGTCATGGTCACGTTCAGCTTTTCAATTTAACTTACGCGTGTAAGAAAAGCTACTCATCAGCAGTCTACGGGTCTGCACGTTCGGGTTATACGCGTTCGGCCCTGCAAGTGGTACGTGCATAATGGTTACGGGACACGCATTGTTCACACCAAAGCTCGTTCCTGCGAGAACTCGCTGCTCCCATGAGTTTGGCAGTCGTGACACACCAGCAGAACCGGTCACAGGAAGCGTTTTTGCTGCGTGAAATAAGCGTATCTCCTCGCCACTGAAGGGCATCTTTGAATGCGTGTGCTCGCGTCTCTCAAGCGTGTTAATCACTGCATGGGGCCCCCTGTGAATGTTCTCGGTTGCGTGTGTTTTTGCCCTTGCATGGGTACACCAGCTAATACAGGGCTGATTTACAAGTACCAGCAAATAAATATAAAGCCAGCTGCACTCCTACACCTATCCAGGAACAGTTCATATTTTTGTCCACTTGTGTCTACTTAATCTAAAATACGCTGGTCCCGGGAAATCGAAATGATGCTATTCTCGGCTCCGCAATCTTTTGGCTTCACTGACAGTGTTTGACCATGCGCACGCATTCAGTGTATTCGAAAGTATTTCCACGTGTTTGTACACTTGCGCGTGAAAGTGCGTGATCGTAATGCAACCGAGGTTTCACTGAAGAAAAGAAACTTCTAAAATGATACAAGCGAGGCACGATTGTGTGTATATGTAACGTTTTTCCTTTTTTTGGGAGGGGGGAGGGGGGCTCCGATGCCCCCCGTGTACCGTGGCGTGAGGTGGCATAGAGGCGGTAAGCGTCAGTAATAAAAAAGAGAAGACAAGAAAGGAAGAGTGTGAAGAACTCGTTTAAAAAAAAAACAGCCACTCGTGGTGTTTGGAGAATAGAGAAAGCCGTCGCGGACGGCAAGCAAACATTGAGATGGAGTGCGTGGCGTGCGAAGGCAAACGGTCGAGCCACTCCAGACGCCGACACGTACCGCCAGGGAAAGAAGTGCGTAGCCGTCGTGGCGAGTGGTCTTCGCAGCACTCGCCTGGGCCAGCGGCCGGTTGGACCATCCGTCACCGCAGTGTGCGCTTCGCGGCACGTCTTACGAGCTTCATGGAGAGGAAAGACAAAAAAGCAAAACGAACACGTTCGCACGCCCGGCTCAGCCTTGCGCGCTAGAAACCTGATCTTCGGTGTATCTTTTCGCGGAGTGACACGAGGGAAACTAAGCGAGCGAACGCCAGGAGCGCGCAGTTGATAGTCAACCCCTGGACTAGTGCAAACAAACATGGCGGAGCTCAAAATAGGTGACACGGCGGCCGGAAGCGGCCATCTTTTTCTTCTCAATCATCGTCGTGAGCACACGCGCGTTCGCCTTGCGGCACCGCGCCGGACTCGTGGTCTTTGTTTTTCGTCCTGGTCGGAAATCGGGCGTGCTTCCGCCGGAGTTGTGCGTGCTCTGCATGCAGTCTTCGCACGTTCACGCGGTGGCATTTCGCGCTTTGGGACGCGCGTAGCCAGCGAAAGTATAGCGTTGGGGATGCACAATATGTTACCTCACAGTTAGGTGCAATACTCAATCTCAATCATACTGTATATGTTAAAATATGAGTGCAAGAGTAGCCTGTTGAAATTTCAGAGCAGGACTCGTGTGGTCCAATTCGACATGTATGCACGGAGATCTCGAACATTAGCGAACACGACAACTTTAGTCGAAAGTACTATTACGAGAAATATGATATGGCACGTGGTGTTTGTGGCATCTTATGTTTCGTCCATGAGCCTGGCTGGCACGCACGCTTACAGGGTGTTCATTTCGATTATGTAACGAATTGTGCCTTAATAAAATAAGAGATCAAGGTCCGTGCGCTCGAGCATGGCAGCAGTTGACCAGACAAGTTTAATTGAAAGGTTATGGAGTCGTCAGTTAGGGTAACACTTCTTGCAGAGTTGAATATCCTGGTTTGTCTCACTTTTAGTAACGTGAAATGAAAACTTCATTGCAGGCATCAGCATGTAAAACGGCAGTAGCGATAAGAGATGTGGAATTCGACAGCCTGTAACTAATTTTGATCACATTTATCGCACTAAACATCTCACACCAGAGTTTGATAACTGCAGCTGTCAAAGGCTCTTTCACGTCCTTATCCTGTCCTCTGTCAGGACTATTACTCTAACTCGCCACAT
This sequence comes from Rhipicephalus annulatus, assembly GCA_013436015.1. Taxonomy (NCBI): domain Eukaryota; kingdom Metazoa; phylum Arthropoda; class Arachnida; order Ixodida; family Ixodidae; genus Rhipicephalus; species Rhipicephalus annulatus. Next base: position 191,223 of record WOVY01015318.1, read on the forward strand.
AGAAGCCACGATATTATGAAGACTCCATATAGTTCAATTATAAGGTCGGTGGACAAAGCAGTACTATTTTGCTTGTAATTGTTTTGCCACGCACACGTTCGCTTCTTCCATTTTGGCGTGCCCGTAACCTTCCTGCATTGCACGCAACAGCCGAAGAGGAAGACTCTCGGGCGCAGCCTTCACGGTGTCGGTCTGACGCGACACGCACTTCGCAAAGGAGCGTAACGGCGTGGCTAAAGGTTATGTGGATGCGCTCCCTTTTTCTCGAGCCAAGGACGCAGCCACCGTGAACTTACACGTGCTTGCGTGGGAGATCAGTGAAAGTTGTGAAGCAGCCGTCTTCTGCGGTTTTTTTTCTTTTCTTATTCGAGTCAGCTCGCTCGTACTGAACCCTAGAAGGCCACCCACATTCAACGAAGGGCAGTGCACCTATCGCGTTCAGTATTCGTTTATATTTGACGAACAAAGCCAGTTTATACATTACAGAGAAAACCTATTGCGGATAGTCATTAATAGATATGCATACGATCTTTGCTTTGAAGACGGTTGTCTTAATTGTATGCTGCGTACTGTCCTCTTGGACGAACTTTTCTTGGGAAAATATTATTGTTGTAGCCTTATATGTCTTCCCCCGCTGTGGTGATCTAGTGGCTAAGGTACTCGGCTGCTGAGCTGCAGCTCGCGGGATGGAATCCCGGCTGCAGCGGCTACATTTCCTAATGGAGGCGGTAATGTTGTAGGCTCATTTGCTCAGATTTGGGTGCCCGTTAAAGAACCCCAGGCGGTCGAAATTTCCGGAGCCTTCCACTACGGCGTCTCTCATAATCATATGGTGGTTTTGAGACTTAAACCCTACATATCATATAGCCTTCTGTCTTACGTGCACATGACACTGAATGAAAAAATGGCAACATATCCACGGGGTGGATGATGGAGAGTGGGGCGAAGCATCCGTCCGTGTATTCGTTCTTGCTTCCGTCCGTCCGTGCGTCCATCCATGCGTCCACCTATGCGTCCATCCGCCCGTCCGTGCGTGCGTCTGTACGTGTGTCCGCACGTCCATCCATGCATCCGTCCATGCGCTCGTCCATGCATCCACCCTGCGTCCGCCCATGCGTCCATCCGTTCATGCAGCCATCCGTGCGTCCGTCCATGCATCTGTCTGTGTGTCCATTCGTCCATCTAGTCAACACTCCAAGTACAACAATCTCGCATCTTTTCATTATATATTCCGCATATAGAAGCACCGCCATCCAGCAGACATTCCAAGGACTAAACGAGAGGTGGCACACGCACACTTTCTTACGGCTGGCGCTTCGTGTCCACTTCCCACCTTTAACCACCTCGAGTTCATGGTATATACTAGTTCACTGTATTCATGGCACTGCGGCCCAACACTCGCTACTTTTCTGAAAGAAAGGAGGTTACGTCTAGCAAGTATAACGTAGCAACCTTTTCTTGTCAGATACTGCTCAATGTACATGCCAATGGCTGCCAATGGGGAATGAGAGACAGAAGAATTTGGCTTCTAGTTAACGCGAGCACTGCGATTTTTTTATTGTTCAACAACGCACTGGAGAAATCTCCCACCGGCACCCCCTTGGAGGTCAAAGCGTAAGACATGTTACGTACTACGAGGGACGAACGGGTGCCGCTTTGAGGAGCTTCGCCCCGAAAAGCCGCTTGAGAATGACTTTGAAGCTCTTTCGCAAATGGTGCTCTTGTGTCACCATTATTTGTTATGCTAAGGGTACATGCATGCTGTTTCTCTGGACCACTCAGAAGCGCGAAAAAAACAGTCATGCACCAGAGTTGTACTTATACGCTTTCGCAAGCTGCGTGTAGATGAGTACGCAAACGCAAAGATGCTATACGCCTAACTATAACGACCGTTGAGAAGAAAGGCGGTCCGTCGTTGTCTTTGCCATGAAAGCCTGCCAACCACGAAATCACGGTTCTATTGGACACTTCGTTGTCGCTGTACAACACTATATCTCTTAAGGCGAAGTGATCTGCTGACTATACTCTACCTAATCGTTGCTCGTGAAAGACGCCAAAAAATGTGGGAGTGAACTATTTCGGGATGTTGTTTCGGTTCTCGGACATTAACTCCAGACTGATTGTCGCGGCCGCTGAGAACAAGAGGGATGATTTGGTTGCACTTGGCGCTTTTTCGATTACCTTGGGAAGCCTTACTTTTTGGAATGTGCGCATAGGCCAGTCACGTAGTGCGTGCCTTGGCACTTCTTTTGCTGATGCTGTCAGTGTTATGTGTATTAAGTTTTTGGACTACTCAGACGTTTGCCGGCGCATAAGCACGTGTTAGCATAGGCGTGAACACGGAGGGGAGGGGAGTCGCCAAGTCAGCCTATAGATAGGCATGATAGAGAGGGAGGGCGCTGCAACCAACCTTCACCCACCCAGCCCATCCGAAGGAGAACCCTGCACATGCCTATATGCGTGTTAGCATGAATGGACGCTGGCCGGTGATAGAGAGAGAGAAATAAACGTTCATTCAGAAACAATGTTCCGAGCGAGGCCCAGTATCACCCTAGGATAGGAAGGATCCCTAGTCCAGGAACCCTCTGGCTTCGACTGCTCTCTTGGCCTTGGCGACAAGTTATCGCTGGTCTTCCAGGTCCTTGAGAAGAAGCTTGGCCTCCCACGTTTCCATTAGGTGGTCGTCGTTTACTCTTGGGGCTTGGCCCGGCTACAGTTGCATGTCGTGATTTTATGTTGTCTAGCTTTCCTTCCTGTTCTTTCATTCTGGTGACTACACCTATATATTAGTTGTTATCGCCCATTAAAATTCTAGCGAAAAGGAGCACTTGTCATGTGTTTTTTGTGTTACGTGTATGCCTCGCTTACGGAAGGATCAGCGCCAACTAGCCCTATTTCATTCCTTCCTAATCCACCGAATGTTGATGTCGGCGTGAAGCATTTGCACGACTTATCGGAACCGCGGCCGCTGCGACTGTCCGTATATGCCTCAACCCAGCCTCAACCGACACTGTTTCTTTCCCTCGCCGTTATCAACCATCAAATTAGACGCTTCGCTTGGAGGCCGCTACTCGACGCTCCCTTATTCTTCTCCCCCAATGCGAGGAAAACAATGTCGTCATTGAGGGTGGTGTCGAAGTGAACGTTAGATGCGCTGTTTGGTTCGTTGGTTTCTGTTTCTCCTGCTAAATTAGGCTCATTTATTTGCTCCGCGATGATTGCCAGTGGCCGCTTTTTCAAAGTTTCAAGGTTGCTGCGGAATATTCGTAGAAGGGGCTTGAATTCGTCCATTTGACTCAACCGGCTATCACCAGTGGTTAAAAAATAATTTTGTTAATTTCTATAAATATTGCCCTAATTATTATTTGTACGCATCTCAAGATGCCACCTCTGGAAAAGAAACGCCGCGAGTAGCACACGCAGAGGCCTTCTTTCTGTCATTTTAAAAGATATTGGACACATTTATTGAAGCACCCTACACACACACGTATATATATATATATATATATATATATATATATATATATATATATATATATATATTGTAACGGGGTTTATTTGCAGCGCAGAACGCAGAAAGCGAAGCAGTCAGCAGCGTCCGGCCAAGCGCAGCAAGCACGAGCTTATGCTGATAGCGATGCCCCTGATGCGCCGAGAAATGCCGCTGAAGCTCTTCTTCTTCACTACAATCGCCCTCCGCACAAAAAGACGCCATCCTGGCGGATTAGGGAGAAGAAACGACTAATGGGTCGTAATATGGCTTGAGACGAGAGACGTGGACAGTGTCGCGGCCGCGGTAGCGTAGGTCTGTGGATGGGATGATGGGCTCCACGATATAGTTGACGAGTGACGTTCGCTCTACAACGCGGTATGGCCCGATGTATTTGGGAAGAAGTTTTGCGGAGCGGCCAGGCGCGGTAGCAGGTGCCCGAAGCCATACTAATGAACCAGGTGGAAAGTTTGGAGCCGAACGGTCCCCAGTCTGGCGGGATTGCTGCTGCCACTGGTCCTCGGTAGAAAAAGAGCGGGCAAGCTGGCGGCATTCTTCAGCATGTCGGGCAGCTTCGGACAGAGTTGTACTTTCAGACTCATAAGGTTTATATGGAAGAATAGTGTCTACTGTATTTGAAGGTTCTCGTCCGTACAAAAGAAAGTATGGCGAAAACCCAGTAGTAGCTTGTACGGCAGTATTATACGCGTAGGTGACGAACGGGAGAACTTGGTCCCAATTTGAATGATCAGAGGCGACGTACATCGACAGCATACTGCCAAGAGTACGGTTGAAGCGCTCCGTCATGCCATTTGTTTGAGGGTGGTACGCTGTACTTGTGCGGTGCACGATTCGGCATTCGTTGAGTAATGCCTTCAAGGCGTCAGAAAGAAAGGCACGGCCTCTGTCACTTAAGAGCTCGCGAGGGGCACCATGACGCAGAATGAAACGTTGCAACAGAAACGTTCCAACGTCACGGGCTGTGGCAGTCGGCAGCGCGGCTGTTTCGGCATAGCGTGTCAGATGGTCTATCGCAACAATAATCCAGCGATTGCCAGCTAGAGTTGATGGTAGTGGTCCGTAAATGTCAATGCCGACGCGATCAAAAGGTCGACTAGGACAAGGAAGAGGTTGTGACGGGTAGACTTGCCCGGGAGGTAACTTTTGTCGTTGGCACTGAGCACACGAGCGAATGAACTTTCGCACGTAGTTATACATGCCACGCCAATAATATCTGAGTCGAAGCCTAGCGTATGTCTTGAAGAGGCCTGCGTGGGCGCACTGTGGGTCCGCGTGAAAAGCTTCACAGATGGCAGCTCGAAGATGGCGGGGTATCACAAGGAGACACTTGCGACCGTCAGAAAGGTAGTTGCGTCGATAAAGAAGATCATCCCTTAGGCAAAAGTTGCTAGCCTGGCGGCGGAGAGCGCGAGACGGCGAAGGAGTGAGAGGATCAGAAAGAATGCTTATGAGGCCACTGATCCAGGGATCCTTTCGTTGTTCCACCGTCATGTTGCGCAAGGCGGATGACGCAAGTGCAGGCTCGAGGGAAGAGAGGCAAACACCTTCATCCGATATGGGTGAGCGAGAAAGGGCGTCGGCGTCCGTGTGCTTACGACCAGATCTGTAAATAACGCGGATGTCGTATTCCTGAAGTTTGAGCGCCCAGCGAGCAAGTTGTCCGGAAGGGTCTTTAAGTGTGGATAGCCAACAAAGGGCGTGGTGGTCAGTGACGACGTCGAATGCGTGGCCATACAGGTAGGGGCGAAATTTTCCAAGGGCCCAAATAATAGCTAAACACTCTTTCTCGGTCACGGAGTAGTTAGCCTCGGCTTTCGTCAAAGTACGGCTTGCGTAAGCGACGACATATTCATCAAACCCTGCCTTTCGTTGCGCGAGCACAGCGCCAAGTCCAACACCGCTGGCATCAGTATGAACCTCCGTGGGAGCGGCAGGATCGTAGTGGCGGAGGATGGGTGGTGAAGTCAGCAGGTGGCGTAATTTGGTGAATGCATCGTCGCATGCTGGTGACCAGGTGGAAAGGTCCTTGTCGCCGCTAAGAAGGTCCGTAAGGGGCGCACATATGGAAGCAAAATTTCTAATAAAACGTCGGAAGTATGACGACAAGCCGACAAAACTAAGTTCCTTCAAGTTCTTTGGCTTCGGAAAATCGGCGACTGCTCGAAGCTTGGCGGGGTCGGGAAGTATGCCGTCCCGCGATACGACGTGGCCAAGAATGGTGAGCTGCCGAGCACCAAAACGACACTTCTTGAGGTTGAGTTGAAGGCCGGCGTCGGTGAGACGTGTGAGGACGTGCTCGAGACGATTTAAATGGGTGTCGAAATCGGTGGAAAAGACAACTACGTCATCGAGGTAGCATAAACATGTGTTCCACTTGAGGCCTCGTAAAATAGCGTCCATCATTCTTTCAAAAGTGGCTGGAGCGTTACAAAGGCCCAAAGGCATAACGGTAAACTCGTATAACCCATCAGGTGTGACAAATGCTGTTTTCGGTCGGTCAGATGCTTCCATAGGAACTTGCCAGTATCCAGACCGTAAATCCAGCGAAGAGAAGTATTCTGCTCCCTGCAAACAGTCAAGGGCGTCGTCTATTCGAGGTAACGGGTAAACGTCCTTGCGGGTGATCTTGTTTAAACGTCGATAGTCCACACAGAACCGAATGGAGCCGTCCTTCTTCTTAACAAGAACGACCGGTGACGACCAGGGACTGTTAGAAGGCTGTACAATACCCCGCTGGAGCATGTCAGCAACCTGGTCGTCAATAACACGGCGCTCCGACGCTGAGACTCGGTAGGGGCGCTGCCGTAGAGGCGTATGGCTTCCTGTGTCAATCTTGTGAGATATGTTCGATGTGCGACTGAGGCCAGAAGCGTGGCTGTCAAAAGAAGTACGAAACTTTTGCAGCAGGTTCACTAACTGGCTTCGTTCTGACGAAGACGTTGCGACATCGATGGAGCGGTGGAAAGCGTCAAGGAGTGACTGGTCAACAACAGAGTCAGAAATAAGTGCGCTGAGGTCCGTAGAAAGTAAACTAGATGGAGCGTCAAAAATGTGACGGGCGTCGATCGGATGCACGTGACCGAGACATTCACCATAGAATAAAGGTAAAGGCCCTTCTAGCGTATTGTACACGAGCGTCTTCGTGACGCCATGGTGGAGAGTAAGGAGAGCAATGGGCAGTGGAGAGCATTTCCGTTGAATGAACAGGGCAGAGGGCGTAAATAAAACATCACCGTCGGAAATAGCGTCACACGACAGAGTCACCAGCAAAGAAGAGCGCGGTGGTACGGTGGTGTCGTCGGAAACAAACAGTTTATAACACGGCAGGGAGGCTTCAACAGCATCAACATCAGGAAGTGCAGATAGCTCAAGTTCAGCGCGACAGCAGTCAATGACGGCATTATTATTCGCAAGGAAGTCCCAGCCGAGTATCATGTCATGGGAACACGAGGGTAGCACTACGAATTCGACGATATACACAATCCCTTCGATGACGACTCGTGTGGTGCAGGCTGCGAGAGGTGTTACACTTTCTGCGTTAGCCGTTCTAAGAGAGAGGCCGGATAATGGCGTCAGAACTTTGCGGAGTTTGCGGCACAGGTTCATGGACAGGACGGATAGAGCGGCTCCGGTGTCAACAAGCGCCATGACGACGATACCATCGACTGACACTTCAATGACGTTAGCTGGACAAAGGCGAGGACTTGTGCATGGCGACGGGGACGCAGTTCGTGCCTCGGGAACTGCGGCCGTTAGTTTTCCTGGTCGGTAGGTCCGGAACGGCGACGCATAGGGGAAAGCGAACGTCGACGTGGAGATGGGGAGCGGCGGGTCGGGCCGTGTGGACGATCAGAAGAAAAGGAAGAGGAAGGAGGGCTTGAAGGCGTAGACGAAAACTGAGGGTCGAAAGAGGGCATTCGTCGAATGTTCTGGGCAGCCTGGCGACGACGACAATAACGTGCCACGTGGCCAACACCACCACAAGAAAAACATATGGGACGGTTGTCGTAGGTCCGCCATTGGTCGGAGTAGACTCCGACTTGCGGCTGGGGGGCAGAAAACTGCGGCCGAGGTGGTATCGGCATAGGCGGCGGTGAATAGGTCGGCGGTGAATAGGTCGGCGGTGAATAGGTCGGCGGCGAAAAGGGCGGCGGCGAATACATAGGCGCTGACTGGAACGCAGGCTGTCGAGGTCGAGCAACGGCTTCGGCGTACGTGAGAGGTGCGGCGACTGGGGGAGGTTCACGGGCGGGAGGAAGAACTTGTGCGACCTGGTCCTGAATGAAGTCGCGGAGTGTAGACGGCGATCTGCGTGGTTGATCGGGTACACAGGACATCAAAGAGAGCTGACGAGCGACCTCAGCGCGTATGAACTCTTGGATCTTGGAGAGAAGAGGGGCATGGTCTTCTCCTATGCCAAGGGTGGAAAGGCTGGACGAAGAGTCGTCGAGCACCGAGGGACGTCGGGTGGAAAGACGTTGCCTGCGCAACTCGTCGAAACTCTGGCATAACTCGGTCAGTTCTAGGACAGTGCGAGGACTCTTAGAAAGCAACATTTGGAAAGCGTCGTCCTCAATGCCTTTCATGATATGCTTGATCTTAAGCTCTTCGGACATTGACTCGTTCACTCGCTTGCAAAGGTCCAGAACATCCTCAATGTAGCTTGTGAAATTCTCACCAAGCTGCTGGGATCGAGTATGTAAGCGTTGTTCGGCACGGCGTTTGCGTACCTCAGGCCGCCCGAAAACTTGTGTGAGGCTCGTTTTGAAGACCGACCATGTAGGGAGTTCCGCTTCGTGGTTTATAAACCACAGCTTGGCCACGTCCGACAGGTAGAAAGAGACGTAGGCCAACTTGGCGGTGTCATCCCATTTGTTGTGAGTACTCACTCGCTCGTACATTGAAATCCAGTCGTCAACGTCCTTGTCTTCTGTGCCTGAGAAGACAGGGGGATCTCGCAGACGCAGAGAACCGGCGCACAGAACAGTAGGCGGTGCCGGTGGAGGAGTTGGAGCGGCGCTTGCGTCGGTAGGCATACTTGATGGTAAAGTGCGATTCCGAAGCTCCAGGGTGATCGAAACCCAGCAGAATCCACCACTTGTAACGGGGTTTATTTGCAGCGCAGAACGCAGAAAGCGAAGCAGTCAGCAGCGTCCGGCCAAGCGCAGCAAGCACGAGCTTATGCTGATAGCGATGCCCCTGATGCGCCGAGAAATGCCGCTGAAGCTCTTCTTCTTCACTACAATATATATATATATATATATATATATATATATATATATATATATATATATATATATATATGGTCAATGGTCATGCGTTATCCGAAGTCACTAAACACAAATATTTATGACTCATGCTCTCATCAGACTTAAAATGGCATGGACACATAGAATATATTGAAAGAAAGGCAATGAAAAGGCTTGGCTATTTGCGAAGGAGGCTTTTGAGTGTAACCCCACACATCAAACTTCTCGCGTACAAGATGTTCATTAGACCAGTATTAGAATATGGAGCTGCAGTGTGTGATCCATTTACTAGTCCAATATTTAAAAAAAATTATAAATGGTCCAAAGAAAATCTGTCCGATTTGTTTTTAATTGTTATCTTTGGCGTACTTCCCCTTCACTTCTACTAATTAAAGCGGATCTCGAAAACTACAGGAGAGAAGAAGAATGGAGAGGCTGAAGCTTTTTTACATCATTTTCCACAAAATTGGTGTCAACAAAACAGTGCACATTCGACAAATAAGTGAATATGCTGTGCGCTCACATCATTCAAGGAAAGATTTAGATTACGTAAACCGCACAGACACATTCAGGTATACATTTTTTCCAAGAACTACCCGTGAGTGGAATTGCCTATCACCCGATGCCGGACAGCGTCCAACAGTTGATTTATTTCTACATGCTCTCAATAACCACTGACAGTTCTTTTGTACAGTCGTGCAGCCCAGAGCTATGCAATGCTTCCATTTTTATTACGTTTCAGTGAGCAAAGCTACGCCATTGTTGAAATGTTTTTCTTTAGTTTTGTGTAAATTAGTACAAAAGTGTTGAATTGTACCCACTGTTATTATGCTGTGTGATGCCAATTATGCCTTTTGTGGTAAACATTTGTGTATGCCCATTCCTGCTTATGACCTGGACAACAGTTCAGCAGTAGGTAATAAATGAATATATATATATATATATATATATATATATATATATATATATATATATATATATATATTGATTGATTGATTGATTTGTGGGGTTTAACGTCCCAAAACCACCATATGATTATGAGAGACGCCGTAGTGGAGGGCTCCGGAAATTTCGACCACCTGGGGTTCTTTAACGTGCACCCAAATCTGAGCACACGGGCCTACAACATTTCCGCCTCAATCGGAAATGCAGCCGCCGCAGCCGGGAATCGAACCCGCGACCTGCGGGTCAGCAGCCGAGTACCTTAGCCACTAGACCACCGCGGCGGGGCTATATATATATATATATATTAAGGGAAAGAAGTGTACACCTAAGGGCTCGATTTTCCGTGGTTTGGCACAATAGTAATGAGATCTAACAGACAATAATGCCAAAGAATGTATAAGGAAAGTTATTAGAACCAATCTATTGTAATTAAGAAGAAAAAAAGTGGCTGAAGAAATAACTTGCCGCGAGCAGGAATCGAACCTACGACCTTCGAATAACACGTTCGATGCTCCAGCCACTGAGCTATCACGGCGGCTATCCCTCCAGCCACTTTATTGTGTTTATATGTCAATTTTTTCAGCCACTTTTCTTTCTTCTTATTTACATTACATTGCTTCTAATCACTTCCCCTATACATTCCTTGTCATTATTGTCTGTTAGATCTCATTAATATTGTGTCAAAACACGGAAAAACGAACCCTTAGGTATACACTTCTTTCCCTTATTCATTAACGACTAGGTGCCGTTAGGTTGTATACGAGGGACTATTGGTCAATAGCCCACTCGTAATAAGTTCACGTGCTACGTGACGCCACAAAGGATCATAAAAGGGTGTTCTACACTCGCCGCTGCGGCTACAGATGGCGCTGACTGACACTCCCACGTTGAATTATATATATATATATATATATATATATATATATATATATATATATATATATATATATATATATATATTGTAGTGAAGAAGAGGAGCTTCAGCGGCATTTCTCGGCGCATCAGGGGCATCGCCATCAGCATAAGCTCGTGCTTGCTGCGCTTGGCCGGACGCTGCTGACTGCTTCGCTTTCTGCGTTCTGCGCTGCAAATAAACCCCGTTACAAGTGGTGGATTCTGCTGGGTTTTGATCACCCTGGAGCTTCGGAATCGCATTTTACCATTCATTATGCCTACCGACGCAAGCGCCGCTCCAACTCCTCCACCGGCACCGCCTACTGTTCTCTGCGCCGGTTCTCTGCGTCTGCGAGATCCCCCTGTTTTCTCAGGCACAGAAGACAAGGACGTTGACGACTGGATTTCAATGTAAGAGCGAGTGAGTACTCACAACAAATGGGATGACACCGCCAAGTTCGCCTACGTCTCTTTCTACCTGTCGGACGTGGCCAAGCTGTGGTTTATAAACCACGAAGCGGAACTCCCTACATGGTCTGTCTTCAAAACGAGCTTCACACAAGTTTTCGGGCGGCCTGAGGTACGCAAACGCCGTGCCGAACAACGCTTACATACTCGGTCCCAGCAGCTTGGTGAGAATTTCACAAGCTATATTGAGGACGTTCTGGACCTTTGCAAGCGAGTGAACGAGTCAATGTCCGAAGAGCTTAAGATCAAGCATAATATGAAGGGCATTGAGGACGACGCTTTCCAAATGTTGCTTTCTAAGAGTCCTCGCACTGTCCTAGAACTGACCGAGTTATGCCAGAGTTTTGACGAGTTGCGCAGGCAAGGTCTTTCCACCCGACGTCCCTCGGTGCTTGACGACTCTTCGTCCAGCCTTTCCACCCTTGGCATAGGAGAAGACCATGCCTCTCTTCTCTCCAAGATCCAAGAGTTCATCCGCGCTGAGGTCGCTCGTCAGCTCTCTTTGACGTCCTGTGTACCCGATAAACCACGCAGATCGCCGTCTACACTCCGCGACTTCATTCAAGACCAGGTCGCACAAGTTCTTCCTCCCGCCCGTGAACCTCCCCCAGTCGCCGCACCTCTCACGTACGCCGAAGCCGTTGCTCGACCTCGACAGCCTGCGTTCCAGCCAGCGCCTATGTATTCGCCACCGCCCTTTTCGCCGCCGACCTATTCACCGCCGACCTATTCACCGCCGCCTATGCCGATACCACCTCGGCCGCAGTTTTCTGCCCCCCAGCCGCAAGTCGGAGTCTACTCGGACCAATGGCGGACCTACGACAACCGTCCCATATGTTTTGCTTGTGGTGGTGTTGGCCACGTGGCACGTTATTGTCGTCGTCGCCAGGCTGCCCAGAACATTCGACGAATGCCCTCTTTCGACCCTCAGTTTTCGTCTACGCCTTCAAGCCCTCCTTCCTCTTCCTTTTCTTCTGATCGTCCACACGGCCCGACCCGCCGCTCCCCATCTCCACGTCGACGTTCGCTTTCCCCTATGCGTCACCGTTCCGGACCCACCGACCAGGAAAACTAACGACCGCAGTTCCCGAGGCACGAACTGCGTCCCCGTCGCCATGCACAAGTCCTCGCCCCTGTCCAGCTAACGTCATTGAAGTGTCAGTCGATGGTATCGTCGTCATGGCGCTTGTTGACACCGGAGCCGCTCTATCCGTCCTGTCCATGCACCTGTGCCGCAAACTCCGCAAAGTTCTGACGCCATTATCCGGCCTCTCTCTTAGAACGGCTAACGCAGAAAGTGTAACACCTCTCGCAGCCTGCACCACACGAGTCGTCATCGAAGGGATTGTGTATATCGTCGAATTCGTAGTGCTGCCTGCCCTCGTGTTCCCATGACATGATACTCGGCTGGGACTTCCTTGCAAATAATAATGCCGTCATTGACTGCTGTCGCGCTGAACTTGAGCTATCTGCACTTCCTGATGTTGACGCTGTTGAAGCCTCCCTGCCGTGTTATAAACTGTTTGTTTCCGACGACACCACCGTACCACCGCGCTCTTCTCTGCTGGTGACTGTGTCGTGTGACGCTATTTCCGACGGTGATGTTTTATTTACGCCCTCTGCCCTGTTCATTCAACGCAAATGTTCTCCACTGCCCATTGCTCTCCTTACTCTCCACCATGGCGTCACGAATACGCTCGTGTACAATACGCTAGAAGAGCCTTTACCTTTATTCTATGGTGAATGTCTCGGTCACGTGCATCCGATCGACGCCCGTCACATATTTGACGCTCCATCTAGTTTACTTTCTACGGACCTCAGCGCACTCATTTCTGACTCTGTTGTTGACCAGTCACTCCTTGACACTTTCCACCGCTCCATCGATGTCGCAACGTCTTCGTCAGAACGAAGCCAGTTAGTGAACCTGCTGCAAAAGTTTCGTACTTCTTTTGACAGCCACGCTTCTGGCCTCAGTCGCACATCGAACATATCTCACAAGATTGACACAGGAAGCCATACGCCTCTACGGCAGCGCCCCTACCGAGTCTCAGCGTTGGAGCGCCGTGTTATTGACGACCAGGTTGCTGACATGCTCCAGCGGGGTATTGTACAGCCTTCTAACAGTCCATGGGCGTCACCGGTCGTTCTTGTTAAGAAGAAGGACGGCTCCATTCGTTTCTGTGTGGACTATCGACGTTTAAACAAGATCACCCGCAAGGACGTTTACCCGTTACCTCGAATAGACGACGCCCTTGACTGTTTGCAAGGAGCAGGATACTTCTCTTCGCTGGATTTACGGTCTGGATACTGGCAAGTTCCTATGGAAGCATCTGACCGACCGAAAACAGCATTTGTCACACCTGATGGGTTATACGAGTTTACCGTTATGCCTTTCGGCCTTTGTAACGCTCCAGCCACTTTTGAAAGAATGATGGACGCTATTTTACGAGGCCTCAAGTGGAACACATGTTTATGCTACCTCGATGACGTAGTTGTCTTTTCCACCGATTTCGACACCCATTTAAATCGTCTCGAGCACGTCCTCACACGTCTCACCGACGCCGGCCTTCAACTCAACCTCAAGAAGTGTCGTTTTGGTGCTCGGCAGCTCACCATTCTTGGCCACGTCGTATCGCGGGACGGCATACTTCCCGACCCCGCCAAGCTTCGAGCAGTCGCCGATTTTCCGAACCCAAAGAACTTGAAGGAACTTAGAAGTTTTGTCGGCTTGTCGTCATACTTCCGACGCTTTATTAGAAATTTTGCTTCCATATGTGCGACCCTTACGGACCTTCTTAGCGGCGACAAGGACCCTTCCACCTGGTCACCAGCATGCGACGATGCATTCACCAAATTACGCCACCTGCTGACTTCACCGCCCATCCTCCGCCACTACGATCCTGCCGCTCCCACGGAGGTTCATACTGATGCCAGCGGTGTTGGACTTGGCGCTGTGCTCGCGCAACGAGAGGCAGGGTTTGATGAATATGTCGTCGCCTACGCAAGCCGTACTTTGACGAAAGCCGAGGCTAACTACTCCGTGACTTAGAAAGAGTGTTTAGCTATTATTTGGGCCCTTGGAAAATTTCGCCCCTACCTGTATGGTCACGCACTCGACGTCGTCACTGACCACCACGCCCTTTGTTGGCTATCCACACTTAAAGACCCTTCCGGACGACTTGCTCGCTGGGCGCTCAAACTTCAGGAATACGACACCCGCGTTATTTACAGATCTGGTCGTAAGCACACGGACGCCGACGCCCTTTCTCGCTCACCCATATCAGATGAAGGTGTTTGCCTCTCTTCCCTCGAGCCTGAACTTGCGTCATCCGCCTTGCGCAACATGACGGTGGAACAACGAAATGATCCCTGGATCAGTGGCCTCATAAGCATTCTTTCTGATCCTCTCACTCCTTCGCCGTCTCGCGCTCTCCGCAGCCAGGCTAGCAACTTTTGCCTAAGGGATGATCTTCTTTATCGACGCAATTACCTTTCTGACGGTCACAAGTGTCTCCTTGTGATACCCCGCCATCTTCGAGCTGCCATCTGCAAAGCTTTTCACGCGGACCCACAGTGCGTCCACGCAGGCCTCTTCAAGAGATACGCTAGGCTTCGACTCAGATATTATTGGCGTGGCATGTATAACTACGTGCGAAAGTTCATTCGCTCGTGTGCTCAGTGCCAACGACAAAAGTTACCTCCCGGGCAAGTCTACCCGTCACAACCTCTTCCTTGTCCTAGTCGACCTTTTGATCGCGTCGGCATTGACATTTACGGACCACTACCATCAAGTCTAGCTGGTAATCGCTGAATTATTGTTGCGATAGACCATCTGACACGCTATGCCGAAACAGCCGCGCTGCCGACCGCCACAGCCCGTGACGTTGGAACGTTTCTGTTGCAACGTTTCATTCTGCGTCATGGTGCCCCTCGCGAGCTCTTAAGTGACAGCGGCCGTGCCTTCCTTTCTGACGCCTTAAAGGCATTACTCAACGAATGCCGAATCGTACACCGCACAAGTACAGCGTACCACCCTCAAACAAATGGCATGACGGAACGCTTCAACCGTACTCTTGGCAGTATTCTGTCGATGTACGTCGCCTCTGATCATTCAAATTGGGACCAAGTTCTCCCGTTCGTCACCTACGCGTACAATACTGCCGTACAAGCTACCACTGGGTTTTCGCCATACTTTCTTTTGTACGGACGAGAACCTTCAAATACAGTAGACACTATTCTTCCATATAAACCTTATGAGTCCGAAAGTACAACTCTGTCCGAAGCTGCCCGACATGCTGAAGAATGCCGCCAGCTTGCCCGCTCTTTTTCTACCGAGGACCAGTGGCAGCAGCAATCCCGCCAGACTGGGGACCGTTCGGCTCCAAACTTTCCACCTGGTTCATTAGTATGGCTTCGGGCACCTGCTACCGCGCCTGGCCGCTCCGCAAAACTTCTTCCCAAATACATCGGGCCATACCGCGTTGTAGAGCAAACGTCACTCGTCAACTATATCGTGGAGCCCATCATCCCATCCACAGACCTACGCTACCGCGGCCGCGACACTGTCCACGTCTCTCGTCTCAAGCCATATTACGACCCATTAGTCGTTTCTTCTCCCTAATCCGCCAGGATGGCGTCTTTTTGTGCGGAGGGCGATTGTAGTGAAGAAGAGGAGCTTCAGCGGCATTTCTCGGCGCATCAGGGGCATCGCCATCAGCATAAGCTCGTGCTTGCTGCGCTTGGCCGGACGCTGCTGACTGCTTCGCTTTCTGCGTTCTGTGCGCTGCAAATAAACCCCGTTACAAGATATATATATATAAATATAAATATATATATATATATATATATATATATATATATATATATATATATATATATATATATATATATATATATATATATATATATATACAGCCGGCTCTGTTGTTCTGATCGTCGCCACCCAACCGGCTTCCGAGCCCCAGCGTCTTGGTCACGACACTCAGCCATGACTGCGTGCGCGCGGAGCTGCTGCTGACACTTTTTCTAGTGGGAGGGTTGGCTGCTTGGTTAAGGTCAGCCCTGACCACACTTCAACTTGGATTGGGTGTTTTAAAAAGCGTCTCTGCTAGGCGGCTTTGGCTGCATAGAAGCGGTCAGTCCTGGAGACCTGCCCGAGGTGCATCCCAAGGTAGATGTTGGCTGCCTTGAAACGGTGCGTCCTCGTGATACTGCGACTTGGTTGGTGGAAAATCCTGTAGGTTGGTCTAGCAGGAGGGCTTGAGTGAATCGCAGTGGTCTGCCTCGACCACACTGCGGCGTTGTATGACCCGCAAGACATGCTCCTGGCGGTCGGCTTCGGCTTTGTCGCTGAGGTAATGGGGAATGCGGTATACCCGGGAAAGAATGCCGGAACTGTGTCCGTGTAGGCTCCGTGGCTGGCATGGCCTCTTGGTGCTTTCTTTCAGTGACACCCGCATGATAGTTAGCGCAGAAAAGACGGTCAAGACTGTTGTGGACCGTCTTATGAATGTGCCACTCCCTATTTTCGATTTCATTGACCCCCGACGGCTCTGGAAGTGGTCTAGATGGCTTTTTTGGTGTCATGGTTATGAAGTCCAGCGCAGGTATTATGCCGTGAGCAGACCACGACAATAGAGAGAGCACAACCCTCCCGTGCTTGTGCCGTGAAACCTCACTCAATTTTTGTGTGTTCAACCCATGGCACGGCATCCCGTCCTGCCGTCGATGATCCGCCGTCAGGCACTGTGGCTCTGCCTCTACCTGAGCGGTGGGTTTTCCCAACACAGAGACACTTGCCCTTGCATCTGCCGCAATGGTGTCGCGAACCAACATGGTTTGGATTTGTCTGGCGTCTGGAGTGACTGAAAACCAAGTACGAGTGTTTCCGGCACATCCATGTCACCAAGAGAAGACGAGCCCGGGCCATGCTGGACCGACCCCTCTAAAGGGAATGTGGTCTCGGCCACCTGTTGTGACGGTTCTGTGTCGAACATAAGCGCAGTGTTAGAACGCTGCGCGAGTGCATTGTTGGCATGAGGGCAGGGTGAGGAGCCTGCTGTAGACACGTTTCACTGCGCAGTACCAGCCTCGAGGTGACGCCTTTCCAGAGCTGAATGCTCGTTCGTGTCGAGGTTGGATTGGACGGTGGAAGTGAGGTTGTAGCCAATGTGTCCGAACACTGCAATTAGATTGGTGATCCAGTCCGCCCAGGCCTGCTGCCGCACGCCTTCATATTGTCACGATGAGTCACAAGTACTGGGGGATTTATTGAACGACCGGGTAGCTAGCTCTAGGACGATGCGTCAGTCGTGGCTGGCTCTCGAGCAGAGAAGAAGAGCACGCGATCATCTTTTTCCTCCAGATTGAGAGCCGCTCTTTCTGTCGACCCACTACGTGCTGGTGGCATTGTCCCCCTTTCCGAAAAGAAAAAAAAACAAGTCCCAAAAAGAGGAAAAGTACATAGCATCACCGCGATGCTACTACATAGGCACGTGAAAAAGAAATTGGAAATTCGGATAATGTGGAAGTAAAAATTGAAGAGCGTGCCAATATAAGAAACGTCAATGAACGAGAAAGCAAGTTCACACAAATAAACAAAAACACAAAGAATGCTGTACGGTAAAGGAAAAGTTACGAGCAACGCGCAATAAATGGTTTCATGCGCAACACATGAACGACGTCCGGCCTCAGCCGTGTCCTGCTCCGTGCATGGGGTGTTGAGTCCGGAACCACTTCGTAGTTCACGTCACTGACGCGGCGTAACACTTTATATGGGCCAAAGTACCGGCTCAGCAACTTTTCGCTAAGGCCACGGCGGCGGACGGGCGTCCACACCCAAACTTGATCTCCGGGGCTGTAAAACACTTCTCTGTGGCGGGTATTATAGCGTCGTGCGTCTGCCTGCTGTTGCTGGCCGATGTGCAGTCGCGCGAGCTGCCGGGCTTCCTCAGCGCGCTCTGCGAATTCTTCGGCGTCAGTTGCCAACTCGTTTTCGTCTTGACACGGTAGCATAGAGTCTAGCATGGTCTGCACTTCGCGGCCGTAGAGAAGCCGAAATGGCGTGAATCGCGTGGTCTCTTGCACGGCGGTATTATACGCGAAGGTCACGTAAGGTAAGATCCGGTCCCATGTTTTGTGCTGTACGTCGATGTACATTGAGATCATGTCTGCGAGGGTCTTATTCAGTCGCTCGGTAAGTCCGTTGGTTTGCGGGTGGTACGCAGTTGTTCTTCGGTGTCTGGTGTTGCTCAGTTTGAAAACTTCGTCCGTAAGCTGCGCCGTGAATGCCGTCCCTCTGTCCGTTATTACACTGGAAGGAGCACCGTGTCGTAACACGATGTGGCGCATGAAAAATTGTGCTACCTTAGAAGCCGTGGCTCGTGGGATCGCCTGGGTTTCAGCGTAGCGTGTCAAATAGTCGGTCGCGACGATCACCCATTTGTTGCTGTCCGCAGACAGGGGAAATGGCCCGAGAATGTCCATGCCGACTTGGTCGAATGGCGTGCAAGGTGCTTCAATGGGCTGAAGCAAACCAGCTGGCTTAACAGATGGTTGCTTTCGGCGCTGACATTCCCGACAGCTCTTCACGTACTTCTTGACGCTTGCCGAAAGTCCTGGCCAATAGTACCTCTCACTCACTCTGGCAAGTGTTCGTGAGTAGCCCAGATGACCGGATGTGGGTTCGTCATGGCAAGCGAAGAGGACGTCGTCTCGCATGTCTCGAGGAACCACCAGGAGGTAGGCACGGTTGTTCGAACGAGCGTTCTTCTTGTACAGCACACCATCTCGAAGGCAGAACGACGGCAACGAGCGGAATAAATGACGTGGTATGATTGTGTCCTGGCCCTCTAAATGATCGATGATCGGACGAATCTCTGCATCATCCCGCTGCCGTTTACTCAAGTCTGATGAGCTAATGGCGCCCAGGAAGCCTTCGTCTTCCTCTGCTTCCTGACTGACGACATGAAGGGGCGCGCGTGACAGTGTGTCAGCGTCTTCATGCTTACGGCCGGACTTATGGACGATGGTGACGTCAAATTCCTGCAGCCGCAAGCTCCACCGTGCTAGCCGTCCTGAAGGGTCGCGCAGGCTTGCCAACCAGCAGAGGGCGTGGTGGTCCGTCACTATCTTGAAGGGACGACCATAAAGGTACGGGCGGAACTTGGTGATTGCCCACACGACTGCGAGGCACTCTTTCTCCGTAGTGGAATAATTCGCCTCAGCACGCGATAGAGAGCGGCTGGCGTAGGCTATCACTCTTTCGATGTCTTCTTGACGCTGAACGAGCACTGCACCGAGCCCAATGTTACTAGCGTCGGTATGGACCTCCGTGTCAGCATCATCGTCGAAATGAGCGAGAACGGGCGCTGATTGCATGCGCTGTCGCAGCTCATCAAAAGCTGCTTGTTGCTCGTTTTCCCAGACAAACGGTTGTGTCGTCCCTTGTGAGACGAGTCAGAGGTTCTGCTATCTGTGAAAAGCCATGAATGAATCGGCGATTGTAGGCGCACAAACCAAGGAAGCGCCGGACGGCTTTCTTATCGACAGGAGCTGGTAATTCGGCAACAGCGGCAAGCTTGTCCGGATCGGGACGGATTCCTTCGGCGCTAACTACATGTCCAAGAAACTTTAGTTCTTTATAGCCGAAGTGGCACTTCTGTGGCTTTAGTGTGAGGTCCGCCGACCAGATAGCCTCCAGCACGCTGTGCAGGCGCTGAAGGTGCTGCTCGAACGTGGCAGAGAAGACCACCACATCGTCAAGGTAGACAAGACAAGTCTGCCACTTCAGCCCTGTGAGGACAGTGTCCATCATTCGCTGGAAAGTCGCCGGCGCTGAACACAAGCCGAAAGGGAGTACTCGAAATTGGTATAGGCCGTCTGGAGTCACGAAGGCTGTCTTTTCGCGGTCTCGCTGATCTACCTCGATTTGCCAGTACCCGCTTTTGAGATCGAGAGAAGTGAAATAATGGGCACGACGAAGTCTATCTAGCGAATCGTCGATACGCGGTAGCGGGTACACATCCTTTTTGGTCACGTTGTTAAGCTTTCGGTAATCGACGCAGAAGCGTAGCGACCCGTCCTTCTTTTTGACAAGCACGACTGGAGATGACCACGGGCTGTTGGATGGTTCGATAACGCCATCGTCAAGCATCTCGCGAACTTGCGTACGTATCGCTTCACGTTCTTTAGCCGACACGCGGTAGGGGTGCTGGTGTATTGGGCGTGCGTCCTCGTACGTGATGATCCTGTGTTGAGTGATGGACGTCTGGCGGATCTTCGAGCAGCTTGCGAAGCAAGACCTGTACTCGAACAAGAGCGCTCGCAGCGCAGTCTGGTTATCGGTGGACAGATCAGGATTGATGTCAATGTTGCTCATTGATGTGTCTGCGTTATCCACTACTTCTGACGTGAGACAGTTGGTTACGTTTGCTACTTCGTGGGCAAACGCTATCGAAGTGCCACGGAAAAGGTGTCGATGCTCGTTGCTAAAGTTGGTAACGAGCAATTCAGATAGGCCGTCACGAACGTGTATTACACTTCTCGCTACACATATGCCTTGCTGCAGGAGGTGTTCTAAATTTGTCTCGGCCACCACATCGCCATCGCTCAAACCACAGCATGTTACGTCGACTAGAACACTGGCTCGGGGAGGAAGCGTCACGCTCTGTTCAGAAATACGGAGTACGTCGACACGCCTTCCGTCATCCTGCACGTTGATTGCTCGCTGGGCTGAGAACGTGACGCGGCGCTCTTGCAGATCAATGATAGCTCCATTTTCCTGTAGAAAATCAACTCCCAGAATGACGTCACGGGAGCATTCACGTAGAACAAGGCAGCTTGCTACGAATGTGTACCCTTGAATCTGTACTCTAGTTGTGCAGGCACCCAGTGGAGTAACGACATGGCCACCAGCTGTCCGAATCTGCGAGTTATGCCATGGTGTGATTACTTTCTTCAGCTGCGTTGTCAGTTTCCCGCTCAGTATGGAATAGTCTGCGCCGGTGTCCACTAACGCATTAACTACACACCCATCAATTGTTACTGCAATGTCGAGTGAAAGCCGGCTATTCTTTGCAGCAGCAGGTGATGTCGGACCAGTTTCTGTACAGTTCTGCGTCAATAGGAGGTCTTCAGCGCTTCGACGTTCAGCGACCCCGCCCCCAGAGGTCGCTTCGGCTAGTTTTCCCAGCGGGGGCTGGGAGATCGTGCGGTAGAATACCGCTGGGGCGTTGATAAAAATCGCCTCGGTGATGGCGAGCGCGACTGGCGCCCGGCAGACGGTGGTGCATGCTGCTGGGAGAGGTAGTTTTGGATGTCGCGTGGTCTCTGACCGTAACGGGGTGGCGGCGAGTACGCAGAGAAGCCGCGAAGCCCAAGACGGCGATATGGGCACTGGCGGTACAAGTGATCAGCTTCTCCGCAGTGAAAGCACAGAGGCCGGCGATCAGGTGTGCGCCAAACATCAGACTTTCGAGGAGACGTGCGCCGATCGTCGATGTACTGAACTGGTTGCACTGAACGATGGGCGACAGAAGCACCAGGGACAAAGGGCAGGGGCGGTGGCGTGTACGTGCCTTCGTAGTGCGGTATGTGCTGCGCTGACTGTAGTGAAACAGCAGGAACAGGATGGACGAATAATGGCGGCGTTGCAGCAGGGCGTTTCAAGGCCTCTGCGTAGGTTGTCTCACGGCGGTATTCAGCAGGAGCTGGCACAGCTGTATCATGAGGCAAGGTGTCCCGGAGGGCCTGGTGCAGCTCATCCTTGATCACAGTTGCAATAGAGTTGACTGTAGGATGAGGTGTTACACCAGCCTTTTGTAACTCTTCACGTACTATATCACGAATCAGTTCACGTAGACAGTCGTTGTTGGTTCTAGTGGCGGTGAAAATGTCGGCAGTAGACATGCCACTGACTTGTCTGTCGTATTGGTTGGATCGCTGCTGCAGCATTTTTTCCATTGTCACGGCCTCGGACAAGAACTCCGCGACCGTCTTCGGAGGACTTCGCACGAGGCCGGCAAAAAGCTGGTCCTTGACACCGCGCATCAAGTGACGCAACTTCTTGTCCTCAGTCATTCTAGAATCGGCCCGTCGGAAGAGGCGCGTCATGTCTTCGACGTACGCGGTCACAGTTTCGTTTGGCGACTGGACGCGGGCAAGAATAGCTCGTTCAGCTCTTTCTTGGCAGTCAGTGCTGGCATATGTCTGCAGAAGTCTACGAGAGAATTCGGGCCACGTCGTCAGCTGCTCCTCCCGATTTTGATACCACGTGCGAGCCCCGTCTTCGAGATAGAAGTAGACACGACCCAGTTTCGCCGTGTCGTCCCACTGATTCAAGTTGGCTACGCGCTCGAAGTCCGCCAACCAGTCCTCGACGTCTTCGCGCTCCGTACCATGGAACGTCGGCGGTGCCCGGGGGCTTTCCAACGTATAGCGGTTCGGCGACGTGCTTCCCGTGCCGGTTGCCAAGGTTTGTACCGAAGTGCTGGTCATGTTTGTTGACGTGGTGGGAGCAGTATCGTTGACTTCCGGAGGCAATCCCCTGATTCGGCGGCTGGTCCGATGCACGGGAGTGTTGACTGGCACTGGACTCGTATTACGGCTTCCTGGGGGGGGGGGTCTGCAGCATCCGTGAGGCTACCCAGCACCTTCCACCAGTTTGTCACGATGAGTCACAAGTACTGGGGGATTTATTGAACGACCGGGTAGCTAGCTCTAGGACGATGCGTCAGTCGTGGCTGGTTCTCGAGCAGAGAAGAAGAGTACGCGATCATCTTTTTCCTCCAGATTGAGAGCCGCTCTTTCTGTCGACCCACTACGTGCTGGTGGCAATATTTGTGCCACGCCGCGGCACACCTTCTCAAAGGCGTTGGTTCATCCAATTCTCATGAGCTCCAAGGGCGTTGACGCACACCACCCAGCCGTCGACGTTGTTCTGGAGTCCATGGAATTCGGGTATTTCACAGGCGGGTTGCAATGCTGGATCTTAGGTGAAAAGGTACATAGTGCCAACGCGAAGCCATTCAGATGGTCCTCCAGTTGCCAGAGGCTATCGCAGATCTCTTGGCATTGCTCGGCGTTGCTCGAGTGTGCTCGCCTGCAGGTCATATGAGGCGGCCTTGTCCAGCGTAGCGTCAGCTGCGCCCAATGCCGGAAGAATGTCGGGAAAGACGGCGGTACTGGTCGCTGTCACCGCGTTGACACTGATGCGGAGTCGCGTGATCGTATGCCGTAGGCACGCGGTGCTCTCTTACGAGGCACCGGAACAGTGCTGCTCACGTCCGCGGTGTATGTGATACTAGTAGTACTCACGGCGGCGACACGCACGTCCAAGGAAGCATGAGCAGCGTTTCTTGGCGACTCGTATTGCCACATTCCTTCTCTCAATCTTTGTTATCGCCCCAATACACTACACGATTCTCATCGCAAACCGCGCCTGCAGTTTTCGAAAAGCTTCAGGACTGTAGTATATCATATCTATAAGATCACGGCTACTCTGCGAACTGTATAGATTATTCTGGAACCTACGTCACCGCTAGCGATAACGCTAGAACTTTCCAGGACAAGTGTATAAATGCCGAAGCGCTTCACCGCTTGTCAGTTGATTGACGGCCGACGCCGCATGCACCGATATCAGTGCAAATCTGCTACCGTAACCCGACTCTCCGTTTAGCGGGCACAGGTTCGCCCAAATAAACAGTTTGATCAGACCATTCCGTCTCCTGCCTTCAACCCCGTTACGACCCCGTGACATCTGGTGGAGGTGCTCCTTCGTTCATGTACTGGACACCCCCGTCAAGCAGTGAATCCCGCCCACGTCGCGGAGAAGACACCGACGCCAACCACGAGCTGCAAACAAGCCGCCGGCAGCAAGGTCTACCACCGAAGCACGGGCATATAGAAGACAAGGCGCGGAAGATCAAGGCCATAACCTCTACTGCGGTGACAATGACAACCACAGCGTCCCAGCTCGCGATCGTTGTGCATCAACCCAGGGAACCAGCAACTTTCCGTGGGTTATCGTTCGAAGACCCGGAGACCTGGCTAGAGACATACGACCACGTGGCCACTCCCAACCACCGGGACCTGAAGAAAAGCTCCGTCATGTGTACTCCTACCTGGAAGACACCGCAGACTTGGCTCGAAATCGGGAGTCTGCGCTTCAAACATGATATGTCTTCTGCGGCGCATTCCTGCAAACGTTCGCCAGCATCGTTTGCAAGGAGAGGGCCGCTGCTTAACTAGAGACCTGGGCTCAGCTACCAAATAAAAATGTCACCATTTTCACAGAAGAAATGACCTGCCTATTCCGTCACGCTGACCCGGACATGCCTGAGAAGAATAAAGTTCGTTTCCTTATGTGAGGAATCAAACAGGAGCTCTTCGCGGGACTGATGAGGAATCCACCGAACACCATCCAAGAGTTCAAATCGGAGGTGACCACTATTGAAAAGACCTAGGACATGCGAACCAGACAGTTGAATCGTCGCTTGACTCCCGACTGCGCTGCTTCTCAAGCCATTGACTCCGAAGACTTGCGTGAAACGATCCGAACGATCGTGCGGGAAGAGCTGCGCAAGCTGTTGCCTTCGGTGCAGCCTCAAGTGGATTCGATGGCCGACATTGTGCGACAAGAAGTTCGGCAATCGCTTTTAATTTCCGAAGCACCGCTGTCCGAGCTGGATCCTATGAGCTACGCCGCTGCAGTGCACTACAATGGTCTTCCCCGTCCACGCCAAAACTCGACCCCATCGCACTTCAGTCGCCAGACGCCTTCGCCGCGACCACCACCACCAACGTCCTACCGTTCGCCAGCGTGCCAGTGCAGTACGCCGAGGAAAACCGACGTTTTGCGTTCACCTGACAACCGCACGCTCTGCTACCACTGCGGCAAGGCCGGGCACACCTACCGCCTTTCACAGATGGGACTGCGTGGCTTCGCCGTCAATGCACCACGTCGGGAGCCAGGGAAACGGCCACGTGACATCACCGACTACCTGACAAGAACTCAATGGACCCCACGAAGTCCTTCCCGTTCGCCATCGCCCAGCCGCCGCATGTCATCGCACCACAGGCAGTACTCTGGCCCAATGCAGGGCCAGTCTCCTAGACCGTATTCGGGAAACTAAGGGCAGCAACCGATGGAGGTGCGGTCGCTGTGTGACGAACTACCGAAGATGCTCATCCGACGACCACGCCGCGAAGGAGCTTTTCGAACACGACAACCATGGCAAAGTCCTGACGTCGAAACCTGAATTACCGAAGGTGAACTGACGACGCATTATGGAAACAGCGAGAAATGCCGACGCAGCCGTGACCCGAGGCCATGCCCTAACTTCAATGCGAGATGGCGAACTGGCGACCTCGACGTTCTTATCAACGGCCACAGTGTGACCGCTCTCGTCGATACTGGAGTCGACTATTCCGTCATCAGTGGGTCGTTCGCCGCAAAGTTGAAGAAAGTTAGGACAGCTTGGGAAGGCCCCGAAATCCGCACAGCCGGAGGTAATCTCGTAACGCCGGCAGGAATCTGCACAGCGAAAGTATTTAATGGTCATATTTATCCTGCAGACTTCGTAGTCCTGCATTGTTGCTCGAGAGATGTCATCTTTGGCATCGACTTCTTATGCCTCCATAGTGCAGTCATCAACCTAAGAACAAAGTCGATAACGTTATCTACAGAAGGAGCACTGCCGCCACCCACGCCGTCAGAAAACCACGCCTTGAATGTACTAGAAGAACAAGTCCCATTCCGCCTCACTCAAGCGTCATTATTTCAGTCGGCGCTCCTGAATCACCTGACTTGGAAGGCGTCGTTGAAGGCGGTCAGCATCTGTTGGTCACCCGCAATATTTGCGTGGCAAGAGGAATTGAAGACCTGCGGGGAGGCAAAGCAACGGTTATGCTCATGAATTTCAGCAATGAGTACAAACATGTGAACAAAGGAACGGCGGTCACATACATAAAAAATTGTGGAAGCCACCAGCGCTTTCGTCCTCGCCGATTCTGCCGAACCTGCTCCGAGGAACCAAGCCCCTCCCTCGGCTTTCGACATCATTCCTGCCTTCCGAACCATAAGCAAGAACAGCTCAAGACTCTGCTCCTGCAATACGAAGATTGCTTTTCGTCGTCATCGAAAATTCAGCAGACCCCAATCACGAAACATCAAATCATAACCGAGGAAAATGCCAGGCCACTCCGTCAGAGATCATACAGGGTTTTCGACGGGAGAACGCGAGGCCATGAAGACACAAGTTGATGTAATGCTGCGGGATGACATCATCCAGCCGTCCAAGAGTCCATGGGCGTCCCCCGTGGTGTTAGGGAAGAAAAAAATAGCAGCTAGTTATAGCCGTGGTGAAGCGTACATGCAGATTCAGCAACGCTACAACATGCTTATGGCTCAAAAAGTTAGTTCGAGCGCGAAAACTTAACACGATCACTCACACACGCACACACCCAGACATCAAACACACACAGCGCCTACTTCCAACTGATTTATTTATAGCTCGAAGGCTTGAATATACACAGGACACATTGTGCGCACAAACACCATAGATGGCCAACAGCATACTTATCAAAAGTACAGTTAATCAATGTCATAGCCTCAGAGCGATAAATGAAGTTCGCTTGGTCACAACGAAATTGAAGGGGCGCTTACACAGTGATCTTTATTTTTTTTTTTCAATGAAAAAGGCCTCTTACACTTCACGTGCAGTTTTACTTGCGCTTCTGCCTAGAATCTTTGTTTCAGAAAAATCGTGCGTCACAACCACACGAGATGACATGCGCAACAAGGTGCGCATACTTGTCATCTTTTTTGTTAATTTTTCGGCGTGTTCCCTTAATCGGTCATTAATACACCGTTTGGTTTGGCCAATGTTCACTTTTCCGCAGGACAAGGGGTATGGAGTACACAACCCCCATGGAACACTTAACAAAGGCCCCTCTCATGTTTCTTCTGGCAGCCGCGCTTCTTCCTATCGCGCACACGTTGGCACAGTCTTCCGATTTTTTCTGATGCGGAAAACACCACCGGTACGCCGTGCCTGGCCGCGACTTTCTTGAGGTTGTGCGAGACGTTATGGATATATGGCACAACTTGTGGCCTAATCCTTAAGGGCTGGGTAGCAGTCATCGCTTCCCTTGTTCCACGTTTAAACTTCTGCAGGAGTGATTCAGCAACGGCCGTAATGACCGATCGAGGGAACCCAGCAGCCTCTAGTATAGTTCATACGTAGTCGTATATATCACCCAGAGATCATGCACTTTTATTTTTCCGCCACGCCGTGCATACGCTGAGATGTACCCACTCGCAGATGATTGCTTCAAATGCATTTTTACTTGGAATAAAATGTCAGATCGTAAAGTTCCATCGACAACCAGTACGGCAACCGGCCCACAACGAATACCAATGTTTTCGCAAACAGGACGCATTGCGTTATTCACACTGCACACACCACGCACAATTCTTCCCAGTTTCACCGTCCGTAAAGGTGAACCAATAGTGTCGATGCCTTTCAACGCGCACTACACGCCACAGTCAAACATGCACATCTCAAAGACGATGCCACCTGTGGTTCCTCGTACAGCCACTACATGTGTTCACTTCTCCGAGATAAACAGCCTGCGAGCGTGGCCAAATATTTTATCACCTACTTTACCACACACCTAGCTGTTCTGACACATACCACAGCTAATTTTGCCACTGTGGTATGAATATTAGGCTTTTCAAAAATAAAATAAAATAGCTTGCCCCGAGCACTGAGCGACTGCACCCCACTCATCCACCAGTGGGAGTGTTTTGCCAACAACCGCCTTGCACGTGCACCAGTGACGTCCCGCTGTGATGTACCCCAGTAGAGGTCTATTGAAGATTTGTTTAGAGAAGGCCTTTGTTTTGCTGTGGACATTTACAAGAAAATGAATATAGTGAAGAACGCGACAAAGCAAATTAGAGAGAGGTTCTGAATAGCGTCACGCTATTTTTTTTCGTAGCGGTCGCCTGTTATTACCGTCAGTATTCGGGAGCCCACAAGAGGTTACCGAACGAACGAATGCAAATATGCTGCAATGCAAAGTTCGCGCACCCAATTCTATAACACTCTTTGTACAACTGCCTATTAACGTGCAGCCGTATATGGTCGTATGCACGCAGCGCTGTTCCACTTGTGCTGAACAATGCTGTGAACGGAAAGACCATTGCATTTCAAGCTGCGTATAGTCCCAGCCGGTCATTCGAACGAATAACCATAAGGTCAAGCATAATTATACCGAGGCGCAGCGTAACCTACTGCTATGTATTTACAAAGTGACCGATACACGAAGTTATTAGTGTGTAACTATGCGAATAGCTGTACTAAAGCGTCCTGTAACTGATGTCTCTTATATCTAGTCGGCTTTTCGTATATAGTAAACACACATTTACATCAACCTTGGTTTTAACATCTCATCACTGCTTCTTGATGGAGCGCCGAGGTCAAGATCTTCAATCGTGAAGAGGGGGAGGGTGATTAGTGTTTTCATTCACCTTACCGCTGTATTACTTCACAGAAATACGTTCAGCTGAGCACCGATCCTCTATATATGTTTGTTTTGCACAAATATGTACTGCACCTGAAGCAGAATGGATAATTCAGCTTTAAGTAACAAACTCTCGTAATTTGTTGTACGAAGAGAATCAAACATCCTAGTGGTTGTAAAACAGATATAACTGGCGCAAAGTGAGCGTATTCACGGATCATTCCAGCTGTCGAAAAGTAATTGCGTGCTTTTGTCTGCTCAAACGGGAGGAATGACCTCGCCGGAGGCACTTACATTATTGAGCACAACGTGCGAAGCATTCTCTAAAGTTAATTACGCACACGTAACGAATCAAAACATTGTAAGGAGCTACGAAACCCCAGGTCACGCGCAGTGAAATCTCTACGCACCAAGCCGAGCGTGCAAAAGCGCCGTGTCTGGGACTGGCGTCCCCAGCAGCAACCTTCGATGTTTAACGAAGCCGCCAGAGAAGTGATGGCGACAGCCGATACGTCTTAAAACACTGTGTCGTTTGGAGTTCGCACCAGTCATCTTTATTCATGAGCCGCCGTGAAAGCTGTATGGCCCCGGTCCCCCACGTGTGGCTTGACGTAAGGCCTCCGAGGCAGTTCTCGTCGAATTCGTCTTAGTCACCCGCCACACCCCTCGAGACAAGTACGACCTCTGCTTCACTTTGCTTAATTCCTGGCGGTCACTACGAGAGCCCTTACTCTCTCACCAAGAGGGGTTCAGACGAGCGTCTGCCCCCACACAATTTTAGAAAATCGCTTTTTGAAAACACGGCCAACAAAGGGGCCCACTTCTTCAACACACACACACACACACACACCACACACACACACACACACACACACACACACACACACACACACACACACACACCACACACACACACACATACACAACACACACACACACACACACACACGCACACGCACACGCACACACACACACACACAGGTTAGAGATAGACAACAAAAATGGTTGTGTTGACTGTGTAGCCTGATTCACCGCATGCTCTATCAATGATACCTAGGCTTCCGACGCTATCTGAAAAAGGATCATCGGGCCAGGTGATTCAATTGATTGATTTGATTGATACGTGAGGTTTTAACGTCCCAGGAACCACCATATGATTATGAGAGATGCCGTAGTGGAGGGCTCTCGAAATTTTGACACCTGGGGTTCTTTAACGTGCACCCGGATGTGAGCACACGGGCCTAAAACATTTCCGCCTACATCGAAAATTCAGCCTCCGCAACCGGGATTCGATCCCGCAACCGGCGGGTCAGCAGCCGAGTACCCTAGCCACTAGACCCCCGCGGTGGGGAGAGGTGATTCAATACATGTGTTGCCAGACTACATTCGCTGGCAATCAACAACGTCCTGTTCTTGATATCTTTAGATCTGTCTCAAGTGTATCACACTATATCAGCCATTTAGTATTTGAGAGCTATAGAGCAGAGATCTATGCTTTTTGGGCTTGACGCCATTTTTTGGGGCTTGACGTACGCGCCGGCGTGGAGCCTGCGTACAGTTTGAATCTTTTACCTGGAACGTTTGGAAGTGTACCTCAAACTGTGGCTGCTTTTAGGTACCAGATTACCGAAGTCGTTTGAAGCCATTTTTCACACAGGACCTAATTTTATTGCTTGCTAGAAGCCACCTAAAATGTTGTCTGTTGTCCTAAATGCTCTTGTAGAACTGAATGTCTAGAACCACGTCCCTGAAAAGAATAATCAGCCTTTGTCTCACGGGAACCTATTGAGAATTACGCATCGTAACTACAATCGTAACTACCAATGAAATCGCACCCGTGCGAGTGTCTTTACTTGAGTGGTCAGCCTCGCTCAAAACCTCTCACGCATATAATACACTTACCACTTCCTTGTGCCCTGCTGTGTTTGTGAGGGCTTTTCGTCGGAAGGTGATCTTATTTTAACATAGAAGCAACAATTTACACATAACTGTAATATAGA
Organism: Rhipicephalus annulatus; assembly: GCA_013436015.1. NCBI lineage: Eukaryota > Metazoa > Arthropoda > Arachnida > Ixodida > Ixodidae > Rhipicephalus > Rhipicephalus annulatus. Next base: position 221,816 of record WOVY01015318.1, read on the forward strand.
AGTCACTCTACACATGTTGAAATATGCAGCATTACGCGGTTTCACAATTATATTAATATTTGATTTGCATACACAGATACACAAGGACGCAGAGGAGAGAGGGAGAGAGAAAGCTAGCAACTGCCATCTGGAGGGGCACAACGCCAGCTCACTCTTTCGGGGGAGGGAAGAAACAGAGGAAACAAATATTAGATGGGGGAAAGGGGAAAGAAGAAGAGAAAGAGGGAAAGAAAATGATGTAGACTTCAACAAGTATGAGTAAATAATAATTATAATAATAAAAGACCGTCTATAAACGGGTGGCCAGGTCCATTTGTTCGTAAATGTAAGGAGAGCTCGGTGGGCCTGGTCTCATAGGGAAGCACTACCACTCGGAAAGAAGTAGTCGTCTAGGGTCGCGCACTTGAGTCCTAGGAATTTCTATTTCTTAATAAGCAAATACCGCTGCATTGAAAATGTGGAACAGTGCATTGCGAGATGCTCAAGTGTTTCGCAGCAGCCACAAGCTGCGCACAGCGGCTGTCCACACGCCCTTGACGGTGTAATCGTTCACGCACCAGCGCAGAGCCCCACTCTTAGATTGTACAACAGTGCTCGGGAACTACGAGGCAAGCCATGGCCACGAACACGGGGAGGGAACGATCCATTCACCACACGCTGGTCTGGGGTGCTGCTTTAGGAGGTGTCAGCGTATAAGCAGACGAGCGTTGTCCATCGTACATAGAATTACCGGACAGTCACAGTCCTATCATAGTTACATGACGAAGCAAGGTGATCCGCTTGTTTATTGCCCGCGATACCACGTGCGGAAGGTACCCACTGTGCAGCTAGGCATGCCACACGTGACAAAATATGCTAATGGATTCCATGATGCTGCTCAGAGTGGGCATGGACGCGCGACAAGAATCATGGCCCCTGACACATCTTTTTCTCCGTTCCACAGTATCTTGGTGCTTGGACATTGACCCGGACCTGCCATGGCATCCTTCGTCACTGGTGGCATGCTACGCAACGCTTCGGCCAACTTCAGACGCAGCCTTACGGATGAATATGCCGCACCTGCTTCGTCTTGGCCTCTGATGTGTACTGCTTGCCACAGCCTGAGAGAAGTCCTGTCAACTTAGTGATTCGTTGATGGAGATGCCGTAGATGAACCTGTGCTACTGGGCTTATGACGGCGGAAGCTTTCCCAGCTACCCCTGTTTTCGTGTACTGCCGTCCTTCTCTGTCGGGAAGGGCGCGTCATGGATCGACAAATCGCTTGATATCCACTGCGCATCCCACAACGTCATCATCTGGGCTGTCTGCTGACCCCATATAGGCGGCGCGTCAACGCAGTCTTCAGTGGGCATGGACGCGCGACAAGAATCATGGCCTGACACATTCTTTTTCTTCGTTCCACAGTATCTTGGTGCCTTGGCCCTTGGCCCGGACTGCCATGGCATCCTTCGTCACGGTGGCCTGCTACGCAACGCTTCGGCAACTCCAGACGCAAGCGTTATGGATGAATATGCCTCACCTGCTTCGTCTTGGCCTGATGTCTACTGCTTGCCACAGCCTGAGAGACGTCCTGTCAACCAGTGCTTCGTCGATGGAGATGCCGTAGATGAACCTTGCTACTGGGCTATGACGGCGGACAGCTTCCCAGCTACCCTGTTTTCGTGTACTGCCGTCCTTCTTGTCGGGAAGGGCGCGTCACGGATGGACAATCACTTGATTTCCACTGCGCATCCACAACATCATCATCTGCGCTGATTGCTGACCCATATAAGGTCGGCGCGTCGAACGCATTCTTCAGTGGGCATGGACGCACAACAGGAATCATGGCATCACACATCTTTTTCCTCGTTCCACAGGTCAGTTGTGTTTCTATGACAAGACTAAGATCTGACGATCCATTTATAATCGTGCTTCCATGCCAGAAGCAGTGCTTGCTCCATTTTGTTCTTTGCTATTACTTTTCTGTGGTGATATTGAAAGCAATCCTGGGCCCCGAAAGAACAACCATCGGATACGTTAACCGTAGTTCTGAAAACATTGCGCGACTTGAATCAAAGAACTAAATAGAATGGAAGGTAATCAAAAAGAAATGCTCGGTACTATTAGTGAGCT